>PVLC010000397.1:100279-222027 GCA_004027655.1 Graphiurus murinus
AAAAAAAAAAAAAATAGGGCTGGGAGTGTAGCTCGGAGGTAGAATGCCCCTGAGTTCAATCCCCAGTACTGCAAAAAAAAAAAAAAAAAAAAATGAGGATGAATTTCTTTAGCACTGTTTCTAAGGCCAAAGCCTATTTAAACAGACAAATGTGTAACTGTGGGATAACAATCCATTTAACCGTGTAGCTCAACAAAAAGGCATTGGATTAGAGGGCCTTTGCCCCATTATTAAAACAAGCTTCAGAAGATTTAGACAAATGTGGAGTAGGCATATTCTTTGACCCACAAATTCCACTTCAAAGAACTTATCTTGAGGAGAGATAGCTGGAGGTGGGTCCTGACAGCGCCCTGGTGACACAGGGCGCACACCTGCCCTCGCTGTCCAACCTTCCCGCAGCCTCGCTCCAGCTTCTGTGCTTCTCCTCTCTCCTCCCCCACCCTCCTGAGGGCCTTTGCATCCTTCTTTCTCTTGACAACGTGCTTCTCATCACCACCTGCTGACACCTGCTGCCATCCATCCCTTTTCTGCACTTTTGTTTGTTTGGTTTTTGTTTTTTTGCGGTACTGGGGATTGAACCCAGGGGCATTCTACCTCTGAGTTACACTCCCAGCCCTATTTTTTATTCTTTATTTTGAAACAGGGTCTCACTAAGTTGCAGAGGACCTCACTAAGTAGCTGAGGCTGGCCCTAAACCTGTGATCCTCCTGTCTCAGCCTCCCAAGTGCTGGGATTAGAAGTGTGTGCCACCGGGCCTGGCTCATTCTGCACAGTTTTGATGGCCTCTTGGGCTGTCTTGGCCTGGGAGCAGCAGAGGTTTATCAAGCCCCTTTGGGTTCGGGCCCTGGCCTTGCTTAGAGGCCCCGGGGAGCACAGAGGAGGCCCAGAGGGCGCGGCAGGAGGCCGCCTGAGGAGCAGTGCTGAGAGCAGGCGGGTGTGTCACTCCATTGCACCTGAGCGCACTGTGGCCTGTCCTCGTGTGAGTTGTTTTCAGTCTCTGGATCAGCGATTCCAGGTGTTTTGGGGGATTGTTTCTGTTGTTTTCCTTTGTTCTTTCATGGCAAAAAGTGTTAAAATCATGTGAATTAAAACATAAGCAGCTCCGTTGTCCTATGGGAACCCAGAGCCCCGTGATAATACTTTTATATCTGGAGAAACTGAATTTATCTCAGTGTTTTCAGGCAATTTCAACGTTCTGTGTTCAGTTGTGAGCTGAAGAAAAGCGCTTCATCTTCTGTTTGGTTTATGGTGTAGTTCATTTCACATTAGTTGAATTATCACGCTTATTCTCATGTATGACTAGTTCCCTGCAGAATCTGTTCTTGTTAACACAATAGTAAACCTCTACTATGTCACCCACAAGGAGCATGCTGGACCTGTTGTAATAGTTTAATTGGATGAACTATTTTAAGGGTTATCTTAAAATTGAATTTTTATAAATATATAACTGTTGGACAAAATAGAAAACCTTCTCCAGAAATCCATTTGCACAGATGAGTTCGTAAATCTGTGATTTAAGTTTTTATAAACTTGTCCTAAGCCACAGAAGGGCATCATGATGGGTGTATGTGTATACATACGCATATATGCATGTAGGCATTTTATAAACATATTTTTTTCCAGTATTGTCAAAGTCAAACAATAAAATTAGAAATTATTTCAGACCCCAAGAAAACTTAAGGGATCTCAACTATTACTGCTTACATGGGGCTAAAATAAAAGCATAGATGCTCTCTTCTATAATTTATAGGATATTTTAGATAAATATTCAAAATATTGTAAGGGACTTTGGATTTAATATAATGCATTTCCAGTTATTGGTTGTGGGTGTCAGGCTCAATGAAGTTTCAAGAAGTGAACGTGTTTGTAAGACACAGACCATTTTACCGGAAGGCCCTCCGTACCCTCCCCGGCCATTGCTACCCGGACCCCTAACCCTTCAAGATCGAGTTCAGACACTACCCTTCCTACCATTTCTGCCCTCCCCAGCTAGGACTAATGATTAGTTAATGTGCGACCAAAACATGCTGAGGGGCCAGCTAGCATTCGACTATGACTCTCTCTTCCAGATAAGGAATTCTTTGGGAGCAGAAACCAGATTGTGTCCATTGTTGGTGCTGCCCCGTGCCCGGTTTCGGTGCTCAGCATGGGCTAGGTGTTACTGAGGTAGAACCTGTGATTTGTATGTGGAGGAGGGAGGAAAATCAGACCACCAGGAGAAGGATGACACCGCTCTCCATCTCATTAGGCAGTGAGACGTGAGCAGAAAGCAAATGAACGTCCATCCACTGCCTGACTCTGTTTATCGACAGCCATGAGTTGCACGTGAAGAAAGATGCTCAAGTTTATAAAAGAAGAGACTGTTTTCAGGCAGCGGTAGACACTGGATGTTAGACAGACACTAATCTAATATGGAAGTTTATGCAGACGCCACTCCAGAGCTAAATAGAATTGGGAATGTCAGTCGAGGGCTAGGACATTGTCAAAACACTTTTCTGAGATTTTGCAGATACTGTCAAGTCAATGAATGCACTGATAGATGATCTATATTTTGCGTATTTTCAAAAAATCTAATTTGAGTTCCTGGAGCAGCAGTAAAGAAGCTAGACAGCCATGATGTATGAGTAAATTATGCTGGGAATGTAATGAGACTTACTTTTTATTTCGTGCCTATTGCCCTTCATTATTTTACTAGACGGACTCTGCATTAGCTGTCTCTCGTATGACTTCAAGCTCTAATCCTCAAAAATGAAAGCATTAAGGAGATCATGAAATGTTGAGTGTTGCTTTAAAAAATTCACTAATTGGTCACATTAATCAAACTCTACTACCTTGCTTATTAACAACTTTAATTAAACCGTGAAATAGGATAAAGCTTGGGAAGTGAATTTTGGCCACCTAGAGAGCCGTATGAGTATATCAAAACCAAATCTGACCGTGCCCTGCTATAACACCATCATTTCTCAATTCCAGCTGACTCTATGTATAATAGCAGGCAGAATATAAACTCTGCCCAACATAGAGGACTGTAGGTTGGAGAGTTTTTATGTAAATTTGATAGCTTTTAATTAAGCACCCATTGAACCCAATACATTTTTCGGCACAGCTCCCCCCTTCCCTTGTACACAGTAGCATATTCACTTAGGTTCCAGGGGTGTGGGAAAAGCTGCCTAATCAGCTGGGATGTATTTTATTCATTATTTAAATTTGGGGAGGGTGTTTTTCCTTTACGTCTTAAATCTTTGGCCATTTTTAGCTGCTCTGACAAGGAAGGCACGTCTCTCTGCACTATAGTCCGAAGCATGAAATTCATTTGTTCCAGAAGCATCTCGCATCCTCACTGTGCAAACCCATAACGTCGCAGCCCTGTAGGGAGAGTGGAGAAGTTCGGCCTCTGCCCTCGGGGACCGCAGTATCCAGCTGAACATAAGTAATGGTGTGATGAGCGAAGTGAGACAGGTTCAGGCAGAGCCCTTGGGCTGGCGCTTTTGGATTTCTTGACTTTGTGGGTGTGAATGTCACCTCCTCCTCTGGGGTATCTGTCACAGAGTGAGTGTTTTGGCCTTATGATCTAAGACATGTGAATAAAATGTGTCGTATCGTTCCTGATGAAGAAGGGAGCCAGCCGAGGTTGGGAAGCATACTGCAAGGAAAGGGCTTTCCTGTGCTGCAGTCCTCGGCAGAGACTCCCCAGAGATGGTGACTTCTCGTGCACAGCACGCACTCTGGCCAGTTCGCTAGTGAGATGCCTCCAGGACATCCATTCTGCAGGCCGTCCTGAGGCAAAATGCTCCGACAATTAAAGTCGTTTTCATTGAATCTGATTTTCCCATAGAAAAAGTAACACAAGAGACAATTTTGATTCCGACCAGCGACCTGATGCTCGACATTTTAGAGAAATTACCATACACTTTGAATTTCATTATATTTACTTTTAAGAACAACTGGTGTGCTGTTTAGTAGAAACCTCATCTACAGTGGTGTTTTAAAGTCCTGGCATCTTCTTACCCTGCTCTGTGATCGTGCTTTCCTAGGCGGCTGCTTTGTTTTCATTTATTCTACCTTAATTTTACTGAAGCAAATCAGAGAAGATTTGTGGCACTTAAGGAATTCAGGAGAATTCCATTCATACTTCCTGTGATCATCTTTGAAAGAAATTTTGGAGGAGTCGGTATGTTTTCGAGAAACTGATTCAAGAATCATTTGCTGTCCTTTCTCATCCTGACATTTTGTTGAAAATACTTTCTTACTCTAAACGACATGAACTAACCTGACTTAAAACGCCAAAATACCTGCATTAGCAACAGCAGAGAATATGCCCCATTAGGGGTGCAGCTGAGGTCAGCTCGGGACCCGTTCCGCTGCCCATCTGTTTCTGAGTGGAGCTATCGCAGGCTTCTCCGTGGGTTCCTCTGCCCTTGGCTTGTTTGTTTGTCTCTAACAAATTTGTTCACCTGTAGACTCCCAGCACCTTTTAATATATACACCTTTATTGGTGCATTGTAGTCTCACATCCTAATAGTGATATCCCTGCACACAGCACTCGCTCGGTGAGCTGCCCCCCGGCTCCCTCCCCGCTTTCTCTCCTTCCCATACATAATATTGAGATTGGCATTGGTATTTTCACATAGGCGCATAACGTAAATGGAAGGGTTTCCTCCATTAATTCATTCTCTCTCTCTCTCTCTCTCTCTCTCTCTCTCTCTCTCTCTCTCTCTCCCCTAGACCCCCTCCATTCCTCCACTGGGGTTTCTCCTCCATTATCTAAAGTCCCTCTTACAGCTCGATTACTCCCCGGCTTCCACATAGGAGGATAAAAGGTAGGACTCTTTACTTTCCGTGGCTGGCTAATCCCGCCTGAAATAATGTTCTCCAGGTCCATCCACTGTCTTGCAAATGACATAATTTTGCTCTTCTTTATTGCTGCATAGAATTCCGTTGTGTGTACATCCCACCATGTTGTAATCCATCTGTCTGTTGACACACGCCTAGGCTGGTTCTGTGATTTGGCTATTGTGAACGTGTCACTGTAATCGTCTGGTTTCAGTCCCTCTGGAAGGATACCCAGGAGTGCTCAGTTGGGTGGCGTGCAGACCCTGCTCCCCATCCTCTGAGGAACCGCCAGGCTGGTCTCCACAGCGCCGCCTCAGGTCCTTGTATAACAGGCCCAAAGCTTCCGTGCACATGGCGCCTCGCTCAGGTCGGCTGCTCTGTGGAAGAAGCCTCTCTCTCAGCGGTAAGCTCCCTGACTCGGCGCAGTTCTCAACGGGTAGGATGCCCGACTGTGATGCCCGTTCTTTATGTGGTAGCCTTAGGAAGTCTGAAGGAATCTTAGCTGATGGAATAGCTACGGCCGCCCAGACACCCACGCTGAGGCTGGCCTAAAACCTGTGTGACACCATCTGCAGTTCCTCCAGGGACGTTGCATGGCCACATGGGAGACTCACGTCCTATGTCGTGTCTGTAGCTCAGGCTTCCTTGGCCTGGAGGCCAGCCTCTCTCCAGGCTCCGGATATTTTAGGCAGCTCCACCCCATCCCTTCCCACCCCACCCCACCCCACCCCACGGGCTTCCTGGGGCTAAAGGAAGGAGGTGAGACTACCCTGCGACTCCGGGCCATGGCCACTGACCTCTGGGTCCGCTCCTCTTGCCTCGCCTGCAGGAACAAGTATTAGTAGAGACGTGTTTGTAATATTTGGATTTCTCAAGAGGAAAAGAACTTGGTTGATACCCCATCTCCCCCAAGAAATAAAAATGAGTGACAAAGTCCCGTTCTGTATCTGAGGACATTTAAAGGTGTTTTAAAAATATTTTATTGGTGCATTGGAATTATGCGTCAGAGAGAGATTCGAAGTGGGGCATTCATACGTGCACGGGGCATCCCCTGGTGTCTCCCTCGGCATCCCTCTCCCTCTCCCTCTCCCTTGGCATCCCTCTCCCTCTCCCTCTCCGCACACGCTGCCGACCTGACCCTGGCAGCGGTGTGTTCATATATGATCGTAACAGAAGCTGGTCTGTTTGCTTCCTCTAGCCTCCTTTTCCCTCTCCTCCCTTCCCTCCCAACCCCCTCGCACTATTCTACTGGCCTTTCTCCTCCCTTTCCCTCTCTCCCTCTCCCCCCCTTTAGGTATTTTAATCCACTAGGGGGAGCCCATATTGTTCTGATTCCTGAGTCCTGTCCTAACAGCTTGTTTCCATTGGCTGTAGGAAAGGACACCTCCAGCCAATGAATGATTCACAGGTTCCTGCTATACTGATCCCCTTTGGTTTGCGTTTTTCTTTTTTCCCCCAGTTTTTAAGATTGTGGCAAAAAAAAACTTACCATTTTGACCACTTGTTAAGCAGACCGTTCAGTGGTATTAAACCCATCCACAACGTGCAGCCACCCTGGTCTTCATCACTCTTGGGGTCTGCGCCATTGAACAGTTCTTCTCCACCCAGCTCCTGGCACTGACCGTTCTGTGTTCTGTCTCTCTGGTTTTGATTACACTCTCTCATGCAAGCAGAATCATACGGTATTTGTCTTTTTATGACTGGCTTATTTCACTTAGCATAACATCCTCCTGGTTCATCCCTATTGTTAACCTGTCAGAAGAGCCTTCCTTTTTAAGGCTGAATAATATTCCACGACATGTTTGTATCGCATTTTGCTTAGCCATTCATCTGTTGATAGCTACTTGGGTTGCTGTCATGAAGAATGCTTCAGGAACAGGAGTGTACAAAAATCTGACACTCTGCTTTTAATCCTTTGGGGCCTCTATCCAGAAGTGGAATTGATGGATCATAGGGCTGTTCTGGTTTTAATATTTTGAGGAGCTGCCATCATGTCTCTCCCGTGTTACCTTCTCGCCAGAGACACACTGGGCCCCCTTTCTCCACGTCCTCACCAACGCTTGCTGTTTCAACATAACCGTCCTGAGTGTGCGGTGGCCCCAGGTGGTTTTTAAGGGGAAAGTGGGGGATCGGCGAGTGGAGGCCGTTGGTCGTTCACACCTGTCCTTGTGCTCGATGTGGGGGGGGGCACTTTTCAAGGGGACGTTCCCTGGCTCCTGGGCTGGGGCCACGGCTGTCCCCGCCATCATCTCCAGAACGCTCCCAGGCATCGCTCACCGCCTCGCCCCCCCCCCCCCACACACACACACACATCTGCTCAGACTTGGCGCCTTAGAGAGATTCCCAGGCACTCGTGGTGTGGTCGCTGTTCCAAGGAGCCTGTCTCCACCTCTCCCCGGGGAGCTTTGTTCTCCAGGTTTCTTGCTTTGTTGCTCTAAATTCTCTAGGTTTTCTGTCTTTCTGTCAGTGGAGTTGTTTTTGTGTTTTATTGTTTTTAAATGTTTGGAATTTATAAAATTTTACACCTCCTAGCCCCAAGTACAAATGATTTCTTTTTCTTTCTGAGATCCTCCACAACAGCCTTTCTTTCTATTCGGGGTTCTGGTATGGAGGCACATAATTTGAATGACAACTTGGATGTATGTTGCTGCTCAGGAAATGCATTTTGTTTGCGTCATAACCGGGTTCCTCAACCATAATAGATTATAAGTTCTCTGTGATGGAGCCTCTGTCTTCAGTATCTCCATATTTTACCCATAATGCCTAGAATTGCTCTGTACTCACTTGACAAATACTCGTTGAGTTCTGCTCTGCTCTGCACATCAGTAGCCATTGCCTGTACCATTGTCAGAAATGTGGAGCCAGATTTAAAACAAGAGTGAACCTTTACTTCCCTCCTCTAGGGATTTCTCAGGTGTGCTCAGGTGCTGGTGGAGAAGGCCGGAGCACGCCTGGTTATGCCCAGGGTGTGATTTTAGCTTCTTCCTCTAGACTAATTGTTACTAGCAGCACAATTATTGGGAATGTTCACCCTCTGAATTTTACCTCATTAATAAGTGCCCTGCAACCAAATGGCTTATTCAAGCCTCCCAAAGCTTACTGAAGCCCCAAATAGCAGAAAGATCTTCTTGCCTTATGTCACCTGGTAAAGCAAAATGACCCACGCAAGCTCTGAAGCCTCAAATAGTGGAGATAAAACTCTTGGCATGCGACTTGATGGGACACCCAGTGGGGACTTGTCAGTTCCCCAACAAATAACCTTCTTTATTTTTTCTTACCAATGAATCATTTTTAGGTAGTTAAGACTATAGCAAGAAGGACAGGGGTAGGGAGGCTGGGGAAAGGGAGAGCAAGCTGGGAGGTGAAATGTCCCTGGGATTCTGCTGGGATTTTTCCAGAAATTCCAGCTGCAGGTTTGGCTGACCACAAGCAGCCGAGAACCCTGCTCCCCAGAGGTCACTGCCATGTTGCTCCTGGCTGGCTCGCCAAAACAGTTACCATTCGTAGTGCTCCATAGGCAACCCATTTTCCTACCAACTTGATCTGGAATACTTGTGGAGCACCGTGAGTGGTTAAACCCGAGCCTCTTGCTCCCGCCAGTGATGTCATCTCTACCTCCAGTCACTCAGATCTGGGCACTCACCCGGCCTCAGGACTGTTACGTTGTGGAACAGAGGGCATCTTATATGCATTCGGCAAGGGTGAAGTTGTTGCATAGCAAGGAGTACAAGAAACGTTACATCATCTCACTTTTCGGAATTTTATCCCCCTCTGAATCCTATTTGATGAAATAAATAGTCTTATTTGTGTTTCGACTACCTTTTGCCTTTCTTCTCTCTGGGGATGTGCAAAAATAAGAAGGAGAATTATACTTATTGAAAACAAGGGGGCAGCGTTAGTAAATCTCAGCTATAGCAAGCTATAGCCTGCTACAAGACCACAAGGTCTGGGGAAGGAAATGGCTGGCTTCCTTGGTGCCAAGCTTTGTCCTTCCCAGGAAGTTGAAGGAAGAAACTCTCCACCGACTCCCTGAGACACCTGCCCGCAGGCAGACAGCAGCTGGACCCTCCCCAGTGTCTCCTGCTGCTGCACACACCTCTTCACATGCAGAGCGAAGCTCCAGCACTTCCTGCCTGTGCAAAGTACATGCACGGAGGATTTTATGCTGCTTAAATCCTTTCACAGTAATTACCAGATTGTTAATGCTTGATTCACAACTGAGAATTTATTCTGACAGGGGCACAGAATGTGAGTCATTATGCATATAAGAAGTACAGATATTATGCAACAATGTCGGAAATTAAGCATCAACATTAAGATACATACCATGATTTTCATTTTCAAGTCTTTCAAGTTCATGTTTAAATGAGCTCCATTTGTGTTTTTCCTGTTTTCTTTGAATATATCACAGCAAAAGTGTTATCAAAAATATGATTTGAGGATGAATTCTATATTCTTCCAGTGAACCTGCAGGAGGCAATGCCCCCACTCTCTTCCCCTCGTGCCACACACAGACAACAGTGGGCCTGGGAGGCTTGGGGGGCATCTGGGAGGTGGGGGGGGCTCTGCCCCCTCCTCATCCAGGAACTTAGGCTCTTCTGGGGATGTTGTCCTTGGGGGCAGCTTCCCTGGGCCCCAGAGAGACGGAATCTTTACTAGCCAGGCCCACCCTGCTGAGCAAGTGCCCGCCTGAGGGGGAGGCCCTTCCCCCCCTTCCTAGGACTGGGGTCTCTGTGACCAGGAAGGAAGGAGCAGCAGCAGAGCGTGGGACTGCTCGCCAAAGGATGGAGCAGATCCCCCTGATCCCCAGAGAGAAGAGCCGGAAGGTGAGCTTGCCAGGAGGAAGGGTCATGTGGCCAGGGGTGCTATTCTTTATTTCATAAATTACTAAAGTGTTCTGCCTTGACATTCGTAATTGCAGAAGTGCTACCTGCTTATTGCAATCCGACAAGGAATTTGGAGGCTTTCTGGTGGTGCATGCTGACATATGTGCCCGTAGTTAGGAGTCTGCATCTTCCTCCTCTAGGAAGGGCGTGGGAGTTCTACTCACACAGTCCCTGCACAGTACGTTTATTGTCTCCACTTAATTCAAAATCACGAGAACCTTTCAAAATGTGACAGAATTGAAAAAAAAAAAAAAAAAAAAGCTGCTCATATACATATCTTTATCCCATCTGCCAGAGAAAATTCTGCCGTTCTAGCTGAGTCCCGGCTCCTGTCCCTGTAATTTGAAGCAAGGTTGCTCTTTGACTTTAGGGATGCCAGAAAGGAAGATGGGCAGGGCACCTGGGACTCCTCCCCTGAGGGCGAAGAGGAGCCTGAACACGAACGGTTAAATGCCTTAGCCTGCAGAGACAGCGAGAGGGGAGAGGGAGGAGGACAAAGAGCAGAGCAGGACTCAGTCTTGGCCTGGGCTGGGTTTTGTTGGCGCTGTAGTTGATGGAAGGAGGGTGAAAGAGAAGTTCAGGGAAGTGGAGTGGAAGGAAGGGTGGAGGAAAGAAAGAGGAGTACGATCAAGTACCATGCAAAAAGATGTGGGTAAAGGGTACAATTGCTCTTTTGTGTGGGGGGGGGGAGGGGCACTCAAGATCGAACCCAGGGGCATTCTACCTCTGAGCTATGCTCCCAGCCCTGTTTTTACTTACTTGTTTATTCTTGTAAACAAGAATAAACCACCCTGGGCTTGAGAAACAAGGTCTCACTAAGTTGCTGAGGCCTCTCTATGTTCCTGAGGCTGGTCTTGAACCTGTGAGCCTCCTATCTCAGTCTCCTAAGTACTGGGATTACAGGTGTGTACCACCATGTCCAGCTAGAATTGTTCTTATATGACTTTTTGCTTCTGCTCTGTGCTTCTGAAATTTGACACCCTTAGGGATAGCTTAGTAGGCGACCTTATTTGTCATGGCTGTGATAGGGTTGCATACGTCAGGATGAAAAGTTTTTGAATTTCAGTAGTTTTTAGGCTGGAAGCTTATGCAACAGGAAGGAACGGTTGGAGAGGAAGGAGCAGGTACACCACCCTGGGCTTGAGTTGCTGCTCGGCTGGAGACCTGAGAAGGGGAGGAGCCTGGACTTAGCAGCAGGATTTAGGGCAGGGCAGGCTGGTTAGGGGAAGTCTGGCTCCAAAGTTGCAGGCTGTGGCTTTGAAGGAGCCTCCTCTGAGCTCCGTGTCCCTTCTTACCTCCTGCAACTGTGGTGTTCATAATTGCCCAATACAATTGCTCTGAGGACCAAGGCAGAGAGTACTCGAGGACCTCCAAACCTAAAGCATACTCACGGGTTTAGGAGATCTCTTCAATGAAAGGAGTTTTTTTACTCATAAATGTTTGGGTAGTTGATTTATTGTAAGACAATCTCTTTTGACCAGAGCCATTTTTTTTTTTTTTTTTTTTGTGGTACTGGGGATTGAACTCAGGGGTATTCAACCTCCGAGCTATACCTCCAGCCCTATTTTTTATTCTTTATTTTGAAACAGGGTCTCACTAAGTTGTGGAGGGCCTCACTAGGTAGCTGAGGCTGGCCACAAAACCGGATCCTCCAGTCTCAGCCTCCCAAATGCTGGGATTACAAGCATGCGCCACCACGCCCAGCTCCAGAGCCACTACTGAATGAGAAAATAAGCACAGGTTTTGGATTTTGCTAAGTAAGCCAGGTGTGGTACAGCATGCCTATAATCCCAGTACTCAGGAGGCTGAGACAGGAGGATTGCAGGTTTGAGGTCAACTTCAGCACCTTAGCAAGGAGACCCTCAGCAACTTAGTGAGACCCCGCTTCAAAATAACAAATAAAATAGGCCTGGGGTATAACTCAGAGGTAGAAGCCCCTGGTTCTTTTTGTTGTTTTTGCTAAGCAACCTCAGCTTTAAAGATGTTACACTGTACCTCAGTGAGCTAGGTCCAGGTAACACTTTAATATCCTGTAGCTTTTAGTAATAATTAGAAAGTAAAGAAAACACTAGCTCATTTAATTTTGGTAAGTATCACTACACTTTCTGCTCTTTCTCTTGTCTTATAAAAAGATTTTTTTTCTATGCCCTTTATTTTGTCCCTTGGAAAAGAGACGGTTTTGTAGGAATCCGCTGAGCAGTGTGATGCACGGGGTGGCTGGTTTCAGTCTTTCGTGTCTGTTGCAGAGTTAGGAACCTGGCCCAGCGTTGTGCTGCCCAGGACCCATCAGTTAAGCCGGAGTCTGTTTCTAGAAGGTTGCCTCCTCTGCTCAAATGTCATTTTACAGCGCTAGTGGAAAGCACGGAACACACCGCTGGAAGAAAACAATCCCAGATCCCTGAAGCACTGTGAAAATGTACAGTCACTATACTCAGTGAGAAAACCCAAGGGCCTCGGGCCGGGAGGCGGATCTATTTTATCACAAGTAGAGTCACCTGAAAGCCAACGTTTCCCCAACACATGAACGAAGAGAAATAAGAAAGACATTCTTTCCAAAGGGCTTGCCCGTCTTGTTGGACTCTTGCTGTGGCCTTTGACTCTGGCCAGGAAGCTCATAGCATAAGGTTATTAGTTTGTAAGAGGAGATGTAATTCAATAATTCTTAAACATGACCAAAAATTGAATCTCCGAAGAGACAGATTTAATAAGCAGTCTCTTTCTGTAACATCGACGTCCCGTTGATCAGATTGACTGCCTGTTACCTGCCCCTTGGGAATCCTCAGCTGACCGCAGTGGGCGCGCCTGGGTCCTGGTGGGGTCGGCGCCCAGTCCAGTCTGCAGCTGCAGGGTGCGGTCCCTCTGTGGGGTCAGTCTTGGTGGCCTGCTGTCCTGCTCAGGAGGAGTGTGAGGTTGGGTGTGTCTTTTTTATACACCTTCAGTCATGTACGTATCCAAGGGCCCTTTCTCTATTCCCGAGCCGTGTGCGCAGGCTGGCCGGAGGGAGGGCTTGCCTGTGTTTGCGCTGGTCTCTCCTCGGCCCCCTCCCCACCATGTCGCCTGGGATGCGCCGCCGCGGTCACACCTCCAGAGGTGGACATTTTCTCTGTAGAGAGTGGGCGCCCGCTGAGTAGGAACACCCCAGGATTGTTCATTTGTTTATCCAACCCAGAGCGAGGCACTGCCAGACCGCGCAGGACAGCCCCCATCCCAGCTTTCCAGTCCGAGGCCAGACGCTGCGTTGTTGCATCCTCTCTTGCCTTCAGTCTCTGCGGCGTCCTGCCCGCCTGCTCTTTGGGGAAAGTGGCCTGCTGGCGTCTACAGTTGCTGGAGAGCCCAGCCAGGCGTGTGTCGCACTGCACCGGGCAAGCACGAGTGGCCATATCTGCCTCTGTCTGGGGCCCTGAGAGCCTTCCAGAACCTTGCTGTGTCCAGGCAGGCGAAGGGAGGGATGGCGCAGCAGGAGAGGAGCACAGCCGTGGGAAGAGTGAGGAGGGAGAGCAGCGGGAGGTCTGACACTCCACCAGCACTGAGGCGCGGGCAGGCTTAAGAGATCAGAGGCCGGCACCATGCATGGATTTTGACCGAATCTTCTAGTGGAAAACAGCTATCAAAAGGCATTTGGGGAACAAAAATCCTACAGAGAGGATTTCAAAATACACTGCTTTGTCAAGATCAGTTTCGTGAAGGATTTTCTTCATTTTTTTACTTTGAATTGTGTGTGTGTGTGTGTGTGTGTATGTGTGTTACTGGGGATTGAACCCGGGGACATTTTACCTCCAAGTTATACTCCCAGCCCTATTTATTTTTATTCTGAAGCAGGGTCTCAGGGAGTGGGAGGGAATGGAGCAGGAATCAGGGAAGGTTTAATTGAGAAATGTGTGCATGTATACTTTTACCTGCTTGTACCTAACAAAGATGTATGATTACAGTGCACCAATAATAATAAAAAACAGACAGACAAAACAAAGCAAAAACAAATAGGGTCTCACTAGGTTGATGGGAGTTTCACTACTTGCTGGGGCTGGCCATGAATCTGTAATCCTCCTGTCTCAGCCTCCCAAGTCCTGGGATTACAGGCCTGTACCACCATGCCTGGCTCTACTTTGAAATTTTTAAGTATACAGAAATGTTTAAAAAAAAAAAAAAGTTCCGTAAGAAATTATATACCTCTCACCAGCATTTGACAATTGTCATTCACATCGTTTTGCTAGATTTACTTGATCTGTGCGTGCATACACATACAGACATACAAAGAGACACACTTGTCTTTGTTTTTCTCTTATGAACTTCAAAGGTGCAGACATTAAGACATTTTACCTGAAACATTTCAACCATACATTTCTACATAAAAGGATATTCTTTTATTTAACCATATTGCTGTTATCAGACCATGAAAATTAAGAATTTCATAATACTGTCTCACACCAGGCAAGGAATCTCATCTCCCCAGCTGTCTCTTGAGTGATCTCCTGATGGCTGTCACTCATCCCAGGCAGACGCCAGGTGAGATGCATGTAGCTGACTGGCAGGCGCTAGTCAGGATTCGCGCCACCTGGTTGTTGGGTCTCTTTTAACCTTAAACAGTCTCATAGCTTATTTCCCAGTCAGTGACTTTTTTTTTTTCATTTAAATTTTTAAGTGTTTTTTTTTTTAATTACATATAAGAAACTTTCCTCTTCGGCGTACAGGTTTATGCACTCTGCCAAGTGCCGAAGCCCACATAAGGATCATCACAGTCAAGAAACAGAAGCGCTCCACTGACCCGCCCCTCCTGCTGCTCCTCTAGCTAAACCTCAGCCACCATCCTGTTCTCCTTCCCTGTAGCGAGGTCTTCCCCAGAATATCCTAGTGGAATCACGCGGTCTTTCGCCTTTGGGACCCGCTTCACTCCGTGACGCATTTGCGTCTGACCCACGCTACCGTGTTTGTCAGTAGTTGTGCTTTTCTGTTGCGGGGTGGAGCGTCATCGTACAGATGTACTGCAGTTTGTCCATTCTGGAGAAGACGGATATTTCGATTGTTTAGTTTGCTTGTTTCCAGTCTTTGTGGTTCTGAATGGTTCTGCTGTAAACACTTACCTGCAGGTTCCCACTTCACCTGGGTAAATACGTAAAATGGGATTGTTGAGTCATATGCAGGGAATATTTGACATTGCAAGAAGCTGCCAGTGGCTTTCCTTAATGGCTAAAAGCTTCTGAGCAACTCCTGAGTGTTCCAGTTGCCCCACGCCGTGGCCGGTGCCCCGTGCTGTCGGCTTTCTGTAGCTCTCCGTAGGTGAGAGGTGGTGTCTGCTCTTGCATTTCTCTGACGATGCTGAGCGTCTTCTCATGGCCTCTTTGATGACGTGACTATGACATTGATCCTTGAAGAGCCCAGGTCAGTTTTCCTGTGGACTCTCCCACCTCGAGGATCTGGTGATCGCCTGTGGCGTTTTGCTTTATTTTCTTTTTCTGTTGTAAACGTAGTTTCTCTGCCCCTCTAGTATATGGGAAGGTGTGTCCAGATGCGTGATTAGATTTTTGTGTGATTAGATTAGTGGAGCAATTTTTGGCAAGAACGTTTCATGAGCGACATGTGTGTGAGAGGGAGTTTTAAAAATGAGCTGGAGCGAGCCGGGCGTGGTGGTGCATGCTTGTAATCCCAGCATTCGGGAGGCTGAGACTGGAGGATCCGGGTTCAAGGCCAGCCTCAGCTACCTAGTAAAGCACTCCGCAACTTAGTGAGACTCGGTTTCAAAATAAAGAATAAAAAATAGGGCTGGGGGTGTAGCTCAGAGGTAGAATGCCCCTGAGTTCAATCCCCAGTACCACACACACACACACACACACACACACACACACACACACACAATGAACTGGAGCAGATTCAAAGCCGCAGGCTGAAGCCGCTACTTGTGAGTCCTGCAATGCTTCCCCAGGGGTGGGAAGAGCCAGGACGGTGTCGGTGTCCCTGCAAGAGGGATGACGAGACAAGACACAGCAGGGGGAGTCGGAGGGTGCAGTCCGTGTGCAGGAGGGGGACAGGGATGCTGGGAGCACTCAGGTGTCCCCTGCTGAAATGCCTGTCCCCACCAGGAAGCCGCGACAGGGCTGTGTGGAGTGTGCTGCGTGTAGTGTGGATGAGAGAGTGCAGAGTCCACGGGGGAGCAGGAGCGGGGACCGCGCCAGGGGGGACGGCAGCTGCTGGACCCCGGAGCCTTCCCAGCGCGCGAGGTTAAATGGAGGCGCTCCAAGCGGTAAGCTCTGCAGTTGCAGTGGCATATCGCTAAGAGCTAGAACGGTTTTAGTTCATTGCAGGCCTTTGTTTTGGGGGACTCTTATCAGAATATGGAGTGCATGGGAATATACATGACATAAAGGAATGTCCTCAGGAAGAGTGGTTGCCATGTAGGCTTCGTCACCCCTCATGCTCACCCAGAGGCGCCAAAGCGCTGGGCTTCATGGCCAGCAAGGGACACGGAGAGGTTCCAGATGAAGAGCAGAACCTTTAACCGAGCTCAGTGCCCATGCCTGTAATCCCAGGCCAGCCTCAGCAACTTAGTGAGACCCTCAGCAACTTAGTGAGAACCTGTTTCAAAATAAAAAATACAAAAGGCTGAGGGTATAGCTTGGAGGTAGAATGCCCCTCAGTTCAATCCCCATTACCAAAAAAAAAAAAAAAGAAAGAAAAAGTAGTAAATCTAGACTTGAGAGGAATAGTCTTATTTCCTAAGGATAGAATAAAAAGCTATTTCTATTAGCACGTACTAATTGTACAAAATAATGGGTTTCTGTGTGGCATTTTCACATACCCATATGATGTGATTTGACGGTATCCCTCCTACCTGTTCTTTACCCCACTCCCTTGAAAGTTGACACATTTTTTTTATGGCAAGTAAGGAAAAAAAATGTGTGTTTTTTTAAATACTTGGTTTCCTTTCTTACCCCCTTTTTACTTGGACACACTTTTGTAGTTAGTTAAGCTTGGGATTGAACATTTGATATTTCTGTAAATAGGTTTCCAACTGGGGGAAAGTGTTTCCTGAATGCTTTCTGGGTCATCACAGCAGTGTTGTGAAAGAGAGGAAATCATTAGAACATCCTTCTAAAAATACTTTATGGGAAATTATTTTATAATCAGGCTATGTCTTTAAAGATGTAATATAAAAACTGCAATCTTGACTCACAGTGTAATTTTAAATTAATACTTTGCCTGTGGGGGATACTTTGTGTACTGGGGATAGAACCTAGGGGCACTTTACCACTGAGCTACATCCCCAGCCCTTTTTATTTTAAGACAGGGTCTCCCTAAGTTGTCCAGGCTGGTCCCTACCCTGTGATCCTCCTGCCTCAGTCTCTCAAGTAGCTCAGATTACAGGCATGTGCCACTATGTCTAGCTAATAAACTTTATTTTTTAAGAGCAGACTTAGTTTCACAGAAAATACAGAGTTCCCTGCAGCATGGAGCCGGGAGTAGCCTCAGAACGAGTTAGGAGATTTGTTTCCCTCCCGGGGCCGATCTCCTCCTTGCAGTTCATTTAATTTTTGAATGTAATTTGTAGTTTAGTAATGGGAAACAAAACACATTCAGTGTCTGTAGGAGACATATATGTTTTCCAGCGTGAACCACAAGCACGTTTTTGCAACAAGCTCTGCCTGTCGGAGCTAACGATGACACACGCAGCGTGCAATCGGTTGAGAGACGGTTCGTGTGCGACTTATTAATCATGGTGTCAGGTCCGATTCTGTCGGAGTCTTTTTATTCTACTGTTCTCTGTGGATTTATTTCAAAGCACGGTGGAAGCTCTACACCTCATTAGGTTCCGCATTAGCTAATTTAGCTTTTGGCAACTGTTATCCTAGTGCCTATTAAATATCACCATCAATTGAGATAATGACGGTGCCAAACACGTCAGCGCTTCCAATGGTCCTGTACTGCCGGGCAGTGTCGCGGTGAGTGACAGGCGGCCCGAGCGGGACTCACAGGCACAAACACTAGAACCCTGGCGGCATCAGACACGAGGACCTACTAGCTGAGACTCATTCTGACTGACACCGCTCCCCACTTCCCCCCGAGGTGACCACCATCCAGGACGCGAACTCAGTGGACCCGACTCCACTTCTTTGGCTTCCGCCTGCACGGGCACCCACGCCGGCCTGTCTCCTGTGTGACCTTCTCTTCCACCTCCCACTCGTTTATTCAAATTGTGTTGTGTGTGTGCGTTTTCATCAGTGAGCGCAGTTTTGGCCTCCGAATCTCCAGTTCCTCTCACTCAGTGTTATATTTACCGTGTCTGTCCATGTTGCTGTGCATAAATCCGATTTCATCGTTTCTGACTGCTGTGTGGCTTTCCATCTCCTAAAGATGCCCGCATTGACCTGCCCATCGTCCTAGCGGTGGAAACCGCCCTGCTCCTCAAGCTGGAGCTGCGGAGGGAGGTTCGCACCGCCTGTGTCTGCTCCCGGGCAGGGTGCACGCAGGACCCTGCAGCGGTGCAAGACGCCCAGGGCGAGCAGAGGTAACACTCGTAAAGCCTAGAACTTTTGGAACTTAAAGTGCTCGTGTTTTATATAAAAGATGACATTCAGCAGCGCAGTTGAGATTGCCATTAATTATACACTGCGGCGTCTGGGCGTCTATTTCTGTAGTCCTTTTCCTCCTCTCCTGATGACTCTGCAGGTGCCATGACTCTACCGCACCTGCTGAGCTCCGGGTGGCCGGGCGAGAGCCAGCCCACGGTGTCTGCGGAGCGGGCAGAACAGCACATCCATTTCTATTTAAAGAAATTAATTATTTCATCGCATAGCAGGTATTTAAGTGGTTTGTAAAAAAAAGTATATTCCCTTTGTTTTTCTTCATCTTTATGTGTCTTGAGAGTTATTAATTAACTCCTTGTTCCTGGCACACTTTGGATTTGTTTTAGAAGAACGGTGATGGGGGAGGGGGAGCACGTCTTTGGAGAATAAATACTGTCTCATCTACCACAGGATTTCACAGTTTGTTCTTTATCTGTCTTTTTCGTTTTTATACCCCAGGGCGTAGGGTCAGCATCTGATCCAAAACAGGAAGAAAAATGACAGGTTTGGACCCAATGTTTGTTTGGCTGATTATGTTTGGAAATTTTGCAAGCATGGCTTACTCAGACATTTCCTTTAAAATTATTCCACATTTCTTTATAGTCTAACCTAAGTGGATGTGGATTCCTCAGCTGGATCTTTGTGTGCAGGTTTTGTATTTCTTTTTTTTAACTTCCCCCATCCACCCCTTCCGTCAGGCCCTCACGAAGCCTTCAGAGAGGTGCTCAGGAATCCTCCCTGCTAGAGTGAGTGCCGGCACGGGCCAGGTTTCCCAGGAAGCCGACTTAGAGACAGGAACAGTGTGCAGGGCTGCTACTGGAGGGAGCTCTTGAGACTCAGCCTGAGCGAGCGGGAGGGGAGGCTGAGAGCTGTCCACCGCTGCCAGGCCGGGCGGGGGCGTCTCCGCAAAGCCCTCAGCGGCTCACAGGAGCCTGAGCTGGGGCGGCAGTTCTCATACACACCCTGGGCCCCGCCTCGGGGCAGCTGCACGGGAAGAAGGGGCGGCTGTGGTCAGCTGGAGGCGCCCTCAGCAGTGTGCCCTTGAGTTCTGAGGGGACGCCGGCACCACGTCCCCGAGGGCCTGCACACAGTCCTATCCCCGCCTCCCTTTACCTGACAGAGCTGTAAGATGGAGGGTTAAGGCAACACAGCAAAAACACAGTAAGAAACAGCACATCGCCGGGAGGTTCCGTGAGGCGTAGTCATGAATGCCATCATCCTTGCTGAAGTCACTCACACTGCGGAGCCCTGGGGAGTGACAACTTGTAGGACGCGAGCTGGGCCCTGAGGCTGGCGACGGTGGTGGTGGAGGCCAGGGCCCGCGGCAGCTCTTTCTAAGGAGGCTGCTCACCAGGCGGCCGGCCTTTACTCTCCTCGGGGTTTGGACGACCTCCGTCAGGACCCGGAAACCCGCTGCCTCTGCGGAGGGCCGTTGTGTTTCTGACGTAAAGAATCATGGCTGGTTGCAGTGGAGCCAGAAGCAGGAGGACCACAAGTTCAAGGCCAGCCCGGGCAACTGAGCAAGACCCTGTCGCAAAAACAGAATTTAAAAAGAAAAGGGCTGGGGACGTCGCTCAGGGGTAGAGCGCTTGCCTAGTGCGCGTGAGGCCCTGAGCTCAACACCCAGTACCCCCAAAAAGCTTAGTGGTTCCCAAGGGTTACAACGTACACGCTTATCTAAGCAGGGCCCACCTTGAAATAGCACCTTATTACTTCCTGTGTGTGTGGGAACTGGATGCCCAGGCTCCCGGGTTCCTCCCTGCAGCTCCTCACGACGTGACTGTTAACCGCACTTGGCCACGCTCTACCCTCACCGAGTACATCGTTAGTACTATTGTCTGGAGCAAACGATTATCTTTTAGGTAAACAAAGAATAAAAAATAAAAAAGTTCTATGACTTATTCCTTCTTGGACACTCTCCTTTTTAGTTGTAGATCCAAGTTTCCAACCTACGTCGCTTTCCTTCTGTCTAAAGAGCTTCTCCGATGCTGGTGTCGAGGGGAAGCATAACAGCCAGGTCTCACGCTCTGTGTTTTACTGGATACAGGTGACATTTCTGTGTGTCTGCCCCACTGTACGTGGAGTCCACCGCGTATGGTTACAATCACTGTAATCAGTCAGTCAATCAGTATTCACAGGTCGTCATGTCAGGAAAGCAGGTGCGCCGGCCACTGCAGGGGTGGGGATTGGAGGCAGCTCCTGCCCCAACAGGTGCAGGAGGCCGCAGCCCACCCGCACCGAGGCAGAGGAGGTCACAGGCTGAGGTCCATCGTCAGCGAGGGCACAGGTAGAAAGAAAGAAAGAAAAAAACCCTCATGGAAGATTTTGGAATGAATTTTATTTTTTCTACAGAACATTAAGAGTGGCAGACAGCGAGGAGGCCCCCAGCCGCTGGGGTTCCGGTGGGGTTCCACTGGGGTTCCGCTGGGGTTCCGTGCTCGAGGGTGGATGTGTCACATCAACACGCTTTCTTTCTCGTTTTTAGCACGCGCTCCTGGCGTTGAAGTTTATCCTTGCATTCGCCATACCTGACAAACCCCGGCACATCCAGATGAAGCTGGCCAGGTTGGAGTTCGAGTCTTTGGAAGCTCTGAAGCAGCAGGTAAGCGTGCGTCCCGGAAAACGAGCGCCCAGGGTTCCTTAGCAAACGGCAGGAAAGCAATTCTCAGACTCGGTCTCCACCTGCCCTTCACGGTCAGGTTACCAATTTAAATTAACACAGGTGAGTCCAGTTTAGGATGGCGGGATGAAACCCAAACCCACCCCCCTGAGCAACAAAGAGGTTTAGAGACTAAACTAAGCAAACACAATATTCAAGCACTGTTAAGTAAAGAATAGAGGCAGCGTTCTGCAAAAGAACAAGACAGAGATTTCGGAGAGCCGCCCTGGGGCAGCGCCCTGCAGTTTCTCATTGTGCCCTGCACAAGCATGGAGGGAGGAGGAGGGGGAGGAGGAGGAGAGCAAATGAAACCTGTGGGTGGAAGGAGCAAAGCTTGCCAGGACAGGGGGGAATGGCTGCTCAATAGCTGAATCACGCTCGTTACTTATGAACCCCTCCCACCAATCCCAAGTTCAGAGAGATTTAAATATAAAAACCTAAACCATAGGAAATCTATGAAAAAGCCTGATACAGCCAGGTCCAGGTTTGAGGCCAACCTCAGCAATTTAGAGAGAACCTCAGCAACTTAGTGGGACCCTATTTCAAAATAAAAAAGTAAGAAGAATAAAAAGAACTAGGGGTTATAGGTCGTAGATAGAATGCTCCTGTGTTCAATCGCCAGGACCTTCTCCCCCCCCCCCCCCCAATAAGATATTTACTGTATGCTAGAAGATGCAGATTGCACATATTTAATTCATGATGAAAATTTTAGATCTCAATTTAAAATTGCGTGGGAGGGCACATAGCATTAAAATGTCTAGGGGGCTGATGCACAGTGCTTCCAGGGAGGGCTTTGGCCAGCTTCCTGCACCCGCCACGTTTCTGCGAGTGCTGTAGGCTGCTGCAGAGGCTTCCTGGCCAGAGTGGGATGTCGAGGCAACACCTGGCTTTGTGTTAATAAGACCTCTGAACACTCATCTTCATCGACAAAGGAAACGCGGACCAAAATTCTACCTCCTGTCACCTGCAAAGAGAAAGGCTGCGGGACTCCAGGTCTCTCTGGGGTTTTTCTCCTGAGGACGCAGATGTGATTCTCTATCCTCCTCTCGTGAGACGCGTGAGCTGGGGGCTGGCTTTGCTGTTAGCTTCCGGAGCGACAGAGATATCCAGAGGGCTTCGACTCTGTATTACTTTTTTTTTTTTTTTTTTGCGGTACTGGGAATTGAACCTAGGGGCATTTTACCTCCAAGCTATAACCCCAGCCCTATTTTTTATTCTTTATTTTGAAACAGGGTCTCACTAAGTTGAAGAGGGTCTCACTAAGTAGCTAAAGCTGGCTGTTGTTATTACATCTGAATAATTATTGCATTACTTTTAATTTATATTTGAATTACTTCTTTTCAATTCAACTCTCATTCTGTGGACAAAATATGATTGAGAAATTTAAGTCATTACACAGTTCTTAGATAAGGCTGTGATGTGTGTGTGTGTGTGTGTGTGTGAGAGAGAGAGAGTGAGAGAGAGAGAGAGAGAGAGAGAGAGAGAGAGAGAGAGAGAGAGAGAAAGACAGACAGACTAGGGATTGAATTGTATCTCCAGCCCTTTTTCATAATTTCATCTTGAGACAGAGTTTCCCTAAATTGCTGAGGCTGCCCTTGAACTTGTGATCTTCCTGCCTCAGCCTCCCAAATTCCTGGGATTACAGGTGTGCACGCAGCACCTGGCAAGGCTGTGCAGTTTTTGTTTTTTTTCTTTTTGTGGTTACTGAGGATTGAACCCAGGGGCATTCTACCACTGAGCTACATCCCCAACTCTGTTTTATTTTATTTTGAAATAGGGTCTCGCTAAGTTCTGTGCATTTTAAATATAAAACTGTGCCTGGGGTTGGGGGTGGGTGCATGTGCCTGGACCCTGAACACTGATGGTCAGGTGAGACAAGGCAGGCTGGGCCCCCTGGTCTGGGGAAGGCCCCCAAATCGACCTTTCGAGGAGGGCACCGAGGGGTGCCGCTGCAGGATCCCCGGAGCCCCCCGAGCGGCGCCTGTGCCTCAGCCACTGCCCCAGCCGGAGGAGGGAGGCCCCCAAGGCTGCAGAGGGCGTGGACGCAACGCCCTAGAAGCGGAGCCCGCTCAGCACCGAGTGGGAAACTGACGTTTCTAAATATATAGGCAGATTAGATCCGCTCAAAGGTGAGAGGCAAGCCGGGGGGAGCGGAGCAGTTTGCTTTGCAAAGGGCATTTTGCCACCAGTGGACTCGGTTGGCCGAGACCTTCAGGAAGCATCCTAGACGGTAAATACCATCCTGGGGCTGCCCTTTCCTTCCTATTCACATTGATTTATTCAGCTCTCAGGCATTTTAAGATCTGATTAAAAATAGAAAGGAGTCATATCCAGGAACCATTTGATGACTCGATGGCCTGGAGCGCACGGGTTTAACATCCCAGGACTGTCACCTTTCCCTGGCCCGGGCAGCCGGCCCTCCTGAGCCCGAGGCGACACCAGCCAGGGAGCGGGGGCAGCGCTGGGAGCCTCTGAGGAAGAGCCAGACAGACTTCAAGACACACAGTGCCAACCACGAGTGGCAGTTCCAGAACTCGGGAGGCAGAGACAGGAGGATCAGAGGTTCAAGGCCAACCTCTGCAACTTAGTGAGACCCTGTTTCAAAATAAAAAATGAAATAGGGCCAAGGTACAGCTTGTAGGTAGAACATCTCTGGGTTCAACCTCCAGTACCAAAACCCAAGAAAATTTAAAAGGGCTGGGAGGTAGCTCAGAGGTAGAACACCCGGTGGATTCAATCCTTGGCACCAATACATACATAAGATACATACATATGATACATACATACATACATGACACACAATGCTGGGTGTAGCCCCAAGGGGCTCAAGTCAGGGTTAGGGTTCTTGTCTTTGTTCAGCTGGGGAACAACTCCAGAAAAAGGAAACACTATGTTTTCTGGGGTCAAATATATCTTAACGCTCTTCCCAGCATTTCCTGGGAGCTTCTGAACTTTCCCTGCTCGGTGCTCTCAAGTTATGTAGCTGTGGAAGCATTTTTAAAGGAGAGAGTAAGATTCACAGCATAGAACGCAGGTGCTCAGGTATTTGACTTCTGGACACGTAATTATGTAATGATCGGGAACTTGAGGTTCATAATAGAGGGTTTGGGGTACGGGATGTGGGACCATGGATCATTCTGGAAACCTAAAACTGTCCTAAAAACTAAAGTCTCTTTACTTAAAAAAAAAAAAAAAAAAAAAAGGTGAAATATTAACTCCAAATAAAGACTTGACCTTCAAGAAAGCCTGGGGGAGGGTTGGGTCCATTTCCCAGGCGGAGTCAGGCCAGCCGTGGCAGGGCTGGGGTACGGGTAGCCAGCGCCCGCCCCCCGAGGTCGCCTGTCCCTGCCCTGCACGGCCTCAGGCCTCAGGCACGGGCTCCTAGAAAAGTGCTCAGTGCTCTCAAAACAGGCTCTGCTGGGCCCGCCTTTCCAGCCTCCTCGCCACCCCTCCCATGTTTGAATCCAGAAAGGTTCCCAAGAGCCCTGAGACTTGTCACTCCGACCCACCACTGGTGCCCTGGCCTCTACGGTCAGCTTCCCGGGACAGCCTCCCCCGGGCACGGCACTGCTGCCTTGGGTTCTGCTCCTGCTTCCAGTTCCGGCTGGGCGATACCCCCAGGGCTCCCAGGGAAGCCTCACTTCATCAAACCAAGCTTGTTGCCTGGACCGTAGTCCAGAAGCCAGTGTATTAAATGAATGACAAACGATGCCCTTGGACAAAAAAAAAAAGAAGTCTTCAAATAGACGCCGTGGTAAAAGGAGCCAGTGGCGTGCCTGTCTGAGCACGGGAGAGGGAGGGTCTGGGGATCGGTGCGTGGGCATGCGTAGGGACCCTGTGCCCGGTCTGGAGGGAGCCCAGGTCCTGTTTAAAAAGCCCGATAACGGTGGGCGACGTCCATGTGGGGGGAAGCTCCCTGAGTGGCTGATACCCCACGCCAGGCTGTGTGTTCTGTGTGCTTGTACTGGTGAGCTGGAACACGGGCCAGTAAGTCCAGGGTCCAGAGTAGCCTCTTACCATGACGGGTAGACTTTTCCCCTTGTATTTTCAATTCTTACTAGAGAAAAATCGTTTAAGATTCAGGGAGGCATGCAGGCATTAAAATTAGACTACACCTCTTGAAAGCCTTCGGATCATTTTTATCTTCCCCGATCAATAAGCTACATCAATTGTTACTTATCTCATTGGTTTTCTAAGCAAAATTTTCAGTTCGTATACCTTAATTCCCCCACCCCCAGATGTACAGAACATGGCCAAATCAGCACCAATCATGAGGAGCCAGGCTGGGAGAGGGAATAACATTAGCATCCTCCTGCTCACCGCAGGTATCAGTAGCTTGGAAAGCCTGGCGGCAGGGGTGGAAGCTCGGGTCCATTCCACAGGGAAAGGCCCCCCTGCCGAGAGCTTTAGACTCTGCTCACACATGTCATCAACATATATCTGGATGTGTAAAGAAGGAAAGTTCCACATAACAAATTATTCTAGAAACCTCAGAACGCTTAATGTATGTTTACATTTAAAAATAACAAAGAGCCGGGCGTGGTGGCGCATGCTTGTAATCCCAGCATTTGGGAGGCTGAGACTGGAGGATCCGGGTTCGAGGCCAGCCTCAGCTGCTTAGTGAGGCTCTCTGCAACTTAGTGAGACCCTGTTTCAAAATAAAGACTAAAAAAATAGGGCTGGGGGTGTAGCTCAGAGGTAGAATGCCCCTGAGTTCAGTCCCCAGTACCGCAAAATAAATAAATAAATAAAAATCACAACAAAGGACACTTCTGGTGAGACATTTCAGCTCTACGGGTTCCAGTGTCGGACTCGGTGTCAGGTGAGCACTCTCATTACCTGAGGGTCCACGCGCGGCGCGCACCTAAGGTCGTTCTTCCCTCTGATGAATGCTGGGACTGCCCGGTGTGTCCCAGGTACTTAACTTTTTTACTAAATGTTCTAGGATATTAAAAGATTATAAATAAACATCATTAGGGCTGGCCAAGGCCCGTTCCTTTGTACTTTTTTATACTACTAAATGTCAGTCCTTTGAGTTCTTCAAGTTTGAAATTGTCCTCTGTGTGTTATATTTGTATATAGAATTCAGGAAACCATTACTGAACACTTACCACATTCAGGAAGCCACACGTTTATATGTTTGTTTTTAATTACTGTTGCATTGCTAAAATAGGAAATCTTTTATTTAATATAATAGTTGATTTTTCCATTGATTACTAATGTTGCAGGACCTCAAGGTGTGATGGGGTGATCTTGCAATGAATGTGGGCAAAAGTGATTGAGCTGGAAATATAGCAGCCTGCTGGCTAGAGAATGTGTGTGTGTGTGTGTGTGTGTGCGTGTGTGTGTGTGTGTGTTCTTGTTGGCGAGCCCTTTGGATGGAGTCTACATGGCAGTTATTATCTGCCAGGTAACTACACTATCAAGACTATAACTTTAAATTTTTGATTTTACCCCAAACCAACTTGGAAGAAAAAATATCTCTAATTTCTTACTTGGAAAATCAATAAAGCTCAAGATTCTCTCCAGTTATACATTTGAGTTGCCTACAGCAATGTTTGTATGGGTGGATTTGCAGATTCCTCTATTTGAATTGTCCCGGAAAAAAGAAAAATGATAGGCATATTTTTAATTTTCACGTCTGGTTTTAGTCACAGGCAGGGAGAGGAGGAACTGCCAATGTCTGGAAACACACTCCAGCCTCTCCGCTTTCACATGTGATAAACATTGTTTTGATTAAAGACAGAATAAATTTAGGTTGTTTTTTTCTTTTTAACTTCTTGGACGAATAGGTTCACTTTTTAAAATGTATGTGGTGGAAACCATTTCTAAAAACATCAATCTGGGTTATTTAAACTTTACTCAGGATAGTCCTCCACAAATCATTTCCATGAAAACCAGGAGTGATTTAACAATTACAATCAGAGAAACTCAGCCAGGAATTGTGGTTGTGATCCACAGTGTGTACTGAAACTTCGGCCTGAAAGGAAGCTTGTTGGTTCGGTGTGTGCCGGGAGCAGGCGGGCGCTCTTCCCGCCTTGGTGTTAGTAACGTGGCTGGTGGAGTCGGGCACGCATCGCTGGAATCTCAGCTTTCACCATGTCTGTGTCTCCCTGGGCTTGTGACCAAACCTTCTGGACCTAGTCTCTTCATCTGTGGAATGGGGTGGTCACAGGAATAACCACGCCTGGGGAGCAAGGGGAGGCAGGCCCGGGCCGGTGATTTGCCCTCCGGAAGGCGCAGAATGAAAGAGCGGATGTGTGCGAACAACACGGACTGCTTGGCTGGGTATAAAAGACCTTCTTGACCATTAAGAAGTAAAATACTTCTGTCCTTAGAGATGGGTAGTTTTTTGTTTGTTTCGGTGCTGGGGATTGAACCCAGGGCCTTGTGCATATAAGGGAGTACTCTGCCACTGAGCCACAGCCCCAAATCAAGAGGGGTGGTTTTAATTCTCGTCCTTGGAGATCTTGCAGAAGAGAAGGAACTCCCTGCTTTGGAGTTAGACAAGCAACGGTCTCAGATTCCTCCCAGCCCTGTGGGAGGTGAAACAGGCCGTGGTGAAATGCTAATTAACCCAAACCAGCTTGGACTGCAGATACGTTTCTGGAATGAGGAACAGCGGCGGGTCACTGGGTGGTGGCCTTCCTCCAGAAATCCCCGAGGGGCCCTTGGAGAACAGCTCTTCGCTGGCCCTTCCTTGAGTTAGTCTGCTCATCTGGTGGTAGAATTTTCTGATTAGTTGGTTTGAAATAAATGTGAGCATAGAGCTGCGTGTGTGTGTGTGTGTGTGAGTGTGTGTGTGTGTGTGTGTGTGTGTGTGTGTGTGTGGCACTGGGGATTGAACCCAGGGGCATTCTACCTCCAAGCTTCACCCCCAGCCTGATTTTATTTTTATTTGGAAACAGGGTCTCGCTAGGTTGATGAGAGTCTCACTACTTGCTAAGGCTGTCCTCAAACCTGTGATCCTCCTGTCTCAGCCTCCCAAGTACTGGGATTACGAGTGTGCAATACCATGCCTGGCCTAGCATAGAGCTTAAGAATAACAACATTAATTTAACATGGTAGAAATGAGCTCTAGATATGGTATGCTATAGAATCTTGATGTATGTTTTTGCTTACCACCATACCGCTCCCTCTCCCTCTCTCTCTGTCTCTTGTTTTTCAAGAAAGACAAAGGGACTAAGTGCACAGGATGGCCATTCTTTGAATTTAATGTTATCTGAAAGCCCGTTTTTTTTTAACCTTCTTTTTTTGCTTGCGTTACTATCTGGATCTATAGGTTTTGTTTTGCTTTGCTTTTTGTTCTTTGGGGGTTTTGCATCATTTCCTTTCAGCTGACCTTTCAGTGACCCTGCTGTTCCTTACGTTCTCCTCCTTGGACTTCCTGCCCCCCCCCCCCCCCCCCCCCCCCCCCCCCCCCCCCCCCCCCCCCCCCCCCCCCCCCCCCCCGGTTCCGATGGTCCTGCCTCTAGTCTTCAAAGCTCTTGGCCTCCGGCCTGCCCTGGACGGGCCTGTGCTCTGTGCCTTCTGGCTGTTGCTGCCCAGGAAGCTCTGGTAGAGAAGAGCTTCTCTTTGAAAGATGCCTTTCCCCCCAGACCAGATCGGGGCTCAGCGTCCTCCCTCTGGGGCAGCAGACCTGGGGGGCCCCCGGGAGGCGACCGGCTGCTTTCCTTATAATAGCAGCACGGTGACGAAAGATCTAATTCAGATCCTGCTGTCAGGGATTCAGGCCCATAAGCCATTTAGGCCGCCGTGCTCTGGAGGAAGCGGTCTGCCTCTGCTGATCGTCGTACACTCATTTACTTTCAGATGTTGCCACACTACGTGGCAGACAGGGAGCCTATCTTAAGTTGAACTGGAACCAGGAGATACCTGCGGCTCGGGCACAGCTCTTCTGCCCAGGCTTCCCCAGGGCCTCTCCTGTGGATTTGGGCAGAGAAGGGTCAGGGCGGGCCGGTGCGGAGCATCAGGAACACAGAGAGGGCTGGCCAGCGGAGGCCCCTCCGCCGCACTGGACCGTCCCCTTTCCACACGCCCGCTCTCACGGAGCTGCTCCGCCAACGCCGAGAGGGTTGGAGACGGCAGCGCATGCGCTTCCGTTGTCCACACGAGGCAGGGACCACACACAGCTGGCTGTCTGCCGTTGGCGTGGCTTCCTTCATTGCCCAGAAGAGGGTCACTGGGGACGGGAGCCAGGTGGAGGGCTGGCTGTGGAGCGGGGCAGTTGTGGGGAAGCGTGGCCGGTTTGTCCACCTCAGAAGCAGCCAGCTGGGGCCTGGCACACCGTGCGACTGTCCCCAGGGCACCCGGGCGCTCCCGTCCCTCCCTCGCTTCAGGTATCACGCCGGAGCCGTGGAATGTCAGCTTGTGGAAGGCCGCTGAGCCCAAGTGTTTGGACTTGCTAGCTGCAAATGCACGCAAAAAGATTTGAAAAAAACCAAGCTTCCTTCTCTGTGGTACTTTGGCCCTATCCTGTCCACGGACCCAGAGCTCAGATCAAGCAGCTTAAGTGTAGAGGAAAAAAACAAAACCAAGTCCTCCTGAGTTCACAACATCTTAGCGCAGTGGTGGTCTCGGGAAGAGATGGTTGGTTGGCACACAGTCCCCTGGAAACTATTTTTCTGTGAAGCGGTAACTCCAACGTGCTGCGGTTCCTGAGCCCTCAAGTGCTTGTAGCCTAAGCATACATCGTCCACTGTCGTAAGCATGGCGGTGGCAGTGGCAGCGGCAGCAGCGTCCCAGGGAGGAGGTGGCACGCACAGGTGCCCTGAGCGGGGCTCCCGCCAGCGCCCCGAGAGGCACGCCGGCCCGTCCGTGAACTTGATCAGGGAACAAAGAACCAGAGAGAGAGTGTCTGTTGCACACCGCTCCACTCTCCTGCCGTCCTCCGGGGCTCCGATCCCACCCGATCCACTTTGGGCTGTGCTCCTCCGCCTCAGGGCTCTCTGAGTGGTTAGCCTCCGCTGCAAGACAGCGGTCCAAGCCAGGACAATCTGCCTTGGAGGGGCGGGAATGAACCTCCCAGCTTTGAGTGCATGCAGGTGTGCCCAAGCCGGCAGCTGCTGCTGCTGATGCTGTGGGATTTTCCTCACCTGCACCCCAGTGAGGAAGGGGCTTGCTTCTCTGCCTCTGCACACAGCTGCAGACATTTATTTGAAGTCATCAGAGGTCAGGTGTGGTGGTTCACGCTTATAAACCCAGTACTTGGGAGGCTGAGACAAGAGGATTGCAGGTTCAAGGCGAGCCTCAGAAACGTAGCGAGATCCTGTCTAAATATATATATATATGTACATATATGTCAAGGGTGAGCTTAGAGGCAGAATACCCCCGGATTCAACCTCTAGTACCAAAAATTTAAGAGAGAGAGAGAAAGAGAAAAGAAGAAGAAGAAGAGGAAGAGGAAGAGGAGGAGGAAGAGGAGGAGGAGGAGGAAGAGGAGGAGGAGGAAGAAGTCATCGTCGGAGCGTGTTCCACTCCAGACCACCTAGAGTCGTGCTCCCCAGTGAGATGCTGCATAAACCTCTCACTCACAGGCACGCGGTCCCTCCCTGCAGCTGTGTGCAGCGAGTCAGGTGCGCTTCCTGAGTGGTGCAGGGTGAGCGGAGTGGGCGGGAACGTTACTTCTTGCTGGTTACGTAAATTGCGCCAATGAGCACATCCACGTTTTTTCCCGTGGTAAACTATTGTGATACACTCTTGATGTACTGGCTTGGGATGTCTTTCTTTTTTAAAAAAAGAAAATGTAAATGTGTAGGACTCCCAATAGAACAGTTGTAAAAGGTTCCATTGCAATCTATTTTCATGTACTTTTATTGGTGCATTATGGTCTCACATCATAATGTAAATCATGTTGACAGTGACACACATGCACACAGCTTGGTGCCCCCCCCATTACAGTCTAGACCATGGAATTCAAATAGTGGCTAGCAAGGAAGTTTTAATAGGTTAGAACAATTGTTTTTAATGACAGTATTTGGACATATTTAAAATCCTGTAGAGAGAAAAAAAAATCTTTGTGCAACAACCTCTTAGTAAAATGTAGTTAAAAAAACAGAATTTGTCCAATTCCTTATTCCCTTTGTTTTACCTTCCTGACATGATATGTTAAGTCTGGTAGATACGGAAGATAGGAAATGTTAATCTCACCAAATGTAATACATTTTGTTGTTATTTTCCAACGCAGGCGGCAGGGTTTCCCATTTCAGTAGGAAGAAATGACCCCTTGGCCCAGGGGAAGGGCTCAGACCACTCTCTTCCTCTTTCCAGTTTTCTTCCCAAAGGATGAATCTTCAGGATCAATAATGCTGAAAACAGAAAGAGCAATATTCAAATGCAATATTAAAAGGTCAAACCCCTTAAGCCTGTGAGTAGCTAGCCACTTAGCTTTGCAGTGCGCTTCTTAATCCAGAACTCTGTTCATACATCAGCCCCAGCATAAGTGCCAGGTGGATGGGTCAGCTGGGTTTCATCTTAAAATTTAGTCATGCGATATGCATGTGCTCTTGAATGCCTGTTACTGTATTTCATCACTGGCTGTAAACATTCTTTTGTTTTATATATTCGAATTAACTGGTAAGACCCGTTCTAGTTTCCTGAAGTAATCAATCAAGTAGCATAAGATGGTGTTTTGTATCTGGAGAAATAAGACTCTGAAAGATAGAAACCCTTGGCAACAGGGGAAGTAAGCGTAGTCTTCCAAGTGGTAAGGCAGCACCGGCTCCTCTTCTGTTCAAGCCCCGACGCTGGGTACTGATTGGGTGGTCCTGTGTGCTCAGATCAACTTCAGGTACTGTCCCTCAGTGCACGCCATTCAGTAGCTTCAAAGCAAGAACAGGTTGGTGTGGACAGACACTGATTAGTCAGAAAGCATCTGGAGCTACAACACGCTGCACTGTGATCCTGTGTCTAGAATCGCCTGCCAGGAGGTAAAAGCGACCCCCCTCTGTCTGTCCGTCTGTCTGTCCATCTGTCCGTCCGTCCGTCTTGTTCTGTCTGCATGGCCCGGGCCCGGTCCCTCACTGGCTGCATCATCACCAGCGGACATTCTTCACGCACCTTCTGTGTGTTTTAAACTGGCGATAAATGACCCTAACCCTGCCCTCTGCCCTCGAGGGGTTCTGGGTGGGGGCTGCCTTTGATGACAGGGAAGCGCAGGTGAGGTAGGGAGACGCTAAGTTTGGGGCTGGAACACTTGGTTCATTTTGGCAGGTGCCTGGGTGCAGGGATGTTAACTGCATCCTGGGAACTTCTGAGTCTGAGGCCAGGACTCCACTGAGTGTGCAGAGGACGGTCATGTGATCAGCTGGTGCCTTGTGTAAAACGTCCGTGCTCCCCAGGGTGGGGAGGAATTTGGAGCGGTGCAAGTGGAATTCAGTGCCCACCCCATCTTCTTTGCCAGAGTCGGGAACTGATCTGAACCTTGCAGAAGGACCCCGAGGCTCTGCGGGGAACAGAAGATAGAAGCGAGTTGTTTCCTTGGGAGAGACTCTAGCACAGTCTTCACAGCGAGTCCTGCATGCAGAGCTCCTCCCGTAAGCCGGGTCACTAATAGCTGGTCTCTCCCCGTCAGCCCTGAGGTCTGCACAGGAGAATTCCCAAGTGCTAATAACTTATCAGAGCAACACTGGCTGCTGACTCAACACTAGTACCGAGAAGCCTGGCGACAGCTCTGTGCTGGCCTGTGAGAGTCCGAATTTTAAAAATTGCCTCGGAAAACGTGGCCGTAATTAGTTGTAACGAAGGGTCCCAGTGCTTGGCGAATGAGTTAAGTATAGCGCAAGCTCTTTTGTGGTGACCTGTGCCTTTCTCGTGGTCCGAGCTGCACTTGGGCTCTGGCTCAGCAGTGACCTCAGGCGGCCTGCACAGGACCCTCCTGGAGGGACAGCGCCCGGCCATGCGGGCCCTGGGGGTGGTCCTCGCTCTAAAGCTGAGCGTGCTCGGGCTCCTCGCAGCGCAGCGGCAGCCTGCGCTTGGTGGCTTCCATGCTGACGGGCCCGGCTCTGCTGTGATGCTTTCTTTCATTTTCTCCTCCATTTTTCACCATATGCTTTCAAGAATAGTTAAAGTAATTATTTCATCCTAAACCCTGTGCCACTTGACATAAATAAGAGCAAAATTGTTTCTTCTCTTCCGGCCCCAAGGAGCAGGTAATTGCCTTGGGTAAGGGAGCCGTTGAGAACATAGCAGTGGTGGATTCACTCGCTGGTAATTAAGCAATCGTAACTTTACATTTTAGGTGGAAATTCTAGCTTTTTGGAAAAAAGCCTACAGATTAAAAAAAAAAAAAAGCCTTAAGGACTAATTTGCCAGTTTCCTACGAATGAACAGAAAGCGTTGACGTTTTGCAGCTACAACACAGTGGGCCCCCAGAAAGTCAGTGTGACTTTAGCCTAGTCCCTGCAGGCTGCCATGACAAAACGTCGTAGGCCAGGTACTTTATAAGCAATAGGAGGTTATTGTTCGAAGTTCTGGAGGCTGGGAAATCCGAGACGAAGGCGCCATCAGATTCAGCACCTGGCGGGGGCTGCACCCTGTTTCAGAGACACTCTCTTGCAAAGATGGCGCCTTGCCGCTGTGAGCTCACCGGGTAGAGGGGCGGAGGTTGCTTGCTTGAGTCTCTCACGAGGGCACTAATTGCATTTGTGACGACGAAGCCCACGGGACCGGTCACTTCCCATAAGCCCCGTCTCGGGATGCTGTCCCTGTGGTTACCAGGTTCCAGCTTTGAGTTGAGAACACCAACATTTGGACCAAAACATGTGCCATTTTTTTTCTTTGCAGTACTGGGGATTGAACTCAGGGGCATTCTATCTCCAAGCTATACCCCCAGCCCTATTTTTTATTCTTTATTTTGAAACAGGGTCTCACTAAGTTGCGGAGGGCCTCACTAGGTAGCTGAGGCTGGCCGCGAACCCAGATCCTCCTGTCTCAGCCTCCCGAATGCTGGGATTACAAGCGCGCGCCACCACGCCCGGCTTAGAGCACTGCTTCTTAAGGAGGCTTCAACTCCAAATCACTCTGCAGTGTCTTCTGGTTTTTAATGGGAAGAATAATACTTCATAAACTTATGGGAATTCATTTTTCTTGGCGTTGGCTCATTTTGCTTTAAGAAAAGCTAGCGAGGGCGCAGGTGGCTGCCAGTTGTTGGAGAATTTTGTTTGTCAGCAGAGCTGAGGAGAAGCATGGAGGGAGCATGGGAGACCGCGTGCCCAGCATCGGCTTTTACCCTGGCGCCGTGCTTCCTCGGCGGTAGCCCGGGCTGGTGGTGCGGCTGGCCAGCGCCTGCACAGATGAAGGGAGACGGCGTGTGCCGGCACCAAGAGCCCGGAGTCCGCGTCACTTCAACCTGGATCCGAAAGTGCGCTGGCTTTGGGAGCCTCAGAGAACGTGAGGGGAAGGCTGGGAAGTGCAGGAAGATATTTATATGTATTTATCGTATGTTCGATATCTAGTCTTCTATTTTAGAACCCGTTTATGCTTATGCAAAGTGTTCTGTTCTGCAATTACAGCAAAGACGCAATCACGCAGGCCTGTCCCAAGTCTGTTCATTAATTTTTCCAACCTAAAATATCTGGGATTTTTGTAAAAGTCCATTTTGCCCAGAACAAATTGAACCATGAAACTGCTAGTCTGTGAAATGACTGAGAAAATTAAAAGCGCGTGTGAACAGCCACGCCTGGATGAACAGGAGAGCCAGGCAGGAAGCACCGAGCCCGCGGCAGAGGCGCCCTCAGAACGTCCTGGGTGGGTGGGTGAGTTGGGGTCTGTGTTTCCTTTGTCCTCTTCTTTTTGAAAAATGTAACATAACTTTGCGTAGAGCGACCTGATAACAGAAGTCCAGCCGAGAAGGGGGCCTGGACGTCTGGGTTTGTCGGGAGACTGCTCTCCTTTGGAACGTCCGTGTTGAGAGGTGCGGGCTCCAGACTCCTGCTCGTCACCTGCGGGCCCTTAGCCAATGCAGTGGCCTCTGTCTTACTCAGGAAAACCACCGTGCGACCGGAAAACGAAAAAGGAAAGGAAAACAGAAAAGCTGTGGGACCAAGATTGTTGATGCTTTATAGAGCAGAACAGTCTCTCAATCTGGTGCTACTTTGGAAAATCTAGTACTACCAAGTACTGACTAGAGCCTGGACAGACACACAGGCGTGTGCTTTGCTTCCAGGAGGCAGATGGAGGCCGACTAAGGTCAGGAAAAGTGGGCGAGGCACTGGGGCTCGGCACCCGACAGACCGGGGCTTGCTTCCCCACCCTGACCTGCTGGGAGCCCCAGAGCGCTGCAGTCGGGAAAAGATGAAGCGTTTTACAGACGGGGCCTGGGACGCAGGGACGTTCCCCAGCTTCCCAGCTGGCCGGCAGACGTCTGCATGCCGCAGTGCTGCTTGGCCTCCTGGTACGTCCAGCCCGAGTTCTGTCCAGCGGTAGCCCGGTGGAAATCCTATGGAGGAGTGGGGTCCATACCCCTAGCTCTTGTTACCACCCCATAGGACTGCATTCAGTTTCCTGAAATCAAAGACGTTTTTAGGAAATGCCGGAGAGTGTACTGCCTTTGAGTGGCAGAAACACAGACGTGGAGGACAGAGGTTTGGAGCCGGGACGCCCTCCCCCGGCGGAGGGCCCTAGGCCTCTGCTCATCAGCGCAGGGCCCGGGCGTGGGGCCTCACCGCCTTCATGCACGTTGATCCCTGCGTGTGCGAATGGGAAGCTTTTCAGGGATTCGAGGCAAGGATGCCCGCGGCAGCCATCCACTAACGTGGCGGCTTCTCTTCATTCTGCCGAGTAGTGGGACCTGGCTTTCTTCACCAACACAGGAAAGCATTCTGGGAAATGTCACTACGGAACGCAAGTGTATGGGGACTTTTGCTTGCTTGCTTGCTTCTTTTTAATTGCGTCCTATAAATTCTAGTCAGTCTTCTTGCTAGAAGAGGAGGCTCTGGCTCTGGCATTTTAGAGGGGAATTGAACATTCCCGGGCAAGATGGAAAAGTTTTAGGAAAGAATTCAGGAAAACCAATACCCCGAAGAGGTTGGAGTCGAGAGACAAAGGTGGAAGACTGTGGCACCAGGGGGAAGATTGCAGAACTACTGGTGTACTTTCCGAGCAGAGGCTGCGTGCCAGGCCCTGCGGATGGGAGAAAAGATCACAGACAGGCGGGAGGGGGTCTGGCGGCTGCAGACCAGAGGCCGAGAAGCCTGGGGTGGGTCAGGGCAAGGCCTACGGAGGCTGCTTTCACCTGGGCACCGATTTCCAAGATGCAAGAGCAAACTGCCATCACATGTCAGGCCTGCGCCCACCCCAACTTCCCCGGCTCTTGTGCAAATGAAGCGTGACAGGCAAGAGCAGAGAGGGTCCCCTACATGCACCCCAACTTCCCCAGCTCTTGTGCAAATGACGGGGAACAGCAGAGAGGGTCTCCTGCGTGCACCCCAACTTCCCTGGCTCTTGTGCAAATGAAGCGTGACAGGCAAGAGCAGAGAGGGTCTCCCGTGAGCACTCACAGTCTTTCTCCAGCTCCGGGACTCTTGCTGGGTGGGGGGCACTGAGCATCCTTGGGAGAGAAAGGAGATGTGGAGGGGAAAGAGGGAAGGGGGCCTAGATCAGTGGCTTCTGCTGAGAGAGGGGCCCGACTGAGGGGGCACGGGCAGGGGCCAGGGCGGGAGCTCACAGGAGAGGACCGGATGGCTTCTCCGCTGACTTTGGTGTGCAGAGGGAGAGCCGGTGGTGCCTCGAGTCAGTCAAGACTGTAACAAAGAGGAGGAAATAAAGAGTCGTGGGGAACATGAGGAGACATGATTTGGGCTTCTACCCGGGGCTGAAATACCGGAACATAACAGCTAGTAGAAAGTATCTCAAAATACACAAGGAGAACCGACTCGGTAGAAAACTGGCCAGTGGGCTCAAGAGACCTTTAAGTTTTAAATTAAGCAAGAAAAGGCATAATGTGCAGACAAAGCCTTCTGACTAGGAGGAATTATAAAACTAGGAGGAATTATAAACAGCAGGCTTGATGTAGTCCCTTGAGAAGGTGCCTGGTAATTTACAGAAGAGAAGAAGGAGGAGGTTTAGGAACGCTCCTCGCCTGGGACAGCTCTGGGCTGCTTCCATGTAGAGTGAGAGTTACACGTGAACTTGAAGTGCAAGCAAGCCATACAAGGGCCTTTCCCACGGCCCGGACGCCGCCCCCGGCGTCTCTCGGGACCTAGGTGGACTGCTCTCAACCCCGACGTCCTCGGCATGTTGGCCTTTAGCGTGGGCTCAGAGTGGCCGACACAGCCCCGGGCACCGTATCCTCACACTCGTCTCCAGTGGCAAGGGGGAGCAAGGGCAGCTCCTCTTCGAGTCTCTTTATATTAGGGAGGCAAATCTTGCCCGCAGCTCCCTCAAGCACCACGGGCCAGGATTTAGTTCCTAGTTCATGCCCTGATTGCTGAGGAGATTGGCAGTTTCCACTTCCGGTGTGAAAGGCAGGCTCTGAGAGCCAGGAGGAAGGAGAGACCGGGTGGGGAGGGAAAGCAGGGGTCAGTGACAGAGGGGGACGTGCCTCGTGCCCATGGAAGGAAGTTTGCAAGAAGCACTGGGTGCCAGGAAAACACATAAGCAATGGGAGACGTAGGAAACCGAAAGGCAGCGGATGAAGGGATTAGAAAAGGTCTTGACAGGCTTCCCTATGAAGGTCAGGAAAGGGCAAGTTAAATTTAATCAGGATAAATTGAAGGTCTTGCATTGTATAAAAAAAAAAAAAAAAAATCTGGGCTAGGGATTCAGCTTCACCAAGGCTCGCCTGGAATATGCAAGGGCCTGGGTTTGACCCCTGGCATCGTGATGGAGGAAAACATCTGAGCAGAGCCGGGCGCGGGGTGGTGCATGCCTGCAACCTCAGTACTTGGGAGCTGAGACAGGAAGATTGCAGATTTGAGGCCAGCTTCAGCAACTTAGAGAGACTCTCAGCAACCTAGTGAGATCCTGTTTCAAAATAAAAAATAAAATAGGGCTGGGAGTGTAGTTCAGAGGTAGAATGTTCCTCTAGCAAAAGAAAAAGAAAAAGAAAAAAATCTGACCAAACCAAGTACATGTGAAAAAGCTGCCCTGGTCCTTGGCTGCAAGTTCAAAGGAGCCGGGAGCCAGGAGCCGGGACGCTTACGTAAGCAGAGGCTCCGGTCACAGTCCCATCCGGAGCACACGGGGGGACCCGAGGCCTCCCACCTCTTCTGCCCATCTTTCTCTGGATTTCTCCACGACCTTCATCCTGCCCTCGCTGCAGAATCGAGAGAGAAAGCCCCTCTCTGTGACTGCTTGGCGGACACTTCCCTCCAGGAACACTCAACGCAGGTGCCCTGGCCGGAAAGAATGTTCTGGAGATCAGGCAAAGTGCAAGGAAGACCCTTCTGACCACCCAAGTTGCCCAGAACTCGGGAGGGGCCCAGTTTGTGAGGAGCGTTCCCCTCAGACAGGAAAAGTCCCAGCAGACTGCGGCAGGTGGCAGGGGCGGGCGAAGGACAGGTACCCCAGTCCCTCCACCTGCCCTCTCAGAGGGTTATGGGGTGACAGACTTGGGAGGGAAGCGGGAGCCACCTGGGCGTTTGTCCAAGGTGCCTGCCACTCAGCGGACAGGTGAGGCCATGGTGTGGTCACAGGAGAGCTTCTGTTTTCTTCTCAGAGGTACAAAGAGTGACACTGAAGTGGGAAAGGGGCCGAAAAGAAAGGGTGAGACCCTCCAGGAGACAGGAAGATCGGTGACAGTTGGGAAGGGCAGGGGTGGAGCGCCGGCCTGGGGCTGCACGGCTGGGCCTTGTGCAAGGGGGCCGTCTGTCCCCACAGCCCAGGACTCCAGCGCGGGCCGCCGCCGTTAGGCATGTGTAGACTTAGGTTGCGTCATGAGGACACATTGGGGTGTGGAAGAAGGGACCAGGACATAAAGGAGGCCCCTCCAGCCATCTCCATGATGGAGTCACATGAAGATGGCCAGAATGCGGAAACGTGGGCAAACTCGAGAAATGATTCGAAGATGAAGTCACCCAAACCTGGTTTTCTGAGGTTCCTGAGCTGCACGCTTAGTGGGTGGCCGTGCACGTCACTAGGTGGCACAAAGACAGCCTGACTTCAGAGGATAAGCTTGAGTTTACCAGCTGATGTCCAAGGAAAGATGCTGGGGGCACTCATTATGCCAGTGTGTTCAGAGGAAAGTCTGGCTGGGAATTAAAATGCGCCCGTGGTCTGCGTGTGGATGGTGGCTGAGGCCGTGGTGCGTGGCCGCTCAGGACAGCCACCCAGAGCACTGTGGCCCACCGAGCCACGAGCCGTCTGTGGCTACGCCGTAAATTTAAATTAGTTCAAATTAAATCACATTAAAGATTCGGTTCCTCAGGTGGACCAAGCAAGTGATAGGTGCTCGGTAGAACACTCCCATCATCACAGAGTTCTGTTGGAGAGTGCTGATCAGGAAGGGAACGAGGAGCAGGCCTAGGACAGGTCCTGGAGATTACCAGCTGGCTGGGTGGGCGAGAGGAGAGTGAGCCCTCGGAGCAGATGGAGGGAAGCATCACGTCACACAGTCCAGGGCAGGGAGCGCGTCAAGAAGGAGGGAGTGTCAGCCTGGCAGTGCACTGTGGAGTCATAAGTTGAGGACCCGCAAATGCCCCAGGGATTTAACAATGTGGTGGTGATGGTGCCTGAGAGGGAGCTGTCTCAGTGGTTGACAGGACCTGAAGCTGAGTCGGAGAGGTCTGGGGAGCCAGAGGTGAGAGGACAACCAGGGTAAACGATCTGTGACACACTGGGCTGGAAAGGGAGCACCGCAGGCCGTGAGCGGGGAGGAGAATGGGGCACGAGAGGGAGGAGAGCAGATGTGAGCGGGAAGGAGAGCAGATGTGAGCGGGAAGGAGAGCAGGAGAGCGGGAGGAGAGGGGGCCATGAGCGTCCATAACCTGGGCCCCAGTGACAGCCTATCGCTTTGCTGTACCCTGGGGTGGCTGTGCCCAGCCCACATCCCAGGTAGGACATTCCGTAGAGGACGTTGGGGTCACTTAGGGACTGCCCGCCGGCCGCATGTCCCCGAATGCAGCTAAGCTGAATGCTTGTTTTCCTGGTAGTGTTCTGGTCCAGTTCACTTCACTGAACCACTTTTTGTTTCATGAGCAGAAGAGAATCCGCGCGTTCCTCAGGTGCTCTCCCATAGAATAATCAGATGCTGCTTTATTTTCTGCAGGACTACTTTGGGGACTCCCAACTGTTTTTGATACTTTCTGGATCCTATCAATTTGATAAAATTTGGGAAGTTTGATAAAATAGGAAACTGATCACCATGTGTCCCTTCAAAATCATCTAGGGGAAGGGCATGCGTGGACATACTCGGGGGTAAAGGACATGACGTGCTAACTCTCTAAGGGTTTAGAAGACGCAGCATAGGGTGACAGAGCACAGGGGCAAGATGCAAGCGGCTGACGAATCTGACCCCCCCCAACACACACACACACACACACACACACACACACACACACAAATACTGCGTTTGCCATTTTTCTCTAAGTTTGAAATAATTTCAAAGTTAAATTTTGAGAAAATACCCTTCGGCTCCTCCCCAGACCTACTTAAATGAGAAGGGCCAGCGAGAGCCAGGAAGCGCATTTTATGGCAGACCGTCAGACACACCCCGGTTGTGCTCAGGGAGGTCTGGGGCTTGTCTCTGAGACTCGCTTCATTTGACTCCTAAACCTGTCTGGGGAGAGCATCCGAAACTGCCAGCTGACTTCCTTCTCTTTGCATAAGAAAGGCTGCCCCTTGAGATAGCCTTGGCGCTGCCGCCACCTCTCCAGCTCTCCTCCAGCTGCAGGGTCGGCCTCTGGAGGAAGCGGGTCTGGATGGCAGCGGGGCAATTCTGATTGCGAAGCCTAGGGAAGAAAGAACATCGCTGCCCGGGGATGCGTTTGTGGGCACTGCACAGGGAGAGGCAGATGGTTTGGGTACGGACTGTGCAGAGGTCCCCACCCTGCTTCCTCCGACTCACCCCCAGGTCTGCGCCTCAGCTCGGATGCGGGGAGCCACCAGGAGAGGGCGCTCGGCAGCCCCCACTCGGGGCTCCTGTGTGTGGGAGCGCAGCGGAGCGCGCCAGTCCCGCAGGTAGCTGTGGCAGGCCCTCGAGGAGGCTCCCTGCTGTCTTCAGATAGCATTGGAATTCAAGTCTATGCAGAGCCCCAGAACCTGGAACCCGGAAGGCCCCAAACCAGACATCTGCTGCTGGTGCGGCGTGCTGGGCATGAAGGGTGGGAGTGGAGCCAAGGGTGGCATCTGTGATCTGCCAGAGCTTCCTGTCCAGCCTGCACAGCTGCCCTGCATGGAGTTTCCCAGGCAGAGGACGGAAAAGGGGAACAGAGTGGGTGTAAGCATGTCAGCCTGGCGCCCGGAAGCCCGGGGTCTCCCGCCCTCTCCCAGGGGCTGCAGGTTCCGCACGGCTCACAGGTTACCCTGTGATGGGCGCCAGGATGGAGCGTGTGGGTTTCTGCCGCACCGAGGACGAACATTCCCTGGAGGGCGAGGACTGCTTCGAGTGTCTTTACCCTGGTGCCCCTCGCAGGGCTGTGTGCCCGTCCCTCACAAAGGCTTTGTTTGGGGACACTTGTCTTCTCCTGTGTCGAGGCCTTTGGACTCTGACTCACCCACTGTTTGGTTTTGCTCCGTCTCCCTCTCCTCTGTGGTCAGGACACTCGGCCACCGTGCGTTGTAGGCATGGGGGGTTTCTTTCGGATAATAAGGGCAGCGGGTGTCGCCCCAAGTGCGTCTTCGCTGTCAGGATGCGTGTCCCACCCTTCCCAGGCTCCGTGTCCCTTTTACCCCCCTGCATAAGTGATAGCACGCACCGTGTGCTTTCCACATGATCCTCTGGAATGCTTGGTTCAAAGGACAAGAAAAGAGACACCAGTCTGGTCCCGCCGCCCGGTTGTTTATTTTGTGCAAGACTGTGTGGCGTGTCCGAAGTGACTTTTGGAAATGTTTTGCTTCCCCTCCCGGGACCACGCGAGGCCACCGCGAGCCAGCCCCAGCTTCACTGGGGACACAGAATCGCTCCCCGAAAGCCTGGCCACGTGCTTCTAAAACATTCACTCCATGTCCTCACGGAAGAAGGGCTTGCAGGCCGCTGGGGTAACGGGGAAGAAACGTCTGTATTTCACGGCGTTGCCAGTAGACGAGCAGCTTCTCTCTGGTGCTGTCTCCTGCCCTCGGCTCCGCAGGAGAAGCTGGTGATGTGGGAGGAAGGACTGAGCGCCTGCAGGCAGGTTTGATTCAGACCCGCTGGTGGGTCGGCTCGCAGCTCTAGAAGCAGAGCGAGGACGTGGAGCGCTGGCGCTCTGGATACGGAGACTTCGGGTGGAAGCTGCTGGTCCGCAGCCGCGTGGCCCGGCCAGGATCACACCGGCAGCTGGATCATAGCTGGATCTCTTTCCCAAAGGCCAGAGTAAAGAGAGCACCACCATCTTTCTAGAACTTTCCAGTTCGTGTGATGGGAACAGGGAAGGAAGCCATTGCAGTCTCAGAACATGCAGCGAGGTGTGTTTTACATTTGTCGGTAACAAGTCAAACGGAGCTGGAAGGGAGAGGGCTTTGCGGACTAGCTTCTTTCTGCGGGAACTTTCGGAGCTTTGTGAAGTGCATTTTTACTGCTTCTCTTCCTATTTCCCTACATGAACCCATGATATTACATGTAGAATAGGAAATGAGCCGCTATTAGATTGCCATTATTTCAGTAAGAATCCAAAAGAGCCCTTGAAATGCAGTCAGAAACTCAGGGGTCAGCTCAGAGCCACCTGGCTTCCCCGGCCAAGGGGTAGGTGAGGCGCTGCCTTCCCCACTGCCCTGCCACTCCTCCCGGGCTGGGAGCTCGGCTTCCTCTGTCCGCCTTGGTCCCCATTCCGTGTCCACTGCCTGCGGCCAGCTCTGTCCCGGCCACCAAGACCTGCACTCAGAGGCGCAGGCGCCGCAGTGAACGGGAGCCCAGGCACACGTGCGGTCTCGTCCTTGAGCCCAGAGCCGCGCAGATGCAGCTCTTCTGTGGGCGGCTGTTTTGGAAGAGCGGCTCGTAGACGTCTAGTTGGGCAACAGGTGTGATCAGCCTGGGAACGACTTCCGAGGCCTCGTGAACAGAAGGAAGCTGGGGGTGAGGGGGACAGTGGCCGAGGACAGTCTCTGCTGGGTGCCTGCGAGAGGCTGAGGTGGCCACCTGAGGTCCGAGGGGTGCAGTGGCCGCCCCAGATCTGGGGACACAGTGCCAGTCTCAGCCGATCTTTCTGATTCTCCGCAGAGATGATAGACCCTCGCCCAGGCTAAGCTGTGCATTGGCCAGCAGCACACTTATCGGTGCCTATTGTAATCATACGAGTAAGAATGCCAACTCGTTATTCTCTAAAAAGCCTGTACCTTTTAGAGAATAATTTGGAGCCTGAGCGTTTCCATGAGTCACAAGTTGCAGAAAAATCCCTTTCTCTCTTCATTCTGTTACTATTTTGTAGGGAAAAGGTCAGCTCTATTTTCTTGCCTATATTTTTATAGAGGTTTTAACTTAAGGAGCCCCAAAGAAGGCCGATATTCTTTAAAGGGGAGAGATAAAGTTGTTCCCCTCCACCCTGCTGACAGGTGTAGCGGGGAACTAAGTCAAACCATCTCCATCACCCCATCCGGCCAAACGTTACAGAAACATGGCGACGGTGGGCACTGGAGTCAGCTCCTGTGTGCAGCCTGCTCCAGGGCCCCGAGGAAGGGACCCGTCCCCCCCAGTCACCTGGTCACCGCGCTGTCCCGGCCCCTCCCTCATCAAGTCAGCACCAAGCTGTGTAGATATGGGTGAGGAGGGCTGAGGAGCCCACCCCACGTGGCAGGGTTAAGCTGGGCGTGGTGGCGCACGCTTGTAATCCCAGCATTCGGGAGGCTGAGACCGGAGGATCCGGGTTCGCAGCCAACCTCAGCTACCTAGTGAGGCCCTCCGCAACTTAGTGAGACCCAGTTTCAAAATAAAGAATAAAAAAATAGGGCTGGGGGTGTAGCTCGGAGGTAGAATGTTCCTGAGTCAATCTCTAGTACCGCAAAACAAACAAACAAACAAAAAAACAAATGGCGGGGTTAGCCCCGGGGGAGACAGGCAGGCCACGGAGGCTCTGGGGTTGTGGCCCCTGGAAGGTGCCCGAGGGGCCCGAGGGAGGCACTAGCAGAGTTGGTGCTCAGTTTTGTTTTTCCATAAATGGCTCTTATCAAAACCCTGCATATCTATTTTTAAGCCAAATTCCAAGTTCTTACTCATTTATCCAACAAGGAAGACAGAGCTGTAGTCCTGTTCCAGCACCCTCAGGACAGCGGTGGCTGGGACCTGCGGGGGGCTCGGGAGGTGGGACGTGGGGAGCCATGACCCCCGCATGGCTGCGTGCACGAGGGCTCTTTCCCCTGAACCCCCTGCCAGGCTCTGGTCCTGCGCCTGGGAGGGCACCCCCTTCCTGGCTTGACCTGGGGAGCCTTCCCGCCGTTCCCAGCGAGGACGTGGACAGGTGGTGGGGTCCTGGGGCAGGAGGATGAGAACTGGGAAGAGCGGCTGGTGATGTTGCTCCGCTGTGGAGGGGCTTCGCTGCACAGACGGGGGAGCCAGGGCCCTCAGCTCCCGGGGGCCAAGTCCTCCGTGGGCCTTGTCGCTCCACGCCCTTCGCTGGCCAGGCAGGGAGGGGCCAGGCCCCTGCTGCTCCTCTGTGTCCTCAAACCCCTGCCCACGGGGTCGGCGGGCAGCACGGGAAGGTCGGCTCCCCCGCAGCGCTGACCTCCTGGGCGCACCGCTGCCACCCTTGGATTTGCGCGGCGCCCATGGTGTCCTGTGTTCTCTCCACAGCAGATGAAGCTCGTGGCCGAGAACCTGAAGGAGGAGGCTCGGGAGAGCGAGAAGGAGAAGGCTGTCTGAGCGCCCAGCGCGCTGCCCTGCCCAGCAAGGCGGCGGCGTCGACATGCGTGCTCGGCCAGTGGCGGGTGCGCTCCCCACTCTGCAGTGCCCGGCTCGGGGAAGAAGGCCTGGGCCTGGGCTACCCGCCCGCCGCCTCATTTACTCCAGAGCCACGCTGGCTGCCTGAGCCTCCCCCTGCCCGGTCACGGGCTCCCCAAGGCCACGCTGAGTGCCTGTCACTCCGGATCCCGCAGGGCGTCGGGCAAGCTGTTACCCTGCCTGGAGGATCCTACCAAGCGCCGTGGGGGGGCGTGTGTTTACCACGCCTGGACCGCCTTCCTGGCTCTGTTCTGCAATACATCAACAGACCCACTGTCAAAGAGCACCATAGCAGCCGAGCTATTAAAGCAACCTGCACCTGCCTCCTGATTCCCTTCCCAGATGTGGCGCAGCCTGCTCTGTTCTGAGACTAGGCTTGCTCAGGTCATGAAAGGTGGAATGTGTGTGCACGTGCGTGTGTGTGCATGTGCGTGTGTGTGCATGTGCGTGTGTGTGTGTGTGTGTGTGTGCGCGAGTGCGTGGTGTAGCTTGAGGCCCGACCTGAAGCTTGCAGCCAGGCCCAGCCTTCTGGGGAGCTGCTGATGCTGGCGCCGCCCGAGGAACTTTTGAGACTCTGGGCTGCTCCCTCGTGCAGAGCCTGCATACACGCCAGGCTGAGGGTGGGCCTCAGGGGTTCTGGCCCCCTGGGCAGGGCTCAGGCCCTCAGCGGAGGGAGCTGCCCAGTCCCTGGCTGTGTCCACCGGCCTGGCCTACAGTGGTGGTGCCCTCAGAGCCCTGGCCCCTCCCGTGGCCGCCGTCCAGCTGTGGTGTGGGGACTATGCTGGAGGGGGACCGGGCTGCCCACCCGCCCTGCCTGCTGTCCCCGCCTGTGCACGTCCTTAGGTCTCCTGCAGGCCAAGACTCAGGCCACCCCTCCCCACACCCCGGCTCCCAAGCAAGAGCCTGCCCGCCCGCCCGGAGAGCAGGGAGAGAACGAGCGGCAGACATGCTTCCTGGCCAGCGGCTTCGGCAAGCTGGTCAGGCCTCGCTTGTTTCTGGATGCTGCGGTTGCGTCCCTGTGGGTCGCCATGGTGGTTTTACGCGGGGCCTTCGAGGCCACCCCATTTTACAGTGCGGACGCTTCGAGTCATCTCCACCCCCACGTGGGTTGGGATGAGGCCCTCCGGTGGTTGTTCAGTGTTTGCTGGAACTTTCTACATCAGGCTTCTGTTTGAAGAAGTTGGTGAATGGCAGCCCCAGTCTGGCTCTGAGCCTGGGACCCCACGATCCTCCTGTCCCAGATGGATTCCCGTTTGCCGGGAAGGGAGAAGGTTCAGGAGCTCCTGGTCTCGCCAGAGCCCGTTTGGGGTCCAGCACGCTGGCGAGGTTGGTTGTGACTCGGTGGGTCCTGGGCAGCCAGGTGAGGACCCGCGGGCTCCCTCGTGCACACCCTCTGGCCAGCGCAGACCTGGCTTCTCACCCATGGCTGTGCGGTCCCAGGAGCCTCCCTCAGCGCCCACTCACCCAAGCTGAAGCACAGGGCACCCTCAACCTGGCCAGGAACATGGCGGACCTGGGAACCGCAAAGGAGGTGGCGGTGTCGAGAGGGAGGCCGGGGAGGGGGGTCCTGTGGCCCTCGGCTCCTGGAGGGCGGTGGTCCGGGCCCTACGTCTCAGCTGTCCCAGCAGGCAGCAGAGTCCTGCACGAGTTGAAAGAGGGGGGCGCCCCTGAATAGGGCTTCGGAGCCCAAGTCCAGCCCCTGAGGCAGGGAGCAAAAGGGGTCTTGACTCCATGCCCCGTGCTCTCCCAGTCACCCCACAGCTCCGCAGAGGACCCTGGGAGGGACGCAGTGTGGGACAGGTCATGGGAAAAGAAGCTCAGCTGCCCAGGGAGCATCCGAGGCCCGAGGGAGGCGTGCCGGGCCTGGCTCTCACGCACAGTCCTCCCTGCTGCCCGCGCCTGGGAGAGGTCCCAGCGAGCCGGAGGCAGCTGGGCCGGAAGCTCTCCGGGGACCCGTATTCCTCCAGGCTGCCAGGCTCTGCACCCCCAAAGCCCACTCGTCTGCAGAGGCAGGACCCACCCCTCTCCGCCTCAGAGCAGGGGCCTGGAAGAGGACCCGATGCCCCTGGTTGTCACCCACACCCAAACTTGCCTCCCTCAGCCACGAGACAGACCGTCCCCTCCTCCCACAGGGGTCGCTGGGACTTGGCCGGTCACTACCACCTTGAGTTCCGAGCAGCGCCTCCTGCGGCCAGGGCTCCTCTCCCTCAACACGGAGGTCCACGCTGGAGCTCCACGCTGGAGGCCCCCAGGCCCCCGGCAGGTGAACCCCGCCCCCCATGGCCACACTGTTACACTCCCCACCCACAGCGTGGAAGCTCGGGCTTGAGAACAAGTCTCTATTTTAGTAGCTCTCAGGAGAAAACAAGAAGCGAGCGTTTAGGGACACTCCGCCCTACTCCTTCTGCCACCCTCCCACTGGGCCACAGCGTCCTCACGCGGCGCCTGTGTTAGGTAAACCGAGGCACGCAGGGCTCGAGCGACTTCTCCAGGTGCTCAGTGCAGCACCCTTCTAGTCCAGGTCCGCCCACACCTGCCCTTGGCAGCCCCCACCCCAAGCCCTGCAGCTACAGCGTCCTCCCTGCAGGAAGCCCAAAAGCCTGCACTGAGTCTGAACCGGCCCTCTCCAGGTTTGCAGAACCCCTGGGGCCCCCCTAGGACCGCCCCGGAGAGATGCCCTGGACGGCTGCCAGCTCCAAGTCCTGCCCAGGGCAGGGCTTGAGAAGGGACCAGCTGGGGCTTCCGGCCCCTCCAGGGCCCGGGGGAAGGGCCGTGCCTCGCCAGGGCGGGCGTGTCCTGCTGGGGCACACCCTTACTTCCTGACCACAGGAGGGAAGGAAGATGCTTTTCTTGGTCCTTGGGAAAGGCCCGTTCAAGTAGGCGCCAGGCGTGAATGTCCGGAGCTGCTTATAAACTTTTTTTTTTTTTTCCGTGGTACTGGGGATTGCACTCAGGGGCGTTCTACCTCCGAGCTACACCCCCAGCCCTATTTTTTATTCTTTATTTTGAAACAGGGTCTCACTAAGTTGCGGAGGGCCTCACTAGGTAGCTGAGGCTGGCCGTGAACCTGGATCTTCCGGTCTCAGCCTCCCGAATGCTGGGATTACAAGCATGCGCCACCACGCCCGGCTGCCTATAGACTTCTAAGAGTCAAAGCCGAGGTGTGCGGGCTGGCCCAGGGCCCAAGGCCTGCAGCTGTGGGCCGGCTTGAGGACTGGGAGATGGGACAGAGCCGTAGTAGGGCAGGGGACAGACTGGGCCATGGCGGCCAGAGGGTGAGGCTTCTGAAAAGGATGCAGGACACCCTGGGGGCTTCTGAGCAAGGGATAGAAACCCAGGACTTCGACTTCTGTTTCTGGCCATGATAGAGTAAGAACTTGATTGCCCCCCCCCCACCGCCCATACATGACCAAACACAGTACATGAAGCAAGTTTCCAGATATGGGGCAGCAGATCACACAGAACTCTCCCCCCATTAGCACTCAGCCCCTGCCGGGAGGAGCTGCCAGAAGACAGGGGAGCTCAGGCAAGGCGGGAGGTTTTGCTGAGCTGAGCAGATGGAGTTTGGCTCAGGAAGACTAATGTAGATAAAATTTTCAGCACAGAGCGGCCAAGAGGAGGGAGTGAGCGGGCTCCCCAGTCTGCAGTCTGAGGCTGCACATTGATCAGCACACCTGTGCAGGTATGTAAGAAAACCACCTGAAGCTGGAAAAGAACCATCAGGAAGCACGAGGCAGAACGATGCTGGGCACATACCCTCGGCTGGAAGTCAGCCATGTTCCTACCAGCCACAGTGGGAGGACCTTAAAGTCTTTGGAGATTACTCTGGACCTGCTCTAACAGTTTACAAACAAGACCCAAAAAGATCTAACTTATTCTGAGTACCTGTATGCTAAAATAAAATACAACATTTTTATCATGAATATAACAAAATCCAACATTCAACGACATAAAATTCAGTGTATACCACTGGAATTTTTTTTTAAAAAAAGCATCCTTGAATTTTATACCCAGTGAAAATATCCTTCAAGAAGACATGTTTTTCAGACAAGCAAAAGTCAATATTGCCAGTTGACCTATACTGTAAGAAATGTTAGTGTTCTATGAAGTGGAGTGGTAGTCGTATGAATAGGGAATAGGTAAAATCCTCCCCCCCCCCCCGCCATGTTTAAGTTTTTTACAAAGAAAACTAAAACAAAAACATTTTTACATATATAAAATAAAATGACTAATTATACAAAGAACAGAAGGAAGAGATGGATGCATACGGTTGTAAGGTTCTTACATTCTACATTAAAGTGATATTTTAAAGTAGACAGCAGTACATTAAGACATATACTGTAAGCCAGGTGTGGTGGCGCACGCTTGTAATCCCAGCATTTGGGAGGCTGAGACCAGAGGATCCAGGTTGCGGTCAGCCTCAGCTGCTTAGTGAGGCACTCTGCAACTTAGTGAGACCCGGTTTCAAAATAAAGAATAAAAAATAGGGCTGGGGGTATAGCTCAAAGGTAGAATGCCCCTGAGTTCAATCCCTAGTAATGCAAAAAAAAAAAAAAAAAAGGCATATACTGTAAACCCTATAGCACCTACTGTAAAACAAATGGTACAGACAAGGGGCCAAATGTGGAGATTAATAAAAAGTGCCCAGTTAAACCAAAAGAAGGTAGTAAATGAGGGGGAAAGAAACAACAGATGAGGGGAATAGAAACAACTAGAGAGATGGAGGTTTAAATCCAAACATTTAGATAATTACACTAAATGTAACTGGTCTAAACACTCCAAAAGAAGGCAAAGATTTGCAAAGTAGTTAAAAAACAATGACCTAACAATATACTGTCTAGTAAAATCCCAACTATAAAGACACAGATAGGTTAGCAGTCAAAGATATTTTCACAAGTCAAGAGGAAGTTGGAGAGAGGCTTTATCAGCATCAAAGATCTCAGAACAGTTAATAATTAACTTGGCAGGGATGAAGGGACCATTTCATACTAGTGAAAGGGATCAGCTCATCTAGAAGACGTCATCTTAAATGTGTATGGACCCAACTTCAGAGCTTCAAAATTTATGAAATAAAACTAGTAGGACTGAAAAGAGAAAATAGACAAATACACAATTATAGTTGGAGGTTTCAACAGTCCTCTCAAGAATGATATGAGATCAATAAGAACAGAGAGAACTTGACCGTGACTGACCGTCTTGGACTAAGTGACATGGGAAGAGCATGCAGCCACAGCATTTGCCTAGCACTCTCGAAACACACACCAAGACCAGCCACATGCTGCACCATAAAGCAAGTGACTAAATTTACAAAGACTTAAGTTAGCTGGGCCTGGTAGCTCATACCTGTAATTTCAGTGCTTGGGAGCCTAAGACAAGAGGATTGCAGGTTCAAGACCAGCTTTAGCAATTTAAAGAAACTCAGTAACCTAGCAAGACCCTGTTTAAAAAAATAATAAATTAAAATATCTAGGGTTGTACCTTGGAGGTAGAATGCCCCTGGGTTAAATCTCTAGTGCAACAAAAATAAATACTTACACGAACTATGGTCTAATCAAAACAGAACTAGAAATCAGTAACAGAAATGTGTGGAAACCTCCCCCCCCCAACCAAATATGTAGAAATTAAATATCTTTCAACATATGACTTGGCTTTTTTTTTTCTTTTTGTATTGGGGATTGAACCCAGAGATATTCTATCTCCAAGCTGCACCCCTGCCCTATTTTATTTTTTGAAATGGTACTACCACACTGCTGAGTGAGTTCAGCCTACAAAGGTCACGGTCAAGGTGGGAAAACGCCGTAGGAGACATTTATAGTTGTCCAGATGAGTGGCTGGCTAAGGTTGCGGGCCAGAGCGGTGGGCATGCGGGCAACACAGGGTCCACTTTTATTTACTTTTTTTAGGTACTTGGGATTGAACCCAGGGGCAGTCTACCTCCGAGATACACCTCCCTGCTCTACTTAATTTTTATTTTGGGACAGGGTCTCACTAGGTTGATGAGAGTCTCAGTACTTGCAGAAGCTGCCCACGTCCTCCTGTCTCTGCCTCCCAAGCACTAGGATTAAGAGTGTGCGCCCCCACATCCAGCATCAGGGCCCACTTTTAATGGCAAGATGTGCTCAGGGACTGGATGCTGGGATGAAAGGATGACGACACCAAGCTCTTTGGCTGGCGTGAACTAATGACGGGCTGGAGCTATCTTTGTTGAGATGAGCAGCACTGGCCAGGTGAGGGTTTGGGACGACTCAACTCTGGACTTGTCAACACATCGCGGTAGAGACATCACATGGGGAGTTGAAATCTGGCGTTCCTAGGAGAGAGGCAGGTTAAATATATTTGGGGGCTTTTGCCAGTATCCAGCTGTTAGCCTGAGACAGGGAAGGGAGACAGTGGTGAACATCAGGTCATTCCAAGTTCAGCAGCTGGGAGAATGGGGGGCCGGTGGCCTGAAGAGCAGTAAGGAGATTACGGCGGGGGTTGCACCTAAAATGATTGGATGTTTTTAAAATCCATTGCATTGTTCAACACGCACTGGCATATCGTGTGGTATGCTCTCTCTCAATACGGCTGTTTTTAAAATCTGACCACTGGATTTAGCACTTGGAGGAGCACCTGGAAGGGCTGAGGGCGGAGGGGAGGAACAGAGACGTGTAGCGACAGCTAGAGAGGGAACAGGCTTTAAGACAGAAATTGAGGCAGGCTGGTTTTGCTGCAGGTGGTTCCACTGAGAAGCAAAGACGTGATGCGGGAGGACAGGAGAGAATGGCTGGGGCAAGGTCCCCAGGGCTGACAGAGGGGACAGGGGACAGGCTAGCCAAAGAGTTGACCTTGAGCCACACCCAAGAGGAAGGCCACGGTGACAGCCACGTGAGGAAAGCAGATGAAAGGGAGAAATAAGGTACTCAGCCTGGTGGTCGCCCGCTTAAGGCAGGACAGTCCCAGCTGTTTCTGCGGCCCCTTGCCGCGCAGATGCGGGGCCTGTGGGAAGCTGGGTCTGACTGGGCCCTGCAGGGACTGCACAAAGCCACGCTCAGGAGAAAAAACACAACATGGGGCACGGTTTGTATTGCTGAACACCAATGTCACTTTATTATTTGGATTATTTTCCATTTGTCACATACCTGTCAATGTTTACACAATGCGGAAAGTCAACCAGAACTGGAAGCAACTGACCCAATCAGTTGATAAATCTGTACTTTCTAAATACACGTCGACTGTGACCTGATATCTTTAAGTCAATTGAGTCTCACAGCTATTCTTAAGATTGGTGTCAAGATTGTCATATCTTTAAATACAGATAGAATTGCCAGAAGTACATAATTTTATATATATATATATATATACACACATACAGAAAAATACAAGACTAACTGCTTCTCCACAATATTTAATTTATACACTACTGTAACTAGATGCAACTTCTGAAGACAGGTTAAGGGGTACAAGTAACTGTTTAGAGCAAGTAAGTAGTTTGGTCCAATATTATCTTAATGTAATGGTTTTTCGCTCCCTCCCTTTTACGTGGTGACATAGTATGACGTACAACACATGCACAATCATTCACTGTCAACAAAGGAGGAGACACCACTCAGACGGACGTTTGTGACCCCGAGGGTCAACCAAGCACACACAACTAGTAAGGCTATCATACAACGATGCAGCATGATGGTCAACACTGCTGTTCCTAAAGTGAGCACCATATATACATCTGAATAGAAAACCATTGAAAAGCAAACACACATGGGCTAGTTAGAAGGTGCTATTCCAAGGCTATACACAACCACAGGAGAAAGTATTTACATTGCTTGGAAAACAGCTGCAACAAAGAGTTTATTGCCAACGCCCTTTATAAACTTCTCTCTCACGTTTAACACAGATGTCACGCTCACAATCTGTGAGCCACACACCTTATTTCTGGCCCTTTGTAAGATCCCTGCTCAAGAGTTTCAAGCAAATGTGTTCTATGGCTTCACCCACACGTCTATTCTCGTAGCTTTTAATGATAAATCACAACGGACTAGTGCTGTAGCTTAAACATACTTAGCTAGCCTAGGCCTGTCTAGAAAGTCAAATGAGCATTGTAAGTAGCATTTGTACTTAGCTTAGCTAGGTGTACTGTGGAATTCAGAGTTCTGAGTACAATATGTTAACCCTAAAGGAGCAGTCAGTGGACCCATGTCACACAGTGCTCCCACGCTCGGCCTGCCTGCTGGCTCCCACGACCAGATGTGGGTGGCACATGCGCCCCTCAGAGCCATGACGGGAGGCTGGAGAGGGAGCGGGAAGGCCGGGCTCAGCACATCCTTTCACGAAGGATGACGAGCACTGCCTTAAAACCCCCCCACCCCCAGCGTGAAATAAACAGTATCCGGCTCCTTCCAAAATTCACAATCTGCAATGTATTGCATCCTACAGGATAAAACTCCAGGAGAGATGATTATCTGGTCAAAAGTAGTCTTCGTACAGGAAGAGTTTAAGCAAGAGCTCTCTGATGATTGCTTGGCAGGAAGGCAAAGTGAAAAACACTTGCAGGAAAAAGAGTTACAAAGCAGGCTTTGTACATTTCTGTTTGCTGTGTGAATTTTACCCTTTTATGTATATTTTTTGATCAGCCAATTTTCATAGCTAGCTGAGTCAAAGATGGAATGGAATGGAAATAACAAAGGAGACAAGCTAATTAACAAACTCCTAAAAAACAAGTCCTAGTGAGTTTTCTCTTTAATTTTCGGCATTCTGACTTGGCCAACGGCTGTGTGTACTTTGCTTCTGTCCCAGCTCTAGCTGCTGCTAGCCACAGGGTTTTGGAGGGTGCCCCACCGTGTGCCCCCAGGAAGGGATTCACACAGAGCATCTTCTGCTGCTACACAGACATACTCTGGAAGTAGAGTCAAGACATTAATTCACTTCATCACATTACAGAAGATTGTCTGCTTGTAATTTGTCACTACAGGGAAAGCTGCCTTATAAATCTAAGTATTTTATCTCACCTATGACAAAAATCAAGAAAATCTTTTCAGTTAAATTTTAAGAGCCCCAACTTTGTTTTCACACTCTAGCTTAAGACAAACAGGTGTGGGTATGTTCCAGTCGTGGTTCTAAGGTTCTCAGTGCGGACGCCGCGCTCTCGGCGCTGCGGCCGGCGTGCTCAACCACGTTATTGCTTTGGTTCTGTCTCAGACCCCACAGTGGGCCTCAGAGCACGGGGTCTCGGTATCACAGAAGGTCAGGACAGGAATTTAGGTTTTTCACAAGGAAACAAAAGCATCTTTCTCCCTCTCTAGGTTAAGTGCAGAACATCACATTTCTAAGTGCTCCATTTATGTTAGGCTCCCCACATACATTTCAATTTAGTCCTGATCACCCACATTGAAATCATGAATGTACAATGACACAGTAGACTTCTCGGCTGGAAGGGAAGCAGTGCCTAGCAGCATGCACAAGACCATGCACTGTCACAGCGTCACAGCGGCAGGACACGGGAGGGGCGCAGCCCTGGCCCGGCTCAGATGACGTGGCAGCAGCTGGCCTGGCTGGAGGCGCACAGCAGCCCCTCCTTAGGGTTCCGCTGGATGTTCACAGAGATGGTCTTTTCACACAGAGGTAGCTGGAGCACGTTATTTTTCAGGTTCTTGTTCTTTATCCTTTCCAGTTCGGTGGTGGTATCTGCCATGTGGTCAGAGAAAAACTTGATGGGGCCCACTGCCGGGGCCTGGCCCGCATTCCCGGTGGAGCTGATGCACATTTTCCACGTGGATTTCTCCTGGACTTTCACGCTGGAAAACGACAAGCCCTTCTGGGGGTCCAGAATGTACTTGGCGCTGCCGTGCAGCTGGGAGCCCAGGCAGAGGCCCATGAGCTTGAGGCTCTCCACCAGCTCCCCGGCACTGCGCGAGGCCAGCTGCATGGAGTTGCCGGGGCCGGCGCAGCGGCGCGTGGTGCCCGACGTGTTGCTGGGGTTGCCGCCCGAGCCGCCGGAGGGGCCGCCGCCGCCAGTACTGTTCTCGCCGGGGCTGGCCCTGTCCGCCCCTCCGCCGCCACTGCCCGGCTTGCTCTGGCCCCCGCCGTCGCCCTCGCTGCCGGGGGGCCCCTCGCTGCTGTCCCGGCGGTGCCAGGAGTAGGGGAAGCCGCCGTCCTTGTCCAGCCGCCGCCGGCTCTCGGAGTCGTCGTCGCTGGTCTCCGAGCTGCTGCAGCTGGAGCCCCGGCCCTGGCTTTTCCTGCGGTGGTAGCGCTTGTGCACCGTGCCCGGGGAGGCGATGTTCATCTTCAGCCTGCTCAGCTTGGGAGGCAGGTTCTCGTCCATGTCGAACTCGTCGTCAGACTCCCCCTCCTCGAAGATCTGGTTGAGGACAGGCGCGCTCTTCCTGGACGTCAGACGGTTGGTCACGGACGGCTTCCGGCGCAACACCACTTGAGTGGAGAGGGACACGGGCTTCTTGTCCTCCTCGTCCTCCTCCTCGTCCTCCTCCACCCTGAACAGACACTTGCGCCCGCTGGCCGTGGGCTTGGCGCTGGCGGGGGGCGCCGTGGAGAGCGCGGGCCCAGCCAGCTCCTGCAGCTCCTCCCTCTTGGCCGCGTCGCACAGGCCCTTGCTCCGGTGCCCGTTGAGCGCGCCCTCAGCAGCCCGAGCCGGAGGCTGCGGGACGGTGGCGTGGGACAGAGGTGTGGCCGTGAGGTCGTCCTCCAGGTCCTGGGGCACATCGATCTTGGTCGGCCACGACTGCCTGCGGAACAAACAGGAGAAAGCAGCCTGAAGTCACACAAGTCACACGCAGTGCCAGTGAGGGCGCTGGAAGCCCTCACGGGGAAAACCAGACGTGGGAGGAAAACCCGCAGCAGCCACAGCCTGGCACACCCTGTCAACACCACGCCAGGGCCAGGAGGGCAGGCGGGCGTCCAGATGTGGCTAAGTGGCAGCCGCACCGCAGCTCTCGGAAAAGAAACCGAGGTAGAGGGCGCCACCTCTCAGACGGTTCGTACTGCTAGGCACTCTGAGGAAGCAGAAGCTTCTGGAAACCCGGACAGCACACACTTCGCGTGCCTTTGGTTCCTGCAGCAGAACCTTTAGAGCTGTAGTGTTGCTAATAAAAGTCATCAGGAATTCCCAGTGCTGGGTGGTATAAAAGTTCAGCATTTATGAATAATTTAATGAAATAAATTACTTATTAATTATTATTTATTAACTTATTTCATTAAATAGCTTAATGGATTTAAATATGAGAATAGTAGAGAGTGTGATGTACAACTGGCATACATAAATCTCTTCTCCAATTAAAAAACTCATTAAATATAAATAAGTATATTTTGGACCTACACAAGAGTACTAGATAGCAAAACTGACTGTTATTTAAATTTCAATTTTATTCTCTAATCTGCAGTCACTTAAGTGACTAGAACCATGCTTGGTAGCCAGAAAAGGACTTTTGAAAATGACTCTTCACCCTCTGTCTGAATGAGCGTCTCTGAGTTCTCGACCGACCTCTGTGCCCAGGAGAATACAGATTCCAGAGACATTTAAAACAGCCACGTTCACCCGCGACACTTCCATTTCACACCAATTCTGTTAGCCTAAAAATAAAACCCAATTAAACTTGCAGCTTTAAAAATGCCTAGGGATTGCACGGCAGACACTTGCCCCAGCTCAGCCTCAGCCTACCTCAAGGACGGGTGAGCTGCGGCGCCTGCTGGTATGTGTAAAAGCAGTGTCTGGCAGCATTTGAGGGTTAAGGAATGTCTCTGGAGGAGGCATCTGTCCTCCACCAACGGAGCAAGCTCCCCGAGCGTCACCCAGCAGACACTGAGCAGAGCCCTGTGGTGGGAGGTGAGGCCGAGAGGCTTGTGAGCTGCAGTCAAGCCTCAGGAGGAAGTGGAGGAAAGGGGAAGAGAGGACTGGGGGGGGGGAGGGCCCAGGCAGGAAGGCGGCTCCTCCCTCCTCCCCGCTCCACCGCCAGCTTAGAGCCAAATCCACCGAGAGTCCCTGTCCAGGCTCCAGGCTGGGGCGCTGCAAGGCCTGAGTGCTCTCCGGCTGGGCGTTCCTCGACCAGTGGCTACCAGTGAGAAAACTGTTACAGCAGCTCACATTCGCTGAGGGCCTACGACTGGACCCAGCACTGTAAGATTATGTAAGTAATCTCTACTGCCACAGAGTTGAGAGAAAAGCATGCCTTAATGAAAGAGAAGAAAGACTGCTAACAACAGTTATAAATGAGCAGGCTGGCAGGAGCCCACGCAATGACCAAGGCTCACTAGAAGCCAGCCGCCACTGGGATAGCCATGCAGGGGTTAACCAACGAAGCCCGAGACAGTTCCAGGAAATAGGTGCTATTACTGAAGACACAAAGTGAGGAAGCGGGAAGCAGTGACTTCCAGTGACGGGCTGGCTACCACGAGGCTCACCCCAGGTCCGGGCTTCGCTCTGCGAACTGCGGAGGGGAGCGGAGGGGAACTGTTCCCAAGGTGGGCCGACCCGAGCCTGGCCCAAGGACACAGACGCGCTGACCTGTGCGCCCTCGCCTCAGCCCATGAGGCTTCCGTATCACCACTCACTTTGCAGGTCGGGCGGCCCGACCACCGAGAGCGGAAGTGACCTCCCATGGTCAACAGCTAACACAACACCACCTGAAATCCTGGGACTGCACCATGGCACAGAAATGCTTTACACAGCTTTAAAAATGACTTCCAATAACTGAAGGAAAGTTCGGCATTGCTCTTGGAATGAATTCCTTAAAGAAATATCACAGTTACAAAAGTCAAACTGGAAGAACTTAATGAAAAGAACTGGCACCCACAGTGGCTGTAGGTTGCCCCTCCATCTCGGCCTCCTGGCCACCCAACAGCCACAGGGCCGTCTCCACGCAGCACAAGAGGGAAGCCGAGACCCGACTGGACGTCCCCAGAAGGCAGGGGTACGGCCTCCCAGAAGGCTGTCCTCACAGCTCCCTCGCCCCAGCCAGGAGCAGTAACGGGAAATAGTTCACGATGTCAAAACGTTCACTTACTAAAATCAGTGAAGAGAGCTTTCTCACCTAAACTGGGCCTTGATGTTGCTGGGGCTTGCGGACCTTGTCTGTATCTCTTTCTCCTGCTTCTCTCTCAGGATCCTCTCGGCAAGCAGGAAGTAAGTGGCCGTGATGTGGTTATACCTGTTGGTTTCCAGGGCTCTGGGGAAAGCAAGGGAAGAGGAAGTGTAAGCCACGCAGTAGGTCTGTTTTCTATGAGGACTGAAAGTAAGCGAATGAAATTCGACCACTGGGAAGCATTAAGATTATGCAAGAATGCAAATCAGAAAAACAAACGAGTATTTAGGTCACTCCTGAAATGCTAAAACACAAATGCATAAAAATGTTCATTTTAGTGGGAAAAAACCAGAATGCTGATAGCAGCTGGGCTGGGTGTAGTTTTAGATGCATAAGAAAAGGTAATGAGGCTTCTAGGAATATACACATTATCTGAAAATTTGATTTGTACGTAAAGTGTCGATATTTGTTAAACTGGCCTATTTGCTCCCATTAGAACAAGATGAAGACAAGTCCTGTGTTAAGTGAATGTGCACTGAAGCACTGATATCAATGAGAAACCAGGAAATGTCTTTATTTTCACACTCTACATTTATGAGAATTTTAGGCACTACAGAATTATTAATGCCGGCTGAGAGCATGCCATCTTTAACTCTGCTCTGAATAAACAACGTGGTTAGCCATGTGCTAAGGAGTAGCGCTCAGCTACAACATGCGCAGGGGCCCGCCACCACAGTGCTTCAGAGAACCCTGCACAGCCCAGAAACAGGTAGCTGTGACTTTCAGAAACTGTACATGGGGTGCACAGCCAACAGGGGTGGGCAGAGGCTCCAGACCCCGAAGGCAGAGGCCGAGGGGAAGAGAAGCGGAGAGGGCCTTCCCCAGCGGCTTCTGCAGCTGACTGCCAGAGGAAGCAGCTGGCTGCGCTTAGGGGGTGTGCTCTAAGTCAAGCACATGTGTCTCCAGTCAGGATGAGCAGCGTCTTCTGCCGAGGAGGCCAGCAAGAAAACAGAATCACTGTGGGAGCAGCAGGCTCAGGCCTCCCTGCCCGCTACAGGCAAGCCCAGGCGCCTGAACCATCTGAACTCACATTAAGTAAGTAGTTCTATGTGACACTCCTGTGTGTCCATACGCATTTACGGTAAGGACACTGGGCCCATTTAGGGAGACACAAACAGCCTTCTCCCACTCAAAAATGAAAAATCATGTACTCCCATTCCTAAAGTGAGTGTTCGTAGCAGGAATACCAAGTGTCCTGTTCTCTGCTTGCTTAGGTCATTTAAGTAGCTGCGTGTCAATCCATGAAGACTCAGAATCCTTGGAAACCTGAAGAAATTTGTATTTAAACCAAAATTTAAAACCTGAGCTTATTTTTTGTAAATCTTTGTTTCCAGTGTAGTAAAAAATACTCCAACACCAGATGTGGTGGTGCAATCTGTAATCCCAGGTACTTGGGAGGCGAAGGCAGGAGGATCAGAAATTCAAGGCCAGCTTGGGCAACTTAGTAAGACCCTATTTCAAAATAAAATACACAAATTTAAAAAGGGGCTAGGGATGTAGCTCAGTGGTAGAGAGCCCCGGGGTTCAGTCCCCAGTACCACCAAAACCAGAACAGAACAAACCACCTCGGGAGGGATTCACGTCCTCTCTGCAGACTCCACCCCACCCCGGAGCTACAGGACGCTGCGCTGTGGGCTGGCCCGGCCTCCAGCGGAGACACGGGGGAAGGACACTGCCAACGGGCGATCCCAGTCCACCCAGAGGGTGAGCGAGGCCACGGCACTCACTGGTGCCCACCACCAGGACACAAGACACCGCGCCGCAGGCCGGGCTGCTGGAGACACACGTCGTCACTCCCGCCAGCTGGGAACTGGCTCCCGGCCCCCGCGCCCCTGCACCGACGAGCGTAACGTACTCTACGATGGCGTCTCGGTCCGCGATGTCCCCGAGCACCATGCGCTGGATGATGCTGTTGTGCTCCTCTTCCGAGAGGTTTCTGTGTGACACGAGGGGGATGTTGTACTTGGTGGCTGGGGAAGGGTCCACTCCCTGAAGCCACGCGTGGTCCTCAATCTCCTCTAAAGAGGCCCGTCTCTTGGGATCTCTCTGTAGCATCCGTGTGATCAGGCTGGAAGGACGGCAGGCCCACGTTAAAGCTCGCGAGGATTTGGGCGGCGGCTCAACGACTAGTCCCTGCACCCACACCCTCCACTGCCTAGGTCCACTAGCTGTGGAGAGGAGTGAGGGGAACGACGAGACCCTAGTGCCACCGTGTCTGCAACCTCCAGACAGGCGCACATACAGTTTCCCTGCCACCCAGAATTAGCTCTAGGCCGCGGCACGTGCTCCCGCGTTAACTTGGACCAGACACCAGGGTCAGCCACGACATACGAGGGAGGCCTGGGGACCACGACGGCTCTGCTGGCGCCATCACTGGCATGCGCTGCAGGACCTTTTAGAGCTATGGCTTACTTAAAGGCATCGTGAGGACAGGACAGACAGACAGACAGCTAGGGAAAGCTGGACCCTCAAGAGGCAATGGCCCGGCTGGTCTTGGCCTGACTCTTCTGCTGGGCTTGGAAGGTAACACGTGGTGCCCACACACGGCAGTGCTCTGCCGGGAGCCCTTGCAAGTAGCTAGGACCCGGCTTCAGTTGAGTGAATGGGAAGGGAGGAGGAACCCAGGCTCAGATGAGCTCTGGGGGAGCCTGCCCCCCAGCCCCCTCAGCACTTGCCTCTCAGGGCTTGTAACCAAGCTGGTCCTAACACAAACGTGGGGCCCAGATGAACGGTAACTGTGGTGCACCCAGTGAGGTGAGTTCAATGGCTTTAGCTGGACACTCCCGGGCAACCAGCAGAGAAGCAGAGACAACTTAAAACCAGGCCTCCAAGCAGCCCCAAAGATTACAAAATGTATCAGAGTCAAAAACACCAAGGAAACAAAGGCACCAGTAACAAGATCTAAGAAACACAGAGCAAAATCAGAATGGAAATACCCCAGTACTGAGACTTTTCAGACACAGAATATTACTACTAAGTATGTTTAAGACATGACGGAGAAACTTGACTGTATGAGCAGGGTAAAAAGGACTGTGCAAAAGCGATACCACACACTCTTGAGAAAAAGCTAAACAAGGCTTCTAAAGGTAAAAAATAATCACTAAAAAAAAAAAAATCAATGGACAAATTTTAAAAACGAGATATAAAGAGAATTAATGAATTGAAAGATAAAACCTAAGAAATAACTATTGCCTGAAACAGAAAATGCAAGCAATTAAAACATAAACAGACTGAATTAAATATCCAACACATGTCTAATCAGTTCCAGGAGGAAATGAGACCATAGAGAAGAAACTATTTCAAAAGATAATGGCTAAGAATCTTCCAAATTCACAGAAAGACATAAATCATGGACCGGGAAGCCCCACATAGCCTGAGCACATAAGCAGAAGGTCTGAAACCAGCCTCAGAGAAGACAGGATACCTGCGCAGGGACAACAGAGGGACAGCCGACCTCTGGACAGCAGCAGTGGGTGTCGGAAAGCAATGGGTCCCTTAACCCAGAATTTACACTCAAGGAAACTCCTTCAGGAGCACATGTGACATAAAGACGTTCTCAAATGAAAATTGAGAGAGCAAGTCACCAACAGATGTTCATCAAAAGAAATATGAAAGGATATAATTTTGGCAGAAGAATCTGAATCAAACCAAGAGGGTAAGCAAAGTTCTTATCAAACATCTGGGTAATTATAAGCAAATGTTGACTGTATCAATGATATTATCCAATTTGTAGAGTTAGAAAAAATTACTAAAATATTGGATGGTAGTTAGAATTCAGGATTTTGTGCTGCAGAAATAACTATAGATTTTGTTAATGAGTATACAAACATGTTTGGGTGTATTAAAACAGAGAGGAAAGTCACAGAACTAAAGACTATCATCAACTTCCCAGTTAGTTGTGGGGAGAACCTTAGAGAAGAGTGGGTTTCCAAGAACAGGCTGAAAAAGTGGGACAAATAGAACAGCAACCTCCATCAACCTTAGAGAAGAGTGGGATTCCAAGAACAGGCTGAAAAAGCGGGACAAACAGCACATAAAAAGATCACATAAAAGCATCTATGTCTACAATGATCACAATAAACGTAAGTGGGATAAGCTCTCTAATCAAAAGACAAAAATGATCAGAGGGGATTAAAGAAAGACCCAGCCCTAGCTGTTAAAAAAAAAGAAATCAAGGACAGTAAAAGTTGTAAAGTAAAAGAACGGTGACCAGCATAAGGAGATGGACCTAAGGAGGACGGCATCTTTGCCACTGTCCCTCTGATACAAACCGACACCAAGGCTCAGTTCACCAAGAAGATAAAATACTAATAACACTGTCTCAGAGCACTCAAAGTAAAAACTGACAGACCTTTGGGAATAGAACAATAAATTCACTATCACAGTGGAAGAATATATCAGTAATTAACAAATCAAGTAGTGAAAAAAAAACAAACTCAAAAAGAATGTAATCATTTTGAACAGCATAATCCACGAGCTTGACCTTCAAAGATATACACAGACCTGAGATCTCAAACTTGGAAAGTATATACTCTTTCCTAGAACAAAAAGACCATAAAAATTAACCTCCTGCGAGGCAATGCATAAACAAGTATTGAAAATTTGATTGAAAAACAAAACTGGGAACACAGACTTGTATTCCTGGATCAAAATACAACTAAGTTAGAAATCATTAACAGAAAGCTAGTTAGAAAAATGCTATGCATTTGGCAACTAAAAAACATCTTTGTAAAGAACTCATACATCAAATAAATCAATGAAACTAGAAAATACTTAGGTTCTGAATAACAAAAATATCTTTTTTCTTTTGAAATACTGAACCCAGGATTGAACCCAGGGGCATTCTACCTCCGAGCTATACCCTCAGCCCTATTTTTTGTTCTTTATTTTGAAACAGGGTCTCACTAAGTTGCAAAGGGCCTCACTAAGAGGCTAAGGCTGGCTGCGAACCCAGATCCTCCTATCTCAGCCTCCCAAGTACTGGGATTATAAGCATGCACCACCACGCCCAGCTACAAAAAGACTTTTAACAAAAAGTTAAAAACACTGGGGTTAAGTTACATTGGTACTAGAAAGTAATATATAACCTTCAATATCATAATAGAAAAGGAAAATTCTGATCTGAGTAACCAACACAAAAGAACAGAATCAACCCATGAAAGTAGAAAGAAATGACACAGACAAAAGGAGAGAAAATGAATAAACTATAAGACAAAAAAATTAAAGAGTCAATAAAAACAAAGGTGGTTCTTTGAAAAAGACTGATAAAATCAATCATCCTGGCAAGACGAATCAAGACAAAAAATAAGAGAAGGCATAAATTGCTAATATCGGAATGTCAAAGGGCAACACCCTCCCCAGACCCTGTAGTTAAAAATATAATCAAAGGATACTGTAAATATTTAAAGCCAATAAATTTGAAAAATAGATAAAGTGGATAAGTAACTTAAAAAATATAACTTAGCAAAAGCAAATAGTCTTATAATTATTAAAAAATAATTCCTCTAGGGAAGAGACAGACAGCTTTCAAGATATTAGTGAACTGTTCTATTTCTTAAGCTGGATAAAGGGTACAGAGGTTCATTTTCTTACTTACACATTTTTAATGATATAAGTCAAGCATTTCGGAATGATATATTAATGTTTTTCAGTTTTTTTCAGTAGGGGCAGAGGAGACAATCCTTGAATTATCCTATCTAACATGTATGCAGTAAATACCTACAGACAGCACCCCTGCTTCCTGGGGTAAAGAATAGTCATAAGAGCATAAAATCATCATCAACCTCAATATTCGTCAAGTACTTCCCATGTGCTACGAGGCCTGAGCTTTACCTACATCAATTCACTGAGTTTTCACAATAACCCTATAAAGTATACTCTGCCACTCTCATATCATTAGTAAGTAGAGAAGCCAGTATTTGAATCCAGAGTTTAAATATCTAAGTTCTTAACTATCCACCTAAGACGGGGGAGCATTTGGAGAGAAAAAAAGTCCTTAGACTGTTAGATCTTCTCCTTCCCAGTTAACAGGAGAAACTCAGACCTCTGTTACTACAGCAAAATCCTTTAATTACTGGTTATAAGGTCTGATGGGTTCATTTAAAAATACCAATTTCATAATGTCAATGAAATACAAAATTTCCAAGAGTTCTATTCCATTTCTGTATTTCTCCCCACCTACGCCACAGTACTCACACTCGCAATCCCAAACAGTCAACCTGAGCAGACTCTTTCCTGGCTGGCTCCCACAGTCACATGCACCCAAACAGGGCCAGTTAGTAAGCTGCTGAGAGGAATGTGTGACTAGAATCGTGACATGCTCTAGAATCCCGAAACAGTGTGCTGATGTTCTCTTCTGGAAAGAAAATGTCATGACTCTTCTTTGGAGCTTAACACAATGCAAATGGTCTTGCTTTCGATGCTGCAGAGAAGGGCAGCCTCTGGAGGTGGAGGGGACGTGAAATGGATTTCTTGAAAACAAGTGTATTTAAGAAACAGGAATATATTTTGTACTCTATATTAAATTCCAAATCAAATTATCCAGCTAGCTCTCCCTGCAAACACGCTTAACAGCGGCAATACTGCACACAAAAATTACAATGGACCCAGATGTTTGGATGCTGAAGTCACCTCAAAGTTTCCTGACATGCTAGTGGGATTATTAAAATTCTTGGTTTTAACGTGTGCTCTTTACTTACTCTTTACACTCTCTCGACACCCGGGGCGGCACTGTGTACTTGCAATCCATGATCATCGTCAACGTCTCGCTGTCGTTAGCCTCTTGGAAGGGTGGCTGCCCACACACCAACATGAAAAGGATCACTCCCAGACTCCATATATCTACAAATCAAAGGCAGATTTTAAACACAAGACTGGCTACAAAACCAAGAACATTAAGAAGAATTAGTTGGGCTAACAGTATTGTTTCATACTGAATAGTCAAAAGCATTCACATCTCCAATTAAACTGTCTAGAGGGCCAGGGTGGACTGGAGTAAGGCCTGAGCAAGTGCCAGCTCACAGCAAGTGGTCAATAAACGTCCAATGACAGGTGGATCAGCTCCTCTGCTAATGATGAGAACATCAACTGGGAAGCACCTCTCCGACTTCCAGGCCAAGGGGAGGTCCCTGGCCCTCTGGATAAAAACAAGACACTAACATCTGAGGCCCGAAGAGGATTTGCCGAAGGTTATAATTATCTCAGTTGTTCTTTACAACAATCCTGGTGAGGTAACTCATGGTTATTTTATAAAGGAGAAATTTAAAACCCAGAGATGAGCAAAATACAGCTGCTGAGGAGAAAAAAAGATCCGTAATAATTTCCGAGGCAGAACTAGGACTCAAGGTTATGCAGCCAGGAGGCCTACTTCCCATTAGCGGAGCCACTCAACACAGCTGTTAAGACTCAGTAAGGAAGTTGGGTCTGTGGTGCACACCTGTAATCTCAGTACTTGAGGCTGAGATGTTAGATTGCAGGTTCAAGGCCAGTCTCAGCAACTTAGCGAGACCTTGTTTCAAAATAAAAAAGGCCAGAGGTACAACACTTCTGGGTTCAATCCCCAGTACCACAAAGGTAAACAAACAAACAACCCACGGGAAAAGGTAGTAAGTTTTCCATCACTGGAAGTGTTCTGGTAGAGGTTGGCAGCAAGCTTCTGTCTCATGTTCAGTTAAGAATTCCTGTCCCAATTCCTTACCAGCTAGACTAGCTGCATCTGAGGGCCTTCCCAATTCTTGCATGAAGCTGATACCCACAATAACAAATAACTTCCCCCAAACAAAACCCATCAATGAGATAGGAAAATGATGGGTTTTTTAAGATGAAAAATGAATGTTTTTCCCAGATAAAAAGAATTTAGGAAGGAGACCACAAATTAATTCCAGACTGGGAACTTCACCTTATTTTTATTTTTAAAAAGTGTTAATGGGATTTTCTACACACAGGCTAACACCAACTATCTGAACAATTCAATGTTGGTACTAATATCTAAAACATATACTTTGATTTCAGATCCACCTGTAGGCTCTTGGTGAATAAAAATGGAAAAAGAAGGTATCACTTCATAAATATAATGGATTGGGTTAAGAAAAAAAAAAAAACAACAAAACTTGCAATTGGTGGCAATGTGTGAGTGGAAAATAACAAAGTCTCTGACAGTGCTAAGGAGGGAGGTACGAGTCCACCTTAATTTTGCTGATCTTAGGCCAGCTGGAATCCCAGATTCCAAATGTTCGCTGAAGTCACATCTGCAAATCTGCAGTAGGTCTAGCACAATACAACTGAACTGTGCTACTTCTAGGGCTGGGGCTGGAATTTATATTACAAAGTTCATTTTAGGCACACACACACACACCAAGATGAAAACAAAAAAGAAAAAAAGGACATGCTAATCATTTATTTGAGAAAAGCAAATGTGTGTGGGGTATGGTAGAGGTCATCACTACTGAGAAATTTTCTTAAAAAAAAATCATTTCTAAAGTGAATTATCTATACAACAAAAGAAAGAACAGGGATTAGAAACTACTAAAAATGGCAAGATCAGAAGAGAGGTTTTAGGTACAGATCTCTATTTTTCCTCCAGCCTTCTCTCATCAGTACAGCCATGAGTTACGAAAGAAGCAATAGAGCTCGAATGTTCTAACACCACTAGAGATGAAGAGGGACACCTTTACACCGCTCAGAGCTGCCAGGATTTGTGCAATCACTTTTCAGTTCCAACTGTGGTCACCAGCAACCGGCATATGACCCAGTACTAACGTAAGGGCAGTGCTTTCTTAGAATAGCAAGTACTGTTTCCAAAGTATACAGGTCTCAGAAGTTGACAATAAAAGCTAGCATTTGCTTCTTGTGTGATATTCAGAAACCTAATCACCCATGAGTACCAATCTGAATTCCTATTTACACAGTAATAACTACTGGTCGGCATCCCAAATCACCTAGAGCTCTGGTTACTAACGATTCCTTCTTGTTCCAAACAAGATTAATGTCCAGTCCTAAGGAACATAATTAGGGAGCACTCTGAAAGTGGAAAACTGTCAGGTCATCTGGGCGAAGTGTTAGAGTGAAGAATCTGGACAAGTCTTTCAGACCTGTTTTAGGGTACCTCTGTTACCCCAGTTCTCTCAATATTCTAATTTAGAAGCAAGGTCAAGAGGGAAACATTCTTTCCCTTAACAACTATGAGAGAAATGAGGATGAATGTCGTCATCTCAAATCTATTTTAAACACTTCTTTCCCAGGACTGAACTCATCTGAATGCCTCTTGGTGACTTTAAACATCAGTGCTGCCCAAACTAAGCTGACCAACTTTGCGTCCACGTTACTTGTCGCATCCATGCTCTAGCCTGGTCAATGGCACTTCCAAAGAGCCGTGTAAACTTAGGAGACATCAGAGACACCTCACTCTGCAGGTCCTGAGACTTCCAAGTGGAGGAAATACTGCTGACTCTGCCGCGAGCTTACCAAGCTCACGGGCTCCCACCACTGACCCTCCCCTCCCCTCCCCTCCCGGAGGTCCCCCCCTCGCCCAAGCTGGAGACCTGGGCCACCTGCTTGCACCTCATCACAGTGGGCTGAGACGGCCTCTTGTTGACTTTCCTCCACTGCCCGGAGGGCCCTGAATGTAGAGTGTCCCTCGCACCCAGCTGGTGCCCGCTCAACAGAAGCCTAAAGAGCGCGGGGAACCCAAAACTAAAGAGGAACCGGGCTGCAAACGCTGGTTGAGCGGGGTCCCCAAAGGGCAGCCGAAGCAGTGCTGGAGTGCCGAGACAGGCGGGGGAGGTTCCACCCTTCAGAAAACTCAGCCAAGAGGGAACGGGCGACTAGGCCACGCTCAGAGCAGACTGTAGGGCAGACAGGCTGCAGTGGACTTCAGTCAGCTGCTCAAGGCCTTGTGCAAACTTGTGCTTTTCAAGTCAAAGAAAACAGAAAAGTTCACCAAGTCAAAGGTTACCAAGGACACACTGTGGGATTGTGCACGTCCACGTAAACCCCAACACAACAAGCACAGGCACCTTCCAACTCGGCGTTGCTTTATCAACACTGCACAGCCCCGAGTTTGGTAGGTACGAATGAAGAGGGAAAGATAAGCCAGGCCAGAGCATCCTGCTTGGGTGACTTCTCTCGGCCGGCGTTGGGTCACCTTGGCCCCAATACCCAGCTCCGTGGGCCTCTCTTCATGGGGATGTGGGCACTACCACTTTCTGGTAACTTCTGTGGCAGCACCTGGACAAACGGTGCCACTTCTGCTGCTGCGGACCCTGCAGTGGGGAAAGGGAAGGGGCTTTGCGCTTTTTACTCCACACACGTCTGTGATATCTGAATTACAAGCATACTCATGTATTTATCTATGAGTAACTAAAAATAGCTGCACCTAACACAACTCTATGATGTGACAGGCAGGTCTTTGTAAGTGGAAACTTCTTTACAGGAGTGCAAAAGCGGCAGCAAAAGGCCTAGACCTGTTCTCTACTGGCAGAGAATCATTTCCAGTCTGTGTCCTGGGGACACTGCGCTCCCTCCGCAAAGCTCCTGCAAGAGGATTAACAGACCAGTCTCGCCACAGCAGGAAAAGCTACAGTAAGAATTACGTTGTTTTTAATTTTTAGCACAAAGAACTGCATCAAGAGTTAATAAAACTCTAAGTCACTGGTGTGTCATGAAATTCTGTGAGTCTTGTAAAATGTGATTAATAAAACAGACAGTGTTAAGGAGTCCACAGAGTTCCTGGATAAACCCCAGGGACTGACATACTTTTTTCCCGTTAGTTTCTCAATTCCTCGGTGTCTCAGGATGGAGCCGGTGCTCAGGAAGCTCCACTTCCCTGCTTCAGGACAGACCCTCCCTGGAGCACACCGGCAGCCACCACCGGCCCATCCCCGGCGGCGAAGTCAGCCTGCGAACCTGCACCAGGCGGGACAGCCTCGAGGGAGTCCTAGACACCTCAGGGCAGAATCAGGTACAGGTTTCTACCTTCCAAAATTTGATCTTCGTAAGAATACTCTATAAAACCTAACGATCTGCCTTTACAAGCTCAAGGGGGAAAAAATTACAACAAAATTCCCTTTCTGTTGTAACTCCGGTCACAAAGTCTGAGGTGTTTTTAAAGGGTGGAGGCCAGTGAAGAGCCGTCTACCGGCAGATTCCATCTAAGTAACGAAGCAGTGGGGTCCCATCGAGTGGAAGCCTGGGGGAAGGTCCCACACTCACCAGTACCAGAGTCCTAGCGAGAGGTGAAGATACAAAGATTTGTTTTCATCTACACTGTCCTGATTACTTCTCCCTAAGTTCTGTGAGGTATAGTTTACATACACTAAAATCCACCATGCATTTCTGCAAGTCCTGCAAATGGAGTCATGCAGCTGCCACCACAATCCAGACCTGAAGCAGGTCCCTTTGTGCCTCCCTGTAGCTGACCTCTGGCCCTAGTGCAGGTCCTGACAGCTGCAGGTCACTTTATACCCTCCTAAGGACCCTTGAATGAGCCACAGTGCATGGTCTTTGGATCCTGGCTGTTTTCACTACGGCATCGGAGACTATCTCTGTTGTTACATGGGTTGATAGTTCAGCCTGTTATTGCCGAGTGATATTCTAATGCATAGATGTTCCACAACTTACTTATTTCAGTTTGAGGCAACTATGTATAAAGCCACTAAAAGCATTGATGTACAGGCTTTTTTGTACTAACCTTTTTTTTTTGGTACTAGGGATTGAATCGAGGGGCATGCTACCTTTGAGCTACACCCACACCCCCTTTTATTTTTATTTGAAACAGGGTCTTGCTAAGTTGCTGAAGCTGGTCTCAAACCTGCAATCTTACTGTCTCAGCCTCCCAAGTGCTAAGATTACAGGCATGCGCCACAGCGCCTGGATCTAACATAAATCTTCATTCCTGTTAGGTAAATATCCAGGAGTGGATTTACTGGATAAGGATATGCTTCTCTTTATAAGAAACTGACAAACCTTTTCCAAAGAGATCATATGATTTTACGTTCCCAACAGAAACCCAAGCGTTCTTGTTGCTCCATTCAAGCCTTCAGTCACTTCTTGGTCTTGTCAGTTTTTTACAAGTTTAGCCATCCCAATGGATGTCGTTTTAATTTGCTTGTCTTTGGTGACTAATAATACCTGTCATTGTATGTCTTTGATAGATTATACAAATCTTTTGCCCATTTTAAAACTGGGCTACCTTTTAATTTATTACTGAATTTTGAGAGTTCTTTATATGTTTTGGAAACATTCTTTGTCAGACATATGATTTACGAGTATTTTCTCCCAGTCTGTGATCTAATAGTATCTTTTGGGAAATAGGAATTAATTTCTATAAAATCCAATTTATCAAATGTTTTTATAGATCATGCTTTTGCTAGTGTATCTAAAATATCTTACCCTAAGCTAAGGTTGTGAAGATTTCCTATGCTTTTGTCTAGAAGCCTTATAGTTTTACATTTTACATTCAGGTCCATGATGCAAGCTGAGTTTTTATAAATAGCATAAGGTACTGATTAAGGTTTATTTTTTGGCATATGGATACTAAACTGTTCCTCCAACATTACTGAAAAATTGTCTTTTCTCCATTGAATTGCTTTAGAAACCTGGTTGAAAATCAATTAACCTTTTATGTGTGGGTATATTTCTGGATTTTTCCTATTCTATTGTATTAATATACCAACCATCCTATCAATATCATAAAGTAAAACTAAGTCCTGAATACTCACTTTTAAGATAAGTCTTTTCTTCTTTACTTGCTATTTATGTAAGTTATCTAATAAATTCTCTTTTCATCTATGTATAGGGGAGTTTGTCATTGATTTTTAAGAACTCTTTCTACATGAAGAATAGTGACCTCATGTATTACAAAAATTAAACCTGCCCATTTTTAGATCTTTTGTTTCATATATATGTGTCCCATAGCCCATAAGCCATAATCAAATCTATCAGCTTTTTTCTTATGACTCTTGCTTAGAAAGGCCAAGATCATACAAATACTCACCTTTTCCCTTAATCCTTCATATACAAATCCTTTATTTTGACATGTAACACGGGTGGGGTCTGTCATTCCTTCTTCCTCAAATATTTAATTATTCCACTCTATTTATTAAAGAATTCTTCCTCTGATGCCTTCTGATAATGGAGAAATTGAACATTACGGCTTAGAACAGCCAGCTGAAGAGCCTTGCTAAGTAAAAAGGTACCATTGCGGGCACCTGTCCCTACACAACGGGCCACACAGCCGACACTGGTATGTGCGGCACCACTACTTGCCGAGCACTGTGCAACTTCCACGTACACCTCGGCTGGCGGTGAAGAGACACCCCGGGGTGGGGGGGCACCACTGTGTCCGGCCTCGCGTCCCGGTCCGCCACAACACAACTGTGTCCACTCACACTCGAGCTAAGACCGCCCGGCTGATGCAAGGTGGCTGCACCTTCTCTTCCATCCAGCACCTTCCTCACTCCCTTCAGGAAGGACCCATCAGCGTTCTAACCACCTGGACTCAGGCCACAAGTCAAGGCGACATCACGTTTTTAAGCCAATTATGACTTGATCATTCTTCTCACCTCCTGCCGTGGGATGCTTGCTTCAAGGAGGTCCCCTATGTTACCTTTTTTTTTTTTTTTGTGGTACTGGGGATTGAACTCAGGGGCGTTCTACCTCCGAGCTATACCCCCAGCCCTATTTTTTATTCTTTATTTTGAAACAGGGTCTCACTAAGTTGTGGAGGGCCTCACTAGGTAGCTGAGGCTGGCCTCGAACCCAGATCCTCCAGTCTCAGCCTCCCAAATGCTGGGATTACAAGCGTGCGCCACCACCCCCGGCGTCCCTGTTACCTATTAACTGACAGCTGGGGCATGAACTTGCTAGAATTTTATGTGAAATTAACTAAGGATGGGGTGAGACCCTGAATGATGACTATGAACAAAATACATCTACTCTGTGTGCTCCGAAGTCTTTATTTATTTGCTTCCTGGAGCTCTGCCATGTTTGGGACAACTCAAGAACTGATACAAAGAAGGTGATCAATAAGCATCAGTTCTCCAACTGTTTAGAGTCACTGACAGTTAAGGATTCTAAAGCTCATTTATCTTACATAAAGTAAGGTAAGAATACCTTGGAATGTCCCCTCCTCTCCCATTTCCCAAACAACAGCTGAAAAGTCTCAAGCTATTTTCTGATGGCCCGATAATATATGGCTGTCCTTGTATGGGACAGACAGCAAGGTGCCCCTCCCACAAACAGATGATTGACGGCTGTCCTTGTATGTGACAGACAGCAAGGTGCCCCTCCCACAAACAGATGATTGACGGCTGTCCTTGTATGTGACAGACAGCAAGGTGCCCCTCCCACAAGCAGATGACTGAGTACAAATCAAGGCTGATATAAAACCAGTGGGACTCTGCAGACTGCAGGTCCTACTATAATAGATGAAAACAAAATAATCTGTAGAAATCATGTTCTTAAAGTCTTGGGAGCAACACAAACAGATGAGCTGAAATTCCAGAACACGAAGAACCTTTTCAGAGCTGAAGCAGAAATCCCAACAAGATCATGTGACCTCAGGAGTTTCAATGGACCACAACTATTCCTAAAAATGGTCAAACCATATCAACATATATTTTAACAAAGTGGCTGTTTTGTATATTAGAAATATACAAAGTAAACGTTGGAAAAACAGCTATTCTAATGTAAGAACATTAACATACAGTTGACTGATACTTACAATGTCTCACTGTATATTAGCCTATTGGTATTACTCTCTTGTTAAATTTGTTAAAGCAGTTTCAGTTCTTTGGAAAGTAATCATCACAGAGTACAAAACCGAGACACTCTGAAGTGAGAGGTGGGTCATAACACGGGGCTTCCTTTCCTCTACAGGAGCTTCTCATCCATGCTGTATCTCTTTAAACTCTAAAAAAGACCTCCATGTGGCAGTGGAGAGTTGATACACATAAACTCAGTTACTAATGCAAAATGGCTTTAAAAAAATCATACTAAACACCTGAAAGTTAGCCCTTGTTGACAAAAAAAGAATACTGTACACCCCAATGACTCGGTCATCTTTCAGGAAACAGCCTCAGCTACAAAGCTCACCTCGAATTTTCCATTATAATCTCCTACCCAAGTCACAGCTACGAAACTGAAAATACAAAGAAAATGGAAGCTCTAGTACATAAAACACAAATAAGTGAGAGTCAAGTACCCAAAGGCAAGAGTAAGGCCGTCATTCTTACAACTGTGTCTTATGCTCCAAAGCTTGCTTCAACACTGCCCGTGCTCATCCTGTCAAATAGCTGGGCTCCATTTTTTATTCACCCTATACGTTTACAAGACCAAATCCAAAAAAGGGGTTCAGAGTAGTCAATGAGCACCTCTGAAACTTTCACCGGACGCTCTGCGTCTGGGAACCATCAACTCCACAGACAGAAAGGCAAGGGAAAGGAGCTGTGACGGGAGCGGGGGGTCAGGAGGGCCAGGATCCCGCTGTGTGCACCGGTGTGGAGAGGACAGTTTTCACCTTAGTTCATCTCTTAACACTTACTCACCAAACAAACAGTAGGGGCTCGTCCTGTTCACCACATACGATATAAACACACACGCGGTCCCCTCTCTCCAGGGCTTTGCTGCTGAGCACGGGCCATGAGGGAGCCGTCTGGATGAGGCAGGCTTGGCAGTGCCCCATCCAATTCCAGAGAGAAAGGGCAAGCAGGGCGTGTGGCCTCAAACGCCGTCCTCTCTCTCAGCCGTCCACAGCCCCTCCTCTATTTTTAGCCAACCAACTAGTGTGCCTCCGCTGTGCCTGGCTGCGCCCCAGGGCCCCGGCTTCCGGCCTCTCCATCACGAGGGCCTCTAGGGTCTCACCCACCAACTCCAGACACGGTGTCACAAATGCTGAGGTCCTATAATTCTTGCCTTGGGTTTCAGAATTTAAAATAATTTTACACAAAATTTCAAAAAATTTAGCACTGTTTTATACTATACTGGATGTAATCTAATTTACTGGGTAAGATAAACCAATGTTTTCCAAAGGTAAGAAAGATGAGCTGTGTAAAAGGTGGGAATAAGAAGTGAAAAGCACGGAGGCACGCGTTTGGGGTGAGACTTGCACAGAAGCACGGCTTCCACACCTGTCCTTTCCCTCCAAAGTCAATGCTAACACGGGAGGATCTGAAACCAAGAGCCCGTGTGCGGATGGCTGTGCCGGCTCCTGCAGGCAGCACACCCTAGGGTCACACAGCAGCTTCCTGGTGGGAGAAGGGCTTGGGAAGCCAGTGCCACCAGGCCCGCCCAGGTGAGCACAACCGAGTGACGGGGCACACTGCAGCCTGCGCGGGAACACACACACCTGTCCTACTTCTTAAAAACACTCACGTCACTTCCTTTAACATCTAGGGCTCAGTCTGTCCAGAAAAATGTATCATGAACAACCAGCTCCCAAGTCCACTGTGTTTAAAAGTTCTAAAGTGCTTTTTGCTTTGCAAACTAGTTTTTCTTCTTCAATGGGGTTACCTTTCTCCCCTCTAAGCATAAAAAACAAACAACAACAAAAAAAACCCAAGCAGACTTATTTTTAACTCTTTGTTTCTTGTGATCACCTCAAGTGAATATAAGCAGATTTAATTTCTATATATACTTCTGTATTCAAACAGGTAGTGTTCAATGGTTTGAAAAGCCTTCTGAAGGTCCAAGAGACTAACCAGTTATCAAATTAGTACCAGGACTTTCATTTTTATCTAACTTTTTTTTTTGTGTGTGTGGTACTAGGGACTGAATCCAGGAGCATTCTCCCTCCGAGTTATACCCCTAGCCCTATTTTAATTTTGAAACAGGGTCTTGCTAGATTGATGAGAGTCTCTCTACTTGTTGAGGCTGTTCTGGAACCTGTTATCCTCCTGTCTCAGTCTCTCAAGTACTGGGATTACAGGTATGCACCACCATACCCAGCTTTTATCTAACATTTAAAAAAGGATAAATCCCTACTTTAGAAGTAACCTAGTCCTAAAGATAAATACTCTAGCATTCTAAAAGTTAAACACAACTAAAAACAGCATGTGAGAAAGACACATGAGCAAAGGTCCTGAGCCCGACCTTCCTCCCAGCTTTCCCACAGCCGCCCACAGTTCAGAAATTCCCGAGGACCAATTTCCAAAGCAGTACCGCCCATGCTGTCTTCCACCAAGAGGCAGGAAGGAGAACGCGGCCACGGGCTCGCGTTAGAGCGTCCCTCTGGGACGGCAGCCGCAGCAGCACGGAAACATGGGGTGTCCTGTGATCTCTCACATCAGATGGACTGAGCACGAGTCTGTGTCTGGTGCTATGCTAAGTACTTTGCATGTATTCCTTCACCTAGCCCCTTCTACAATCCAAGGGCGGGCGCTATTACTCCACATGGCAGGTAACTGAACAGAGGAAGAGGCGAAGCGGGCAGAGAGCAGTGCGGGGCCTGCGCCTTAGAGGAGCCCAGGCCGCGTGTTCACCCTGCGCAGGACCATGCCTAGCCCGTGAGCTCCAGAAGCGTGGCTGGAGTGTGGGGCAAGCGGGAAGCCCAAGCTGCAGAGCTGGATTCTGACAGAAGAGGCGCAGCGGCAGTCCGGCAGTCCCACAGCTCCCCAGGCGTGATGAGCAGCTCTCCTCACGAGCGGCGTGTCCCCGAAACTGCCCCTCGCCCCTGGCCACTCACCTTCCAGGCAGTGACTCTTCCTCTTTTCCCCCTTAAACATCTCATTTTGAAATACAGATTCACAAATGTCATGTGAAGTGCCACGTACTCCTCCCCGGTTGCCCAGGGTAACGTCTGGACACGGGAACGTCCACGGGCGTGCGCAGGCCCGTCGTGTCCCACGCGCTCACCAGCAGTGTGTTACCTACCACGTGCGACTATCGCGTGGAGACGCCACAGAAGGCCGTCATGCCTCTCGCTCACAGCCACAGCACCCACCGCTGTCACCAGCCCGGCAAGCACCAATCCACCCATCTTCAAGAGAACTGTATAAATGGATTATACAGTATGCACCTTCTGAGACAAGCTTTCCCGCTGACTCCCTTACGACACTCACCCAAGATGTTGTCAATAGTTGGCTCCTTGTTGTCACTACACAGCGCTCCAGGGTAGGATTCACCCATTCATGGACATCTGGATACTACAACAAGTTGCTGTGAACACCGCGCACATACTTTCATGTGGACAAGGGTTTTCATTTCTCTAGGACAAACACCCAACTGCAGGAGTACAACTGCAGGGTTGTATAGTGAGTACATATTTAGTTTTGTAAGATACTACCAGCCGGGCGTGGTGGCGCACGCTTGTAATCCCAGCATTCGAGGCCAGCCTCAGCTACCTAGTGAGGCCCTCCAAAACTTAGTGAGACCCTGTTTCAAAATAAAGAATAAAAAAATAGGGCTGGGGCTGTAGCTCGGAGGTAGAATGTCCCTGAGTTCAATCCCCAGTACCGCAAAAAAAAAAAAAAAAAAAAAAAAAAAAAAAAATTTAGGGATATAGAAGAAAGTCATGAAAAATGTCAGGATTTTCCAACTACTGAAAAACTTGAGCCTGTGATCTAAGAAACAGTTTTCTTGCTTTAGAGTTTCTAAAATAGAGAAATTTTAAAGCATAGTTTAGCAATTTCCTAACACCTCACCCCAAGCAAGCCACCGCAGGTGGGCAGCCAGGCCTGGGTCAGTCTCAGCAGAGCAGGTTCCTCCGCCTGTCTTCCACGGGGGCCTTGCATACCAGCAGCAGCGACTCTGCGGGCCCACCCTGCCCTGGGGCAGCCTCTCCCCAGGAGAGCCAAGGGAGCCCCTTCCTTTCTACCACAGTGAAGCTGACTTGACAGTGACCCCTGGAAGCCCACGGAGGTGACTGACCATCAGTTCACTAAGCATGATCTAGCCATCCACTCTTCCCAGAGCCCGAGACACAGCAGAAAAGGGAGCACATAGGTGGGGTCGGACTGAAAGAGGAACCAGAGCCCCACAACCCAGCCGGGAGGAGCTCGGGGGTTTTCCCTCACAAAAGACAGTAAGCAAGAAGACACTGAACCAGGATTAACTGGGGCCTGATTCCTCCTGCCTCCGAACTCGACACCAGCAACATGTATGGATATCATGTATGGGCACCAGAGAGAGAGCGAGGACCGTGCCCACGAGGTGCACCGAGGGTCAAACAGGAAGACCCGATGCCAGGCCTTCCCACCTCCTCTCCCATGTCCACTGGAGGAAGACCACAATACTCAGGCACCACATCCACAGGAAGCTACGTGAAAGTCTCAAAACACAGCTGATGGAACACCTCAAATGCCCAAGCAGCACCAGGAAAAATGAGTACAATGAAAGAAAGCAAGTTCATCAAGCAGAATCGTGAACACTCAAGAAAACCCACTTAGTGGAGCGCTAACAGACGTGTTAAATACACCAAAAAAGAAAGAGAAAGTAATGCAGAAGCAATGAAATGTACAAAATAAAACTAGTCTCGCACCAGTCTTCTCAATGGCAGTTTTGGAAGGAAAAAGATGACAGAAAAATCTCTGTGAAAAATGTTATTTTCCAAGATGGGAGGAAAATGATTCTGAATACACATTCCTATACCCAGTCAAATTACCGTTCAAGTATGAGGATATTTTTAAATAGATAAGGACTTGGGGTACTTTTCAAAAATCCTCACTTAAAGGATTACAGACAAAACAATATAAGTGAAGGAAAAGGAGGCCAAGAAATTATAAATTTAGGTAAAAAAATAAGCATTTATTGTAAACAGAAGCAAGTCAAAGTTTAACTACTAAAAGGAGAGCTGGAAGTGTAGCTCTGTGGTACAGTATTTGCCTAGGCTATAGAAGGTCCTGGGTTCAAACCCCAGTACCCCCCCCCCCACACAAATTACTAAAAGGAAAGTAAAAGCAAATTATAGTTATTATCTTAATTACTGGGTAGGAGAAATAACCTACCTCTGTGGATATTGGCTAACTCTAAAAATTAAGGAAATTGGCTAACTCTAACATTTCTGTGAATACACAGAAAACAGACCATACATTTTGGGAACCACTAGAAGACTAAGGAACAAGAAAACTTGAATAATCACGAGTTTAGGGCCAGCCTGGGCAACTCAGTGAGACCCTATCTCAAAATAAAAAGGGCTGGGGATATAGCTCGGTGGTAAACATCCCTGGGTTCAATCCCTGGTACTGAAGGAAAAAAACAAAAACACTTTTAAATGCTCTTTACATAGCTTGAAAACATGTATAAGATAAAAGCTGATTATATTACAAAATTCAAAGATCAGAGTGACTAGCATAATTATGAAAATGAAAACTCTGAATAAAGCATGTAAGGATACAAAGGAACAAATTACATAATGAACAAAATTAATTATGTATAAAAACTCTAAAAGCACCAAAAATATTTTAATCACACAGAATTGTCACCATGGTAAAAATTACAATGTATTAAGCCACAAATAGTCAAAAATATTCCTCAAAGCAGAAACCAATTTGGTATATTTATTAAATTAAGTGTACTAAAACTAGGTATAAAAAACCAGAGTTAAAAGGAAAAATAAACATATCTCCTCTGAATTCAATAAAGAATTCTTTCTGAATAACGTTTGGGCTAAATGAGAAACTGAACAGTAAAGATAAACTGGCAAGAACGAGGACTGCTCAGTGAGCCCCCAGGCTGCCGCCAGGCTGCAGAGAGCACAGCACGCGCATTCGAAGCCCCTCTTAGCAACCAATTGCAGCCAGTGGAAAAGAGAAGAGGAACTCAAAGACTAGAAAGGATTGACAAAGACCAAGGAAGAAGTGGCTTGGTAAAGTCAAACCTGAGTCAGTGGAAAATCACTGATTGATTTTGACAACACAAACTAACAGTATATTAGCAGAAAGATACCTGTCCATTTGTTTACTTATTTACTTTAATCACACTATTACATGAAATGAATTGAAATAACTGCAAATAAGGAAAATAAGTCACCTGCAAACTCCACCTGATCCTACTTCAACACAAAGTCATCATTTATTAGACTGGAGGACATCCTCCCGAACAAGTTTGTTTACCTTTTTTAAACTTTTTATGCAATACTTAAGATAGAAAAAAAATAACAGGGTAATAAACACCTGTGTGCCCACCACCCAACTTGGAAAATAAACCTCGCCAACTCAGTTGAAGCCTGCAGATTTGCCTGCCCCTCCGAAGGAGCCTGTCTTGCTCTCAAGCATCTTCAGTTTACACCACGTCCTGTAGCTCTGAACAATGTGTACCACTGCTTTGTGGGTTCTAAACATGGACTCTTCACCAACTGGCTTTTTTCCTTTAAATACTATGCTGGTGAGACCCAGTCCCGTTGACATGCATTTCATTAATTTTCACCAATGAAGAGAATTCAGTGTGAATTCATTCCCGTGTTGTGGATGTTCAACGCTGCTGTTAAAAACATTCTTTGAAGATCTCTTGAATGTATGGTGAGTAAGAACTTCTCTATGGTGCAAAGGAGTAGAATTGCTGGGTTACAAGATGTGTACATCTTTCTTTGCTAGATATCGGCCAATCGTCTTCTAAATTACACAAGAGTTCCTGATGTTCTGTAGTCTTATCAACACTTAGTTTTGTCTGACTTCAGTTTTTCTCAATGCGCGAACATATGAAACAGTATTTTATAAGGCTTTGAATTGTCTTTCCCTGTGCTGATTAGGCTGAATGTCTTTTCACGTTCAGACCCTTGTGTTTCCTCTCCTGCACACTCCCAGCTTCATTTCCTTATTAAAGTGGCTCCTAATCAAGGATCTCCGGCTCATAGTCTAATGAGAGGCTTCAGTGAAGCCTGGTCATCTGCAGAAGGCAAAGCCATTTCATTAACCCTCTCTTCCCCAGAACACAACAGTCTAACATGAACATTGGTGTCTTCATGTAGAGTGGTCAGTGTATAACAACAGCACTCTTTAATGTTAAGTATACCTTTGTTATTAATCTTCTGTCATCTGCATTTCAAATGATCAGATTACTATGAAGTCTGACATTATGTTTCCAAGATTATACTAAAAAATTAAAAAGTTGACTGCACTTTCAGAGCAACAAATCCTTACAAATTAAAAATAATTTCCTATGTGTCCTTTGAAACAGATGTGATCCAAAGAGGAAAAAGTTGATACACACTGCAAAGCAGGAAACCCTTCTGCCAGAAGTAGCTAATTCTTGCCACCTGACGGAGGGGGGAGGGAAAGAGGGAGCAAGCCCATGCGAGTGCGCTGGGAGTGAAGAGAAGGCAGCTGGGAAGGCCGAGAGCTGCCACCGCTCCAGCATCCGCATGCTGCAGGCACTCCGTGCCTCAGCTTCCTATCCTGAATCACGAGACGGACAATAACCACCATTCAGGTTGCTGTGAAAAGTAAACAAGAAATATGGCGGCGCCAGATCTGTATCTCATTTCATTCTATTTTACAGAGGAAGAAATAAAGCACAGGTGGAGTACGTGTTCGAGGCCACAGTTAATACATGATTCCAATACTTAAAATTCTTTGCACTGCTCTTTAATATTCATAGTACCTCAAATGATTGTGAAAGAACATGCATAGGAAGGGGCTAGCTAGAACCACTGGCAGAAAAACACCCAAGAGACAGGGAAAAAACTCAGACCTTAAGGAAAAAAAATTACAGCCAGCAGCTGAGAGGTAGGGTGCCTTCCATGGCGACACTCATTCTCCCTTGTGCTGACAAGTATACTTTAGACATTTGCCAGCAAAAGGCTGAAATAAACTCATTGTCAGTTTTCAGGATAACAGCATTCACAAAACCCAAAGTCTCAGTAGGATACCTTTAACTGAAACCCTCTTATAAGGTATTTTTTGATAGACAACTATTTGAGCAACTAGATGCTAGCTGGTAGAATTCCAGAGGGCAAATGCTGGACAGTTACCTACCTACTGCAGGTGCATCATACTCATCACCAAGCAGAATTTCTGGAGCAGAATATGCAAGAGATCCACAGCTGGTAGTCAGCTTCTTCCCTGGTTGAAATTTGTTGCTGAAACCAAAGTCTGTCAACTTTACAAGACCTTGTTTTTCAAAGAAGACTACATTTTCTGGTTTCAAGTCTCTGTGAACTACATGAAGTTTATGGCAATATGATATAGCATGAACTATCTGAGCAAAGTACTTCTTGGCCAAGTCTTCATTAAGACCTTCCTCATGTTTCATTATATAATCAAACATATCTCCTCCATCTCCAAGTTCTAGAATAAGGTAGAGTTTGGTCTGAGTGTCGATAACTTCATAAAGGCGTACAATATTAGGATGCTGCACTAGTTTCATGCACCTCACTTCCTGGAAGAGATGACCAGTAGCTAGAGTGTCCAGCTTTGTTTTATCAATAACTTTTACTGCCACCTTTTCACCTGTAAAGACATGCCTGGCAAGCTTAACCACTGCAAAGTGACCTCGCCCCAAGGTTTTATCCAGATCGTATAATCCAGCAATCTTCCCGTCGTATCCTCGCTTGAATCCTGCCATGCTGATCCAACAGAAGGAAAGACGGAGACTGTCTGAAATGGGTCTTCTCAGAGAAGAGTATGTGGTGGAAATAAGGAATTCATTTTCAACGTTGCCATGGATATCTACAAAATCAAGAGGAGAAACAAAATCAAGTTTCTGTAAATTTTCTCTTTTTCCTTTTAAGAGAAACTTGAAGTTAAGATATAAATGAATCAGGGTCATTTATAAGAACCTATATATTTAAAGTTTACAGTAAAATTAAGAGATTGAGATTGAGCATTTAAATACCATATTAAATTTTGCAAACTAAAAAATATAGTTCACTGGAAGCATTTTTTTTATATTATCAGAATTAAGAAATTGGCAGATAAGCTATATTTAAAAAACATTTTCCAAAAGTAATTTCACTTTTGTTTTTTTTTTGGGGGGGGGGTACTGAGAATTGAACCCAGGAGCATTTTAACTCTAAGCTACACCTATTTTATTTTTTATTTGAAAACAAGGTCTCACTAAGTTGCTGAGGACCTCGCTAACTTGCTGAGGCTGTCTTTGAACCTACAATCCTGTCTCAGCCTTCCAAGTACCGGGATTCAGGCATGTGCCACCATGACTAGCTTTGAGTCTTAAAAACCAAAGGAAGAGTTAACAAGAAGAACAAAATTATGTTATATGCAGGAAAATGAATAGAACTAGAGAATATAATGCTAAGTGAAATGAGCCAGTCACAGAAAGCAAAGGGTCAGATGTTTTCTCTCATCTGTGGAAGCTCAGGAATAACTAGGAGGCAAAGGAGACTTCAGATAAATGAGGAGAGACGCCAGAAGAAGAGTGGAAAGCACTTGGGGAAGGAGGGAGGGAGATGATCAAAACAGCTCAAATAATGCTATGTTCACATATGAAGTTACCAATCTCAACAGCGTATACAGATAATAGTATCATAAGAGTTAAAATAGCAACCACAAAAGAGGCAGAAAGTCATTCTCAAGTTCTTATCACTTTTGAAATGCTATGAATCATATATCTGGGGCCACCTCAAAAATTTATACATTATAAGCTTCAAAAGCTAGTGGTAATATGTTAACATGCTCTTTATATTTTAGGAATTATTATAATAATAAGGAGCACTATCCCTTCATTAATGAGTACTGTGTGCCAGTCGCGTTCCAAATGCTTTACGTCATTCCTTAATCAATCCTTATGACTGCCCTCAAAGACAGGGATTATTAGCCCCATGTAGAGGCACAAAAATATTAAGTAACGTGGCTTAGGCAACTGGACAAGGATGCCAAGAGCTGGAGCCACACCCAGGGCTGTCTGACACCATCAGTGCCTTCGAGCACCGCCGTGCTGTCTCTGCAAGGGGATTTCAGAGGCAAAACCAAATCGTTAATCCTGCTTCTCCTATGACTTTTTAAAAAAGAAACAAGTACAGTGTACAGGTGTTAAGAAAAAGAACAAATTCTTCTATACTCTGTTATCTCTGTCATCTGAGCTAATAACTTTTATTACAGGAGTAACAAGAAAGTCCAAATTGGAAGACTTTGATATGTTTGGACAATAGTAAAGAAAATTTAACTCAGTTATATTAATTTTTAAAAATAAAAATCCTAGGCTAACTCCAGGGAACAGGAAGCTATCTTTAAACCTTTAATTTCAATTAATTATAAGGGTAGTCCTTATTATTAAAATCCTATTCAAGTCTCTGTTTCTATTACATGAGTTTACAAATGCAACTTTAGGTTTTAAACCAGACTCCTTCAGGCTGGCCCAAGTAATATAATCTTTGTTATTTTCATCTATCAGTTTAGGAATTAGATGGGATAAATGGATCTGAGGGGCTTTTTAACATTAAGTCTATATTATTATAAAAATAATATATAAAAAGGCCTTTTTTCAGGATCTCAAGACACCCAGAGATAATCATTAATGCTTTAACATTCTCTTTGCCAGCAAAAGGGCAAAATAAAAAAATTCTTAATGTACTGATAAGCTCATGAAAAGAACCTAACAGGTCTATTCACAATGACAGACTGGGCCAGACTGAAATGATTAATTACTCTATTAAAGAATTTTACTTTTTGCACATGTGCCTTTTTGAGTCTGAACTGCAATTAAAGTGTACATCTAAGCTGAGGGTAGTGGTACACATTTGTAATCCCAGGACTTGGAAGGCTAAGACAGGAGGATCACAGGTTTGGGGCAACTTAGTGAGACTCTGTTTCAAAATAAAAAGTAAAGAAGGTTGGCCTGAGGTAGTAGATCCCTGGGTTTAATCCCTAGTACCAAAACAAAACAAAGTGTACATCTAAAAGCAGGCATTAGGATTAAGTAAAGGCTGGGAGAAAAATATCCTTGTTAGTAGACATCTTTTGAAATACTAGGCTACTGTCTAATCCTATGTTCAAGTGCATTTTGAATTTGAGTCAGAAATAACTAAATTGTTCTTGATCTTGAGGTTCTCAGTGCCTGGAAGTCATCCGGAAGAGCAATGCCAAGTGTTCAAATGTGGCTTATGTTTATGTAAAGTGAAGGTGAACCCGCCCCGCCCAAGACACACCATGCAGACTGCGTCCTCAAGAATCTTCGTTACCACTGTGTTCTGTTGGCTGCTTCTTTCTCCTACAAGAAAATACAGAAAAAGGGTTCTAGTTTAGTTCTGTTTGTTTTGAGTTCACTTAAAGTCAAAATATATGCCCTACAGCCAGCTTCTACACAAATAAAAATGGCAAAATTTGATTTAGTGACCCCATATCCACCTATTCATTTTCTGCCTTCTGTGACTTACAGCTGCTTTAAGAAATCTTTAGTAATCAGGAATTTAAAAATGAAAAAGTACAGAGATTTTCCCAAATAGGTCAGAAAGACTATTTCAATAGAAGGAAGAAATAGTAATAATGAACTATTAGCAGTACATCTGCCATTTTCTAAATGCCTCCTGGGTGACCAGCCCTGACCCTGCGTTCCACTGAATTCTCACCAGGAGTCACAAGATAGGTACGAGGGTGGACTTGTCAGATAAGCAGCCTTCTCTGGCTCCGACCCTGCTCAGCCTGGCTTCAAACCCACCCCACCCCACCCAGGATCCCCTGGGCTCCCGAGACACCCACGGCAGCACCCAGGTGGGCACCCTTCAAAGGACTCCTCTATCAGGCAGGCAACCCCAGGGAATACAGCACACACCTCCACGTCAGAGGCTTGCCATTTGACGGTGAACACGAAGCTGTCACTGAACAAGAAGCATATGTGGAGACCCCTTCTATGCAGGCTTGTGGCACAGTGCAGGGATACTGAGCCAGGCAGCCGTGCCGACCGGCCCCCAACACTGGAACGAAAGCATACACACTCACACCACACGCTGAGGTGAACAGCGTCTGGGTAATCACTAAGCCAAGGCATGCACGGCCGGGGAGAGCCAGCAGGAAAGGTGAGGGAGGCAGGAGGTGACCTCTGCATGCCAGGAGGGGCCGGCTGCTGGGAATGAGAGGGGCACAAGGACAGTCACGTGGCCTAAAGGAAGCCAGCAAAGCCACGGGGGAGGCCCGGGCGCCTGTCCAGCTGCCCCTTCCTCTCCAAGTGGGATTCGGTGCCTGCTTCTCTTCCCAACAGCCCCTGCTGCATCCCGTCTCTGTGGCGAGGCAGGCAGCAGTCCAGCGGCTGAGCACTGGTCCCGAAGGCCAGTGGCCTGGTCTGAGTCTCTGCTCGACAACTGCTAGCCCCAGGCCCTCGGCAGTTACTGGCTCTCTGCACGGTCAGGAGAATGTCAGTAATAACAAGCTCAGACCGTGGGGAGGATCAAATGAGTTAAGACGGGCAAATGTTTAGAGCACGCCTTCCGTCAGCGCTGGCTGCCACTGCCGCCACCACCGCCACCGCCACCGTGATGGCACTCCCGCCTCCCAAGCCGACATCCTGCCAGAGGCCCGCCAACCTCCAAAGAACACACTCAACCAGTGTCTCTTTTGCTTTCATAAAAATTCATTTCATTTTCCTAAAATATACCAATTTGAAAATGAGTGCTATAAGATTTTGAAATACAGTAATGTCTCTCAGCATCAAAGTCTGATGATTTTGCAATAAAACATCTCAAAAAACCTAAGTATTTGATTTTAAAATACTAAAATAACTATCAAATCTGCCCTTTCAAGAGGGTCTAAATGCTCCTTTGCTGGGTTTTTGTTTATTTGTTTGTTTCCAACAAAGCAATATATTCTTTGAGAAAATCTGGAAAGCACAAAATAGAAAGTTTAAAAAGAAGCCAGGCATGGTGGCGCCCTCTTGTAATCCCAGTACTTGGGAGGCTGAGACAGGAAGATTGCAGGTTCATAGCCAGCCTCAGCTATTTAGTGAGGCCCTCCACGACTTAGTGAGACGCTATATGGAAATAAAAGAATAAAATAGGGCTGGGGGTGTAGCTCAGAGGTAGAATGCCCCTGGGTTCCATCCCTAGTAACACACACACACACACACACACACACACACACACACACACACACACAAAAGAATAAAAAGGCATCCGTAGTCCCAGCACTGAAAATCAGCACCCTTGATAGTTTGGTGGTCAATCCACAAATATTTATAATTCCTTTTGTTTTACAAAGGAGCAATCATTACTTTATATCATGCAGCCACTTTTTTTACTTTACGTATGACTTTCCTTTATTTTAGTATTTTTGTTTCAATTATAAAAGAAAGATATTTAGTTTAGGGAAACAATACAACTGGAACATAAAAGTTAACAATAGGACAGGGGAAAATTTTTTTTAAAATGGTCCATTTTCCCATCAGATACAATAACATCTATTAATATTTTGGCATACAGCCTTCCAAATTATTTTCTATGTATGATATATGCCTAGACACAATATTTTTTGTATAAAATAATATATGAGGCAGGCAAGGGGATCTCTGGAACAGAAAAAGGTTTTTAACTATTCTAAAAATATTTCTCTACAAAACCAAGCTAGACAAGTTAATATAACTCACTTCAGACAATCCAGGAAATGCAGAAAAGTATGACAAAGAAAATAAATTACAGGTGACTCCTGATATCATCAAGGATGACTTCTTATCCCGGCTATGGGTACAGCCTTTATACTTGTGCTTCTTTACAAAGCTATCATACTGTCACAAAGTTTGATAACTTTCTCCTCGCTGTGATGACCATTTTGACCATTTTCTCATGCACTAAGGTGTTCTAAGTCAGTAGTCTTACACAGCTAAGAGGATATCTTTTTAAAGAGCAAACACTGCTGCAAACAGCCATTCTAAAGCAGCCTTCTTACTCTGCACATGCTCATACAAGTGTACGCTAGGCTGGACTAAACGAACAGGCCAACTAGCCAACAGTGTTTATGACATGGAAACCCACGGTTGAGAAACAAGTACTGATATGTGTTACAAGAACAAACTGAGGTTCTCCAGCTCCAGAGAAGAGAAGGACTGCAGGGTGCGGGCGTGGCTGGAGAGGAAGGAAGCGTGGGTGGACCTGCACACTTTTGCAAGCTGCAGAGAACAGTGGTAGAACCAGCCTCTGCTCACCCTACTGTCGGTTTGGAATCCACTCTATTATTCTTGTTTAAACCTACTTTTTGCTTTTTGTTGACATCACTACCAATGCAGTTTGGTCTGTATATCAAACAATTGTCTCCTGTGACGCATTCCTGTCCCCAGCAGAGGTAAGGACAAAACACTCTGCTGACCCAAGGTGGGTCTCCCTGCCTAGCACTCTGGCCTAATCCGTGTATGAGAAATTAGAGGAACTGAACAAAAAGGGCTGCGTGCCCATGTCAAATGTTCAGCTACTTAAGGGTTGAGTGCGCATGTCAAATGTTCAGCTGCTTATCATGCCTCTCTGCATTTTGATTGCAATATCATAAGTTTTCCCTCAAAACTAGACCATCAATTTTCCAATACACAGAAACCTCCCAAACATATTAAATGCTGTTTAAAAAAAAATCTATGCCAATGTTCTCCATCTAACACAGAGAAGTAAAAGTTGAGCTTTTGCAAAGCTACTCTAAACTGTATTTAAACTTGCAATCTGGTTTCTTTTACAAATACAAAAGAAAACTGTAATCCTGACTCATAGGAACTACCAGACTAAACTGAACACCTATAGAAAAGCCAACCTGATCTTTCTGCTATGATTTTAAAGATACTTATCACAAAAGTGCTAGAGGCTGAAAGGAAGACAGTAGACTAAATCCTCCAGGAGTATCAAAAACCCCCAGGCCAAGCAACTAAACACAACCTGCCACGCAGTCCCCATGGCTGTTCTCTTTATCTCAAGTAAAGAATATTCCTCTTGTCTAGCAGAGCTCGCCTCGTCCTGATAGAAGCCACAACGGGCACGTGTGGGGAGTCCTGACTGGTCCAGCTGAACACGGTGGTTACCGTGAGCATCAGTCTGCAGTCACTGGATGGACTGAGATGCCACTCCAGACTGAAAGGTTAGTCAATTGTTTATAATCAGAAATGTCCTACTAACAGGCAAAACTGTACCTCCAAATCCCTAAGAAGGCATTTTCCAAGAGAAGGTAACAGCCTACTAAAGTCCAGGCTAAGTTTTCTTCCAACCAGTCGATTTTAATGGACTCGGGGCCACTGAGGGGACTAACGCTGTCACTCTGAGAAGCCTGTTCCAGGCTCGCCGCAGCACAGGCTGGGTTGCTAATCACGGGTCAATCCTTGAAGTGCTGGCTTAAGCTCTCTTGCTGTCCTGTAAGTAAAAGAAGCTCTAGTCCAGAATACATGAAGGAGTGTGAATGTATTCAGGAGTCAGATAAATCGTTAACTGATAGTACTTAGCATTTAGTATTTGAGAGGGGGAGAGGGTTAGCATTCAAGTCACAAAACTTGGACAAGCAACTCAGATAAAAAGTCTAAATTTCTAAACAGAACCTGCCTAAGTGACAAAAAAGACCAGGTACACCACCATTTCTACCTAAGGGTAAGCGAGACTTAAAGATTAGTATGGTGATAGCCCTTACTTAGGAAATAGTGATTTAAACAAAAGCTGGTGTGTACAAACTACTCCAAAATAAATAAAAGCAACCTACCGTTACTCATCATTCTCAGGAAAGCAATGTAAACTGGATGTCATGGAAAACTTAAAAACTTAATAATCTAAACTTTTTCTCTTCCAAAGCTTTTATTAGCACTACCAAAACTCATGTTAACCCATCCCCACACTGGAATGGAGATGGCCATTAAAAATGGTCAAAGAAAGAATGACAGAACAAGAAAAATTAATCCCTAAACTAAAATTTTGGCTAACTTTGACTTAAAAGACTGAATCATTTGGGAATTTTCTTACAGTGGCACAACAGCAAGTTAACTTTCTAAAGAGCAATTTGGCAGTATGTTTATCAAGAGCCTTAAAGTAGTTCATCCTTGATTTAACATTACTAAAGGCTGAGCATCCTTAATCTGAAAATATGAAACTCTCCAAAATCTGAAATTTTTTGAGTGGCACAGCATGGCAGAAAATTCCATACCATGAAACTTTATTTAGTGAACAAAATTACTAAAAATATTGTCTAAAATTATCTTCAGGCTATGTGTATAAGCTGTATATGAAACAAATGAATTTTGTGTTTAGACTTAGGCCCCACTCCAAAAATAAATTATTATTATATGCAAATATCCTAAACTCCAAAAACAAAAACAAAAACCCAACTCAGAACACTTCTGGTCCCAAGCATTTCAGATAATGGATATTTAACTTGTACTAACCATATGTCTTAAAAAAGATGCAGACAAATACTAATTTTCAACAATGTTCAGTGATACTTAAATGTGCCAAAAAATCAGAAATAACCTAGGTCTACAATACAGAAATAGTTAAGTAGATCACAGTAAACTCAACATTAACACTGTGCTGGTATACTTGAGGCTATTTAATCTCCTGGGGGAATTCTCACAACATAATGTTAAGTAAAAAAAAACCACATACTAAATTTCATAGCATATCATCCCAATTTTTTTTTTAAAAAGCATGTAATTTGTATGAAGGTATATATTTTAAAAATCAAAAATGTTGTTAGCAAGATTACAGAATTTTGTTTTCTTTGTTTTTCTGTTCTTTTAAAATTTTTTGTCAATGAATATCTGCTGCCTTTATAATCTAAGAGACAGAGGCTATTAAAACTTTTGACTTTCTGTACATAATTATTCATTTAATTTACTATTTCATTAATAGATCTATGAAATAAACCACTTCCCAGAAAATATACTGTCTAATGCCTACTTATGTAATCTTAGTAAGCAAAAGCATATTTGATGAACTGTTTTGCTTCCCTGAGGGAGGATTCCTTCAGGCTGAGGAGCAGGCACACTCAGTCCTTTTCATTAACAAATAAGCCCTAACTACAGAGGACTCGAGCGGTCCCTGCCCTTTAGAATTTTTTTTTTTGGACAGTGCTGGGAATTGAATTCAGGGGCATTCTACCTCTGAGCTACATCCTCAGTCCTATCATTTTATGTTTTAGTTTGAAATAGAGTCTAAGTTGCAGAGAGCCTCACTAAGTAGCTGAGGCTGGCTCCAAACCTTAGACCCTCAGGTCTCAGCCTCCCAAGTACTGGAATTACAAGCATGTGCCACCACGCCCATCTCCCCTTTTAGAAACTTACAAATAAGAGAATAGGATCCAGTACAAAGAGATAATAACTATGCAAGCTAGCCTGGGCGGGTATGCAACGGGTGAGGAGAGCAGGGAAGGGCAGGATCACCAAGGGCAGGGCCCCCCACACACTAGACCACAGACTAGAGGCCGGCCTGGCCTTCCCTGGGAAGTGTGGATACCGTGCCTGCCGGTGGGCCACATACGGCAAGGTGGCCAGGAAAGGGGATGCCAGCTGGGTGCAGTTATGACTTCAGGTGAAAATAAGGTAAATTCCATAAGGCGAAGGAGAAAGTTGATTCTAAAGAGTTCCTAGTGGATCACCATTAGCCCTCTCAAAACAAATGGAAACCTTGCCAACTCACCACCTAGCTAGCTTTGAATGATGCTTCAGTTTAATCAAAATGTCAGTAAAGAGTTAATGCCACACAGGAAGACCTTCTTCAAAGAGCTGACATAAAGCCTCAAGAGAAGAAAATTCTTTAGGTATCAATATGAAAGCAAAATAGAAACAAGATCATAAGAGATCATTAGAGAATAAGATCATCGGAGAATTTAAACCAATTTTAAAAGTTTATTGTTCAGTTCAAAGTTACATAAATCTCCAATTTTTGTTTGACTTGTTAAACTTCTCATGACCACCCATAAACATCCCATCCTCCTAAAAATCTATTGACTTCAACAGGCTTATACAGAAATAAGTTGTATAGCAAAACCATAGTTGAATTTTCTTTCATTGTTCCATTTTGAATATTAAAAATGTCTTTTGCCTTTACAATTGCCCATTAGAATCCCAGTTTTGTTTGAATACAGGATTCAAAGAGGACTGCTGAGAATCTACGTATGTACTGGACTTGATACGTGTGTTTAATCACTTAATTCCTCACAATCAACGGTATGAAGAAGGCATCACGCCATTCTACAATTGGGAAAGCAGGCCAGAGAGGTTAGGACTCAGCGCCCGCACCCCAGAAGGAGCCGCCGGGGCTGGACTTCAAACCAGGCCTTCCATTCTTTTCGTAGAACAGTACAATGCTCCCCTTTACTTTAGCCTTTCTAATTCCCAAAGGAAGCATTAAAGCAAATCTATTTTGACATTTCTGATGTTTCTCCAATTCTTATATACCAAGCAAACTACTTGCCCCAGCAATCAATTAAATGGAGGAAATTTCCTAGTGCCACCAAAGACTCACATAATTAACATTATTAACAAATATTCTGTTAAAAACTTTTTTAAATGCTTAGAATCTATTTTTTAAGTCATGGAAGAAAGTCACAGGCAAATGACCATTCAAAAGACAGACTGAGGTAATTATCGGTCATGTAAAACGGAATGCCACTTTAAAACAACTTCCTCCGATTGTTTGTGTGCAATTCTGTTGATGGGAAGATTCTTCCCCAGAAGCAACAGGTTCTATTTACTCCTTAAAAACTTTATCTTTTCCTACACTGCAATTTTAATGTCCTTTGCAAATTACATTCTTTCTACTTGTTTCTGAAAAAGCATTTTCCTTCACAAGAGGATTAGAAAATACTTATCAAATAGAAGAGCGCCAAGGACACAATCAAGCCCTGAAACTATAGACTGAATTTCTAAATTTCCAAGTATTGTAAATTTCTTTGTACCACTCATAATGCCTTATGTCAGTTAAGAGAAACCAATTCAACTGCAGAAAATGAGGTAAAGCAGAAAGCTGAGCCTTACCTTAAAATCCACTCTGCTTTTGTTCACCACTAAGTAAAGAAGCTATACAATATCATAACTATTTTATAGAGTCACGAATATGTCCACAATCTTCCATGAATATTTGTTAGAATGCTGTCCTAAATCTAAAATGAATTTTATGTAAATAAGTCATACTGTAAAATTTACATTAAAAATCTAAAATATAATCTAATATAGACCCAGCATAGCTAAATAGTATATTATTCAAGTATTTCCCAGAGGTATGCAACATAGAGAAAAACCCAGCATGACAGCCTAAGAGGTGTGTGCAAACACAAGTGGGAAAAAAACTTCAGAGAGAGCCAGAGCGGCAACAGTCCGAAGAGTCCACATTTCAAGGATGGCATGGTCAGCTTCTCTTCTCTTCACCACAGAGGTGCGCGTCAAGAATAATCAGTAAATACACAGCAGCAGGACTGAACAGTGGAAAGTGTCACAGGATCTAGAGCCCAAAGTCACTCAGCTTCTAAAACAGGGATGTCTCTCTATAAGACAAAGATAACCACCCCCTAGACAGTGACTGCGGAGGCTCAGCGGGATAATACAGAGGAAGGAGGTGGGAGTGGGGTCACACTCACCGAGGATGGCCCCTGACTTCAGAACTGGCCTCCCTCTCAGGAGACTCCAGTATTTGAAAGGAATAAATTTAGTTCCTCAGCGTACTGGCCTCAGTACCCTCTCCAACTGGTCCAATAAGCTACTAGGTATATATACTGGCTGACTACAACTCTTACAGGAACAGATATGTAAAAAGAGGTGCTCTTTCTCCTGAATCTGCCTGGGGGAGGAATCCCAGAGAAATTTTTAGAAGGCATAGAAATCATACCAGAGGATTTTTTTTCCTTTTTCTTTTTTTGAGGGGGTGCTGGGGATTGAACCCAGGGCTTTAAGCATGCTAAGACTACTACAGAGATATACCCTAGCCCCAGAAAAGCGTGTGTGTGTGTGTGTGTGTGTGTGTGTGCGCGTGTGTGGGTGTGTGCGCACGCGCGTGTGTTTGAGCCAAGAACTAAAACTGCAATGGTGGAAAGAGGCCTTCCAGGAAAGAGGCATGAGAGCACTTACTGCAACCAGGCCAATAATAAGCAGAGCAGGAGAGACGAGGTCAGGCCAACAGGTAAGGGCCAGACACCCAAAGGGCTCGTACTCCCTGCAAATAACCCACTCATCCTTCTCGGGTGTGGCTAGCCTTCCCCACGCTTCAGGGACCAGCTTAAAGGTCACCGTTCTGATCATAACGCTCCCCTCCCCACCTCCCCGCACACCAGCTCCCTTTACGCACTCACGGCCTATGCCATTATTATCAGAACTGTGGGATCATATAATTATTTGTGATTATGTGGTCAACAATCCGCACCCCTCACTAGACTAAATGACAAGTTCAGTCCATGTAGGGAAGGACCACATCCATTTTGTTCAGCTCTGTACCCCGGGGCTCCTGAAGTATAGCATCTATCCAAAACATAGGAGCACACTTTGTTAAGTGATCAAGTGAAGGCCGGCATAAGCAGCCACAGAAGGGTCCTGAGCAGAGGAGCGGCGATCAGAGATGACGGTTTCACAAATGGCTCCGGCAGCAAAGTGAAGATCAGATGGGAAGGGAAGACAGAAGCCAGGAACAGGCCGGCGAATGCTAGTGTGCAGTGGGAGATCTGCCTCCAGCCCTAAAATTGCATGATTGAGAAACAAGTCAAATCCCAGCCAGCTGTATTAAACTGAGTATGGTCTCTGTTAACAGGTTCACAAAGCAACAAACTAAAGATTACGCTTTTAAAGTTTCTTCATTAAGACCCTTATTGGGTACACAGCCTGTACCACGAATTACCACAAATTACTCCTGTCTGAGGCTCTACAGGCCAAAGTGGGCTCTGCCTTCAGGGAGCTGCCAGCCTTTGGGGTTAGAGAAAGATAACATGTCAACAACTAAGAAACTGAGGCTCAGCATGGCGGTGTTCTGACCACAGTCTGGAGCACTGACTGCACAACATATGAAGTGGTCTAGGCGAGTAAGCAGCTGGGACACATGCCTTTAGACGCACGCGCAAACCCGATCTTGCGTTGAGCCTGCAGACACTACAGAACTTGACAAATCAGGTCCTGGGGACACACGGTGCTCTCGACGCCGAAGCACAAGCAAGGGAAGAGGCCTGATCTCTCATGGAAGAGCCTTCCTGAGCAGAGGCCGAATGCTGGAGGGGCTGGAGCAGACACTCGGGGGCTCTAGAAGGGACAGGGAGGGCAGAGCAGGAATCTTCTCTAGACAGGCCCCCCACCTACCAACGGCATAAATGGTTTCCAAGGGATGTAGAGCCACAACCCAAAGCAGACGTGCAGAAAAGCAAATGAGGAGATGACCCTCGCCCGTGTGACCACCGTGGTCCCATCATCCAGAGCAGACGACAACACACTTCAGCTCTCACTCCCAGTCCACCAAGCCCAAAGGCTGGATACTGGCTCTTCCCAACCTCAAAACAAGACACCTTCTCCACCATCCCCCATTCCTCTGCTTTCTTTTCAAATGCTTCCTCCCACTTGGACCTAAGTCTTCTCCTGCCACTTGATCAGAGCCTGAGCTTCTTCCCCTTTTCCCTGCCTGGGAACTCTACTCCTCCGGGAGGGCAGGCTGCTCAGGGACCCCGCACCTTGCCAAGGCTTGCACCCTCGCCTCCTGTCACGCTTCACCTCCACCTCCCCCAGCAGCCGCTAAGCTCCTTTACAAAGGCAGGACCTGGTTTTTATTCACTTTTCTACCACTACCCTGTACTCTAGGGTCGCAAATACAGACAAATAAAGGTCCCACGCATAAATGATCAAAGGTTAAGTTTATCTTCAAATTTCCTGGAATCTACTCAACTTTTCAAACTGAGCTGCTCCAAGAATTTGCCTGCACATATATGGACACTGAGAAGTACTATATTGTGAAAGGCGGTTTTCTTACAAAAGCATCTTGGCTCAAAACAGACAACTAGGGTACTGTTAAATTAGGTCTTAAGGGTTCCTCATCTACGTTTCTAATTCCTGAGATTCTGGCCATGTGGAAAATTCATTTGTACCCTTTTCTTCCAAGGCAATAGCATGAGCTCAGGCTCAGAAAAGCACTATGGGGAGGAAATCATGCTTTGTTTATACCAGTGGCTTAGAATCATAGTTGCTGAACATCTCCAAAATAACTTTTTTTCTATTTAGTTTCACTTTCAATATAAAGGAAGCACCTTCGGTGTTTAGATGAACACTATTTCCTGCAGCCAGTAAATCATGATTGTCCTTCAATCTTAATAAGGACTTTTAAAAGCCTTTCTTTTAGGGTTATGTGCTTAAATCTGAACCATATAGACTCCATCTATATTTCTGGTCTACAAAAGCAAAAATGAGAATCAGTACAACTTCTGAGTTCCAGTATGTCTTAAACTAATGGATCTTACAATAATACAGAAATTTTCATTCAGAACAGTACAAAACTAATAAGGTGAGAGTTCATTTTTGCGCACAAAATGAAACAATAGCTCATTATGCAAAGTTGAAAAATTGAAAGGTGGCCTCCCATGTTTCCTGCTCCAAAAGCCTCGAAGATGGGAGTATTAAGAAAAGTTTGCATGGTGCACTTAATTTTCTACACTGCTTCAATATGTGACCTTGGGAATGTCAAGAAATTTCTCTCATTTCCAGTTCTGCAAAATGGGAATGTCACCTGTTTTCTTCACAGGGACAATCACACAGTCAGATAAAAGAACCAATATGTATTTGCTTTTCTTTAAAAAAAGAGAAACTTGTCTAATTAGTATGCTTTAATCACCACTTGTACAGTACATTCCTCCTCAGGAACCCAATTCCAAGAGAAATATTTAAGCAGACGTTGAAGACAGATTTCCTTAAGGGAATGGTTTTATAAATCTGGAAAGCAATGTAACAAGATTATAAATTAACAGGTTGATTACATAAGTCTTGACAACCCAGGCTTTAGTGTACACTGATACACATTCTGATAAGTTAAAGAGTGATTTGGGACACAGCTTCCCAACCCCTGCAAGGAACCCAAGCTGAGGCTACCGATGTGGGCCAGGAATGTGTGGGGACTCAACAGGATGAACCTCACTTGCAAGCCTGGCTTCACCTCAAAACCTGGCAAAATGCTCTGCGCTTGAAGTCAGCTTCACCAGCGCTCCCAAGACTTGGAGAATGCGCTCAATTAAACGGAAGGGACAGAATTAACCTGACAGTTTGAAAGGTCCTGTATCCTCATCGTCTATGGTTGCAGAAACCCCACTGCAACCCCCCCTCCATACTGCACTTGTCCCAACTCCCTAGGAAGCTGTACGTCTGCATCTGATGCAAATGTCAGCAACAGTGCGGCTCCGGGAACCCCCTGCATGAACCGCTCGCCCCCCTCCTGGCTCCCAAGTCCCAGTAAAAGCAGCAAGGTTTGGGTACCAGGGTCCAGAAAGAAATCAACAGGCGCTGGCTACGGGCAGCGCGGAGGTTTCCCCATCCGCACCCTCGCCGCCCTCCCCCGGGAGCCGGGCCGCTCCTCCGCCACCGACCACCTCCCGGGGCATCGTGCGGCCGGGGTGGGACCCCGGGCTCGCCGGGCAGCAGGGCGGGCGCGAGCGGCGCCCCTCGGCCTCCGGGGCGGGGAAGGGCGGCGGGCCTCGGGTGCCGCAGTCCCGCGGCGGCCGCAAGGGCAGGGCCGGCGCCGCAGTGCCGCTCCCGCCGCCCGCAGGCCGCGCCGCCGCAGCCGGGCCCGCGCCCTCCGCCGCGCCGAGCGCCGCGCAACTTACTTTCCCCGCGGCGGCGAGCCGGCCCCGGCGCGGCCCTGAGGCGGGAGGGAGGCCGCGCGCCGGGCCGCCCGCCCCGCCGCCGCCGCCGCCACCGCCGCCACCGCCGCGCTCCCTACCTCGGCCGGCAGGCGGGCGTCCATCCGCAGCGGCCGCGGCGCCGACAGCTCCCTCCCGGCCGCCGGAACCCCGCACCCAGCGCTAATCATAATACCGAGCGGCGGGCGGCCGGCCGCGGGGGGGCGCGGCGAGTGCGCCTGCGCGGGCTGCGCGTCACCGTGACGCGACTCCGGAGTGGGCGGGGCCTGGACGGGGTGGGGGCGGGGCCTAGCGGAGGGCGGGGCCGGGCGGGGCGCACCTGCGGCCGGAGGGCTCCCAGGCTGCTTGCCGCCTGAGCTGGGAGAGGCTGGGCGGGCCAGGCTGGAGGGCGCCGGCGAGGCGCCCGGGGAAGATAGGACTGTGAAGGTGGAAGGATCAGGGACCTGAACAATGACCGGGAAAAGGAACGCGACCTGTCAGGGACGATCGGAGGGAAGGGACCGCGTCTGGACTGGACTAGGGGTGGGGGGGCAGGGAGCCGCACGCACTTTGCCCTTTAGGTTCATCCCGGTTTTCCCGTCCAGATTTAAGCAAGGAGAGGGGGAAAATTATATATGCATAACTGTATATATATATATATATATATATATATATATATATATATATGCACATATCATATATTTTCTTTACAGTGTTTTCTCTCTGGGAACCCACGTTGAAAGAATTTTGTTGTTTTTTTTTTTTTTTTTTTTTTTTTTTTTTTTTTGATACTGGGGATTGAACTCAGGGGCATTCTACCTCCGAGCTACACCCCCAGCCCTATTTTTTTATTCTTTATTTTGAAACCGAGTCTCACTAAGTTGCGGAGTGCCTCACTAGGTAGCTGAGGCTGGCCGCGAACCCGGATCCTCTGGTCTCAGCCTCCCGAATGCTGGGATTACAAGCGTGCGCCACCACGCCCGGCTGATTTTGTTGCTATTTAAACAAAAGGAGAAGAGCTCAGACTGTGAACGCAGCGTTGGCTTTAAGGTGAGCAGGACTGGCCAGGTCAGGCGGCCTCTGGAAACCGCGTGCAGAAGTAAACTGGAAGCCAGGCGCGGTGGCGCAGGCCTGTAATCCCAGTACTTAGAAAGCTGAGACAGGAGGATCGCGGATTTGAAGACAGCCTCACCAATGAAGCTAGAGACTCAGCAACCTAGTGAGACCCTGTGTCAAAACAAAAAAATTAGAAGGGATGGGGCCAGGATATAGCTCAGCAGCAAAGCGCTGGCTTACCTTGCAAGTGCAAAAGCCTAGGTTCCATCCCTGGAACCAAAAGGAAAAGATTAAAAAAAAAAGAAAAAAGACCCCCAAAAGAAATAAGCTAAGAACAAGAATGAAGGACTGGGGGGTGTAGCTCCTAAGTAGAATGCCCCTAGGCTTAATCCCCAGCAACTCCCCCCCAAAAAAGTAAACAGGGAAGGGGGGGTCAGGAAGGGAGTAGTGATGGCAGGAGGAGGTAGAGGCGGCTCTGGCTCCCACCCGTGGAAGCGCTGTGTGTCATGGAGACCAGTTCTGTGGGTCCTTAGAAGGAAGCACCACCAAGCCAGGCGCCCCGGGGTCTCCAGCCTGCTTTTCACTCTGCCCCCAAGTCTGTGCAACCATCCCCTAAGAAAGGCCCCTAGCAGAAAGCACGGCATAAAGCTCGTGCTGATTGATGCTCCAGTTTAGTTCAATGGACCAATGGACTGGAGGGAGAAACCTAACCTCCATTGACCTGCAGATGGCAAAGGCTTTTTTTTTTAAGACTTTACATCTTTGCTTTGCATGTCTGAAGGTGGTGGGAACCCGGAGTCATCACCGGGAGGTGCAAACCTCTTTATTCTCTGGGTAATGACATAAGGTTTCCTGTGACAGGAGGACTTGCGGTTAGCCTGACACCCTAGCATGGGTGGTGGGGTGCATCCGGTACCCAAAGGCACCAATGAAAGCCTCTAGCTGGGGCTCTGCTCCTCAACACTCCTCCTCTGCGATCACTCTGACTTAAAGGCCATCGAAGGATAATCTCATTGCCACATGGAGATTCTAACTTAGCAACTTACTCGGCAAGAGCTCCTAACTTGGACCTGTTGAACTCTTTCCTTTGTTGCTGGAAGGCCATGCTCATTTCTCCTTAGGGAAGTATCACTAGTCAGAAAACCCTGTAGCCAATTCGAGGGAGAAAATTCCACTTTAACCATCTCCCGTGGAAGTCCAGTGAAGGCCCTTACCCCCATGCCTGTGGCCCCTGAGAAATAACTGTAACCACAGAACATATAAGCCCTTGAAAAACAGAGTGTTCACGGTGCTACTGGGTAATTCAGACTCTGAATAAATCCTCTAGGGAAAACAAGGGCATAAGAGAGCAAAGCAGTAAATGAAAAGGGGCAAAATAATCTGTTGACTTAAATAAAGCCAGCTCCAAATCTCTTCCAGAGAAGAGGGTGCAACGTGGTAAATCATTTATTCACCTGCAGTGTATCTTGGGGTGCTGGAGGGCGGCTGGCACGCATGTGACCTGCTTCCGGTTCCACGCGGTAAATGTGTTAACTTGATCTGATTATGCTTGGGCAATATTTAAAAACATTCAAGAGCAAATTAATACATGATTACTTCACTTTGGATTGAAACAAATGTACTTGTTTTAATGAAGAAACCCCTTCTTCGGTCAGCCCTGGGGCTTTCTCCAGCACACATTGCTTTTTTAATGTTAGGTCTTTTTATGGACCTGGAAGAAGCTTTAATTAGATATACAGCACTGTACAAGATGGCAAGATGGAGCATGCAGGCTTGTATTACAGTCTCTGTGAATCAGATCTCAGGAATAACATAATGCCACCGATTTAAGGAGGAAGTTGTTTATTGGAATGCAAGGGGAGGGGGTGCTACAAATTAGATGAAGCAGATTGCAAAAACCAAGCAGTTTCATCAACGAGTTGCCGTTTTCATCTTGGGACCCTCAAAAGTGACATGTAACAAGGTTATCTTCTCTGGATAGTGTTAATTTTCATAATTTACAAAAGATTTAAAAGACATATATTGAAAGCAGCAGACATCGAATATTCACATGCAATTCAATTTTGAGTTGTGCGATGTTTTATTTAGTGCAGTTGTCTTTTACATTTTTACTTAGTCATTTTGTGCATTAGTACTTGCACATCTCTAAACCCTGGCTTCATCCCAGGAGGACCAAAATAATACTTTGTTGGAATGGCCTAAAGAGTTCCTCAAAGACTTCCTCGCCACCCCTTGGCACCCATCGGTTAATACTGCCAAGCTCTTTTTATCTTAAACATCAGTTAATGCCGTGTGTGTGTGTGTGTGTGTGTGTGTGTGTGTGTGTAATATATTTTTGATAGTTGCTAAAAAAAAAAAAGAATTGAAAAATTCTAGAACTTAATTCTGCTGGTTTGCAACTAGTGAAGTCAGCATTGAGCCAGAGGCTGTCTGGCTTGGAATCGAGCTACACGGCTTTGGACGCGTTGTGTACCCTTCAGTCTGTTTCCTGTTCTGTAAAAATGGGGGTGATGGTGATGAGACTGGTGCCTTTGTTGTAAAAGCAGTGTTTCTCCAAGTGTGCCCCCCGGAGCAGCAGCAAATGCAGCTTCTTCTGGGAACTGGATTGAAACGCAAGTTCTCCAGCTCAATCTCAGAGCATCGAAGACATCCATCAGAAATTCTAGTTTCTTTGTTTGAAGACTTGTAGGTGGTTTTGATGCAGGGTAGAGTTTAAGGAGGAAGTGACAATGGGATGGAGTTTATATAAAATATTAGCGCCAGGCTCACAGTAAGCGGTATATTAATGAATATTTGTAAAAAACAAAAACAAAAACACCCCCCAAAACAAATGCAAGGCAATGTTGCCAAAATATACAAAGTTTAAGCCAAAAAAAGTACATCTGTTTTGTTCTTCCAATAAATAATTCCTGCTTAATCCCTTGTCCAAAGACTTTAATATAGCCTTACCAAACCCTTCATGATCTGGCCCCTGCCCTCCTCTCCCTTCCTTCCTTCCTTCCTTCCTTCCTTCCTTCCTTCCTTCCTTCCTTCCTTCCTTCTCTTTCTTTCTTTCTTTCGTGTGTGTTGTATTGGGCATTGAACCCAGGGGCACTCTACCTTTGAGTTACACCCCCAGCCCTATTTTATTTTTTATTTGGAAACAGAGTCTCACTAAGTTGCGGAGGGCCTCACTAAGTTGCTGAGGCTGGCTGCGAACCTGCGACTCTCCTGTCTCAGCCTCCCAAGCGCTGGGATTACAAGCATGCGCCACCGCGCCCAGCGCTCTCCTGCTCTTTCTGTTCTCCACGTGCACCACTTCACCAACTTTCCCAGTTTTCAGAAAGGGAATCGCTTTTTCATACCTCCAAGCCTTTGCGCATTCTGTTCCCTCTGCCTGGACATGCCCCTTCCGCCTTTTCTCTGCCTCCTATACTTGCAATCTCCTGAGTTCATGCTCCAGTGCCATTTCTGTGTTATCCCACCCCCGCCCTTCTCCATCAAAACCAGAGTTCTCTGGGACCCCACACCTCCCTGCCATCCCGCTTGCGGTATCCTGTCATTCTGAACTTGCAACTAAAGACGACTTTATTTCTTCTTTCCCAGTCTGGATGCCTTCCGTTTCTCTTTCCTGCTCTATTGGCTGGCTAAAACTTCCAGTAGAATATTGAGTAGAAATGGTGACAGTGGACTCTTTCGCTTTGTTCTCAAACCTATTGGAAATGTGTTTAGGCTTCCAATCTTAGTGTGATACTTACTGAACATTTTTCATAGATGCCTTTTATCTGGTTGAGGAAATTGCCTTGTGTTCATAGTTGGGAGTTTTGTCACGAATGTCTTGGATTTTTACCAAGTGTTTCTTCTGCATGTTTTGACATAACCATGTGGTATTTGTCCTTTATTCTACTAATAGAGTATATTGCATTAATTTTCAGATGCTAAACCAACCTTGCATTCCTAGCATAAACCCTGCTTGTTCATTTTTATGTTGCATTAGTTTTTATCTAATCTTCAGATGCTAAACCAACCTTGCATTCCTAAGATAAACCCAGCTTGTCCATTTTTATGTTGCATTAGATTTGATCTGCTAAGACTCTGTTAAGGAATTCTTGTTTTGTAAGGAAGTTTTGTCTTTTATGTTCACGTGGTATTTTGTGACATCTATCTCTGGCCTCATAGAATCAGCAATGATGTGTCCTCTACTCCTCTATTTTCTGAAAAAGTTTGTGAATGTGTGCCATTGTTTCTTCTTCAAATATTTGATAGAATTTACCAATAAAATTATCTGGGCCTGGACTTTCCTCCCTAGAAAGACTTTAATTAATAATTCAACATTTTTTAACTTGTTTTAGGTCTATTCAGATTTTCTATTTCTTCGTGAATTAGATTTGGTGATTAGTTTCTAAGATTGCATATATTTAATTCAAGATGCCCCCAATTTATTGTCATAAGTTGTTTATAACATTTTGTTACAAGCCTTTTAATTTCTGTTGAGTTTGATAGTGATGTGCCTCCTCCTCTCTCTCTCTCTCTCTCTCTCTCTCTCTCTCTCTCTCTCTCTCTCTCTTTCTAGCTAAAGGATCAGTTTTGATTTCTTTTCCAAGAGGCAACTTTCGGTTTCATAGGTTTTTTCCTATTGTCTTTTGTTGTTATTGATTTCCACTCTATTTTTATTATTTCCTATCTTCTGTTTGTTTGGAGTGGGTTTAATTTGCTCTTCTTTTGAGCCTTTTTTTCTGAGTTAGGCATTAAAAACTATAAGTTTACTTTGAAATCCTACTTAGCCATGTCCCATAAATTTTGGTTGGTTGTGTTTTTATTTTCATTCATTTCCAATATTTTGTGTGTGTGTGTGTGTGTGTGTGTGTGTGTGTGTGTGTTCTTTTCTGACTCGCAGGTTATTTAGAAATGAGTCGTTTGATTTCCTACTGTTTGGGGATTTCACAGAGTTATTTCTGTGTTTGATTTTTTTTATCTTATCCTGTCATTTTCAGAGAGCATACTTGGATGATTTCAGTTCTCTTAAGAATACTGAGATTTGCTTTATGGTCTAACATAGGCTCTGTCCTGAAGAATGCTCCAAGCATGCTGGGGAAGAATCCGTCTTCTGCTCTCCTTGGATGGCGTGCTCTACCTGTTGGTGAATGGTGTGTTCAAGTTTGCTGTCATCTAGATGGTTGTTTTCTAGATGGTTGTTCTATTGATTACTGAGAGTGCGTATTGAAATCTACAAAGACTCTTACTTTTGCATAGTCCCTTCCCTTTTGAGCGTGGATGAAATGTACTTACGTGAGATGCCGCTCCTGCGATTATGTAATGCAGCAAAAGGAACATTACCTGCTGGGCTTACTCCAGTCATGTGAACCCGTTAGAAGCAGAGAACGTTCTCTGGCTTATGAACAGAAGGGGAGATCAGAGAAATTCAGAGCCTGAGAAGAATTCAACATGTCATTGCTTTGATGTGGAGGGGCCACGTAGCTAGGACCAGCGTGAAGCTATGTGATCCTCAGTCAATAGCCAGAAAACAGGCCACCAGAACTACAGCTGCAAGGAATTGGATTCTCCCCAAAGCCTGGATGAGCTTGGAAGCAGATTCATTCCCAAAGCCTGCAGAAATAAGAGCCCAGCCTGGCTGACAGTTTGATTTCGGCCTAGGACACACTAGCAGAAAACCCGGTCATGTCACCCGGACCTCTGACCTGCAGAACCGTAAGATGGCAGATGTGTGTTGTTGAAGCTGCTGGTAATTTGTTATGCAGCATTAGAAAACGGATACAGCTGTGTCCAGTTTTCCTTTGCCATAGTTGAAGTCCTGCCACCTGGCAGACACAATTTTGAAAAAATAAAATCAAGCTGGGCCTGGTGGCACACGCTTGTAATCCCAGTACTTGGGAAGCTGAGACAGGAGAGTCAGCCTCGCAACTTAGTGAGACCTTGTTTCAAAATAAAAAATAAAATAGGGCTGGGAGCATAGCACAGAGATAAAATACCCTGGGGTTCAATCCCCAGTACCTTTAAAAAATAAAATAAAGAAAAAGAAAATCAAGATGTATGGGCTCTCTTACAAAACATTCAAAGACCTTGTCATTTGAGATTTAGAGCTCTCCGCATCCTCCTTGTTAACCAGGGTCCAGGTCCTCAGGTTCACATCCTAAGTCCACATCTGCAGTTGCACGCCTGGCTCTGGAACACCTGATCAGCACACACCCAGCCCAGAGCAGGTGCTCAGTAGGTAGCGGTTGAGTTAGCGAACAGGCAGCGCGTGGGAGAGCCTTACCTGGGCGCACTTGTGAGATGGCTAAGGCTGTCGGCATGGTGTCCTTCAGGGCATCTAGGAAGGGACGAACGGCACAGTCCTCCAAGCCCGTCCACCTCCATCCCCTAGAAACCCCATCCAGAACCTTCACTCACATCTCATTGGCCAAAAGTGTGTCGCATCTAATTCCAAAAAAGGCTGAGAAATGTAGTGTCAGCTTCGACGAGGACACCAGAGTTCTGACAGGAGCTAGAAAAGAGGGGGACGGGTACTGGGTTAAGTGACCAGCAGTCTCAACACCCTAATCATGAAAATGACGGACACCAGCACCCCAGCATCTCTCTTGTGCCCCCTTTCCATCAGCATCACCCCTCCCCCGCCCGCCCCACCATGGAACTACCTTTTATAATACAGATGTTATAAATGTGCCTCTTCCTCAATGTCACACACATGGAATCACATAGAGCTGTCCTTTTCTGGGCTTCTTTTTTTGCTTGTGGAACGAATATTTAAGAAAAAAAGATCAGAGCAGCTCAAGATTTCTAACAAGAAACCAAGACCATCGGTGGTGGAATTCTCTACCTGTGTTTTCTTGAGTTAGTGATCGTGAACTCCGCACCTGTCCTTCAGCCATGGGTAGTCAGGAGGAAGGATCAGTAAGAATCGTAGCGAGTGGCCTTTCTCATAGGAGATCTTCAAATCATTTCAAAGCTGGAGCCACTAAACGGGCAGACACTGAATGCACTGCCCAGAGCTGGCCGGAGCAGGGTCTCAGGGCCCCTGCTGGCCGGCCATGCTGTGACCCTTTGCTGCTGGATGGAAGGAGGTCTTGGGCGGGGTTGCTCAGAGAGAAGCCCGGATGTCCAAGGCCCTGGACTCCGAAGCTCAGGCGGTGGCCGGCTGTCCGTCGTGAGGAATGACTTCAGTGCTGTAACACTGACGCCGAGCAGTGGCTGAGCGTTAACCCGCTCCTTACCGGGAGTGTGAAGGTTGAGCAGCCCCCGGGGAAACCGTGTCCATGAGGGGTCCTGTCATCACAAGCAATCACAGCTGAAGTGTCTGTCTCGATGACGCTGAGACAGAGCTGCCCCCTCATAGACGGTGAGACAGGACGCTTGGCAGTGCGGACCCTGCGCCCGGAGCTGGTATCTGATAATCGGACAGAGCTGTCAGGACGCAGATGTCAGAGCGGCCAAACTTCCTTCCCCAGGGCAGTCTTGCAAAGAGCTTCGCTCATCCCCAGCTCAAGACTCATTTGGACTTCCCCACTCTGCCTTCGGAATCAGGAGTGTCAGCCGGGCGTGGTGGCGCACGCTTGTAATCCCAGTACTTGGGAGGCTGAGACTGGAGGATCCGGGTTCGCGGCCAGCCTCAGCTACCTAGTGAGGCACTCTGCAACTTAGTAAGACTCGGTTTCAAAATAAAGAATAAAAAATAGGGCTGAGGGTGTAGCTCGGAGGTAGAATGCTCCTGAGTTCACTCCCCAGTACCGCAAAAAAAAAAGAATCAGGAGTGTCAGACACATTAATATAACAAATAATAAGCCAAGCCGGATAAGGAAAGCTGATTCAGGACTCAAGACCACTCTCCCCAGAAATAGTAACCCACTGTTGAACCCAACCCCAACCCCCTTGCCCGTATGGACGCCAGGGACCACCAAGGCGAAGCGCCCACTTCCCCGTCTTCCTTCACCTCCCGGAGGCTGTGCAATCTGCTTCTGGTCAATAGATCCGGGTGGGATTCAGCTGTGGGTCAGGGCAGTGGGTTTTGCCGGAAAGCTTTTGTTTTTCGCATACAAAAGGACAGCTGCGGCGGGCTCTGTCGCTCCCCGTCCTTTCTGCCCTGGCTGCGGGCGCCGTGCCTGGAACAGGGGCTGCTGTCCTGGAGCCATGAAGCGAGGCCAGGAGAAACAGCGATGCTGGCTCCGGACCTCACGGGCTGCGAGCAAATGCCAGCTCCAGACTAGCCGTTCCTTCTGTAAGTAAATGGAAAACTCCGAGCTCGCTTATAGCTGAAAGCATTCCCAACCCGGACCACGCATAAGGACCATTCCTTGCCACGGATAGGCAGATGGGTGAGGCACAGAGAGGATTGCCCAAGTCTAGCCACAGCATCTGTGGACCCGGGCGTGATGGCACACGCCTGTGATCCTCGACCTTGGGAGGCTAAGACAGGAGGATCGCAGGTTCAAGGCCAGTCTCAGGAACTTAGCAAGGCCTTCAGCAACTCAGACCCTATTTAAAAAAAATACATACACACACACACACACACACACATATATATATATATATATATATATATATATATTACTCAGAGGTAGAATGCCTCTGAGTTCAATACAAACACACACACACACACACACACACACACACACACACACACACACACTAAGGAAGCATCAATCAAAGACTACAGGAATCAGGTTAAAAAAAAATTAAATTACACAGTTGATGACTTGAAGGAACTTCCATTGACCAAGGAGGGGACAATTTGAGTATCAAAAGAACAATGACTACAATAGGTTAAAATTAGTCCAAAGGAGCTTGGCATGGTGGCGCACGCTTGTAATCCCAGTACTTGGGAGACTGAGACAGGAGGATCTGTTACAGGTTCATAGCCAGCCTCAGCTACTTAGTGAGGCCCTCTGCAATTTAGTAAGACCCTGTTTCAAAATAAAAAAATGAAATAGGTCTGGGGGTGTAGCTCAGAGGTAGAATGCCCTTGGATTAAATTCCCAGTACCACAAAAATAAGTCAAAAGGGATAAAGGAAAGAACCAAGGCCTTATCTTGCCTTTCTTGTATTAACCGTATTTCAGAGCAATCGAAGAGATGAGGAAAAGTTCTTTATAGAGTTTTAGCTAATAAAGACGGAAGGAAGGATAGCATCTCAAAACCACCGCTTTGCAACACCTAATGAAATAATGAGTCTGGTCACTGACCGTCAATAACCATTGGGTATAAGGCTGACAGGGACCATCTATAATGGATGGATCAGGCTGACACCGCTGGAGCTTATTGCTTGATTTTTTTTCTTATTTTTATTTTTTTACATCTGTAAAAGTAGGACAATCAGAAAGCACACTGCATCTCTATGAAGTTCTCTAGCCAACATTTGCTGTTTGAACCGTAATCAAATCCGGTTTACAGAAAATGGAAGAACAAATTAAATGACATCAGGAGGAAACAGCCAAGGCCAGATGCAGGTTATTTCTGTAGGACGAACCATTCATCTCTCCTCTCCTCTCCTCACGTAAATGGCACATTAAATATGGGGGAAAGAATTGCTGGAGCCGGGCGTGCTGGCGCACGCTTGTAATCCCAGCATTTGGGAGGCTGAGACGGGAGGATCCGGGTTCGCGGCCAGCCTCAGCTACCTAGTGGGGACCTCCACAACTTAGTGAGACCCTGTTTCAAAATAAAGAATAAAAAAATAGGACTTGGGGTGTAGCTCGGAGGTAGAATGCCTCTGGGTTCAATCCCCAGTACCGCAAAAAAAAAAAAAAGCTGTAGAATAGAGGAGACTAGAGAGTTTTTTCCATAAAATACTGTATGCGGCTCATGTTTGGATACTGATTTGAACAACCACAACAACAAAAAGAAAAAACAATAATAAATATCATTTGAGAGCTAGTTAGGGTAATTTTAATATGTTCAGGATATTACATCATGTAATAATGGCATTGTAATTGTATTTCTAAAAAGTTCTTCCTTGATAGAGATACTTACCCAAATATTGATGGTTGAAATAAAATGATGCCTGGTATTTGCTTTGCAATATTTCAGCAAAAGACAAACAAAAGCTGTACGTGGTGGGGTTTAGAGGAAACCAAATCAGGTGATACAAAAAGGGGCTTATTATAATTTTGCATGGTTGCAAGTGTTTCATGTATGGCTGAACATTTTGTATAAAATGTTTTTTTTAAAATGTGATTATTTTATCTTCCTGCATTCTGGATGCCAATAACAACAAAATAAGAAAGCAAAAAAAAAAAAAAAAATCCTGTCATAGCTCCCAATTCTACTTCCTTCCTTCATAGTGTTATTTTCATAAGAGTCAAAACAAATGCTGCATTTACAAAACTAGAATGTAAAGCGGTATCATGCACCTGCACTTTAGAGCAGAAGATTTTACTTTAGCAATACCTGTCAGCTTTCCTGGCATACCTTCCATGTTTTTATCCATCCATGGGACTCCCCGGATGTACTAGTCCATTTTTCATTACTGTAATGAAACACTTGGGGCCGGATAACTTTACAAAGAAAATAAATGTATCTAGCTCACTCCTCTAGGGAATTCAAGGGCATGGTGCCAGCCTCATTCTGGTCCTGGTGGGGACCTGATGGTGTCACAATGGTGGGAGCACAGGTGTGATGGAGCGCTCACATTTCAAAATAGGAAGCCAGGGCGCTAGCATGCCTGTCTCACTCTTACATCAACTTGCTCTTGTGAAATCTCAGGGATCTGGGGAAGTCACCTAACCCCTTCCCAGTAGCTCCCTCAGTGACCTGGGAACTTCCCATGAGCCTCTGACTTTTATCTTATTTATTTATTTTGTGTGTGACATTGGGTTTTGAACCCAGGGGCGTTCTACCTCCGGGCTACACCCCCCAGGTCTATTTCACTTTTGTTTTAGAACAGGGTCTTGCTACATTGATGAGAGTCTCACTACTTGCTGAGACTGTCCTCGAACCCTCGATCCTCTTGTCTCAGCCTCCCGAGTACTAGGATAACAAGCCTCCACCTTGTAAAGGTCTTCTTCTCTGAGAAGCTGCCTTCTCTGGAATGAGCAGCCCCAGGTCTGACTTGCCCTCATGGAGTCCCCTTCTGCCTCCTTTAACAGAGGAGAGTTGGGGTGTCGGAGTAGGTAAGAGGAGCAAAGACTGTAGCAAGAGCTGAGCCCTCCTTTTCTAACACGTACCCCCTTAGGATACACGGGGACTTGACTCACAGATGATGACTCAGCCCTGATCCCTAATCAGGACTTGGGGCCCCTCCCGACAAGGGCCCATTGCCTGGACCTGGTGCTAATTAGTAGCTTCTGATCTGCAGAAAGAAGGATGGCTGTGTTCTTCATGAGAGTTTATAATAGTAAACTCGCAGGTATTGATGGTAAAGGAATAGTTACAGGATCTTACGGCCAAGGGAAGGGACAGAAGATATTAAAATAAAAATCGAGAGTAAAAATAGGCTCTTCCTTTCACAACGAGTAAATTCTAACCCTACACTAAATGAAATCAACTGAAGGACCTAAGGCAGAGCTTTCAGGATTGCTAATATTGGCACAAACCTAGGAGAAGAAAAACAACTAGACTAGACTCATTGAGATTTAATGAATATGAAAGATACTGTCTCTAAGTGTCTACAAACTCAGATCTGAATAGTTCGCATTATTAATATTTTTAAAGAAGCTACTCAACAAACTCCCTCACTGTTGGTTCTGGTAGCAGAATACCAGTTCTATTATCATTGGCATCGTCTTCATCAGCATCCACAGTCACCTGTTGCAGCTAAAAAGCCATTTGGAAAAGGAGGGAGCCCAAGGACTCGGGCCTAGAGCCATGTTCAGGGCTCAGAGCCAACCACCCATCATGCTGAGCACTAGAAACAGAACTCTGAGCCCTGTCTTGCGCTCAACGAGGCTGCAGTCCACTGGTTTCCAAGGTACCGTTGAGTAAGTGCCGACACACAGCGGAGAGTCATCCCAAAAGCTTTGGGTTTAGAGATGGAGGCAAGGGGAATGCCCGTGTAAGGAGATGTATGCGTTGCTTTTGACTAGGGCAGAGTTTTTGCCTCTGTAATGATGCTTTCAGATCTACCAGAACTTGACTCTGGGAGGGCAGAAACCCCAACGATCCCCCCTTTTTTCTCACGGGTGCTAAGAGCCCAGAGTTAAGAGCTCCATAAATATATGTTGAATGGATGCGCCAATGTCACGTCCATTGACATGAGTGAATGACACAGATCCGTGTCCTGCATATTTGGGGAGAGGAAACTAAGAAGCGGAGACGAGAACTGATTTATTTGGTCACCAGCCCGGTATTTGTCTCATGTGACTCCTTACAGTCGGTTACTCACAACACACAGCCGAGCCCCTGTCCTGATGTTCTTCTGATAGTTTCTAGAAGGTAGGAAAATATGGAAATACATGATCAAATGATATATACATGAAAAGCTAAGCATTAGGCTTGGCTTGATGTCCAAAGAGTGGCAATTATTATTCTTAAAATTATAGGCGCAGCTGGGTGTGGTGGCACACGCTTGTAATCCCAGTACTTGGGAGGCTGAGACAGGAGGATCACAGGTCCGTGGCCAGCCTCAGCTACTTAATGAGGCCCTCCGAAACTTAGTGAGACCTTGTTCCAAAATAAAGAATATAAAATAGGGCTGGGGATGTAGCTCAGAGATAGAATGCCCCTGGGTTCAATCCCCAGTACTACAAATAATAATAATAATAATAATTTTTAATAATAATAATAACTATTATTATTATTATTATTATTATTATAGGCATGAAGAAAGTTTCACAGGAGGGGTAGAAGCAGTGACAGAGCCTGGATTTTAACGTCTTCAGCAGTGAAGTGACCATCTCCAAGCCCCTTTTGGTTCTTCTAAGCTGCGTCCTTGCTGTGTAGCCATGGGGTATGCCAGTTGGTTTTCTTATACTGATAGAGGACATAACAAGGAATTTATATGGGTCAGAGAATATTTTAAAACTCCAAACAGAAGAGCTGCTAATGAATTTAGTTTGGGGTGTCTTGCCACCAGGAAAAAAGACAGACCTTTCCCAAACACCTTTGGCTGTTTGCTCATCAAGAAAAGTCACACATTTTTTTTTCCTCTCTCTCTCTGTAAAAAGTGTCAAAGAAAAAAATATATATATTCCTGAGTGCAATTGAACTCCTGATGTACTGAGGATTGGGGCTGCTTTGAAATTCAATATATACCATGATACCCCAAGAGAAACTATGAAAAAGCTCCATTTGAAGAAGGTGCATGAGGTCGCTGTCCTTTACTGAGGCCGAGGTACACCCTCACCCACGGGACGAAATAAAAACATTTGCCTGTGTTTTGTTTTGTTTTTTAAATAATGCTTATGATGATGTTCCAGAAGTTGTTGTGTTAGATCAAGTCCTATCAGATCTCCATAAGCCTCTGGGATAAAGCTCCTGATGTGTATTTTAAACATATGCTAAGATTTTCACGATGAAAACACTACTGGTTTATCTATGTACTTAATTTCCCGAGATGAGTCTTTTTATAAATACCTAGATTCAAAATAGCCTTTAAACTGGGCATGGTGGTGCACGCTCGTGATCCCAGTACTTGGGAGGCTGAGACAAGAGGATCCCAGGTTCGAGGCCAGTTTCAGTAACTTAGTGAGACCCTGTTTCAAAATAAAAAATAAAAAGGGCCTGGGAGTGTAGCTTGGAGGTAGAATGCCCCTGGGTTCCATCCTCAGGACCAAAAAAAAAAAAAAAAAAAAGCAGCTTCAGCCTAATGAGGTCCCTGGTTGCCAAGAACCAGGAAGTGCAAAGGGACTGCATCAGACTGTGAATCTTGGGTGGCATCTGTGTTCGGGGGGGATTGAAGACCCCTCCTCCGAGGTTGCCGAGATGAGGGTTCAGTGAGTGAGGTTGTGAGAAGCACAAAGAAAGCCCACTGAGCGCAGGCTGCCCGGGGGCTAGGAAGTGAGTCCCAACGTCGTCAGAGCAGAAGTTCTGACGCCAAAGCCTAACGTTCCACCCCACGACAGAGGGATTCAACTCGAGGGCACAGAGGCCGGCAGAGCTGCGGCTCCTTGGGCGGCAGCTGTGACGGTGAAAACCACTCTTCCCTCTGTAGCCAGCAACTGCACCGCCCAGCCCGTCACCCTCTCCACCCTGAAGAAATCGCACGCCTTGGCGAGGGAGGTGTGTTCCAGCATGCTCTCTGGAGCGGTACTTGTGCAAGCAGAAAAATGGTCAACAGCCTAGCCGTCCACTGTGTTGATCAGCTCTCCATCAGTGTAACAAACACCCAAGATAATCGGCTCACGAAGACACGAAGCTTATCAGGGCTCCCGGTGTGGAGGTCCTAGTCCACGAGGTGTTCCCTGTTGCTTTGGTGAGGTCGTGTATCACAGCCAAGAGGCCCCCGGAGAAGCAGACATGCGCGCCTCGTAGCTGAGAAGTAAAAGAAAGTGAAAGAGATCAGGGTCCAACAACCCCCTTCCAAGGACACTCCCAAGGACCTGAAGACCTCCGGCCCAGCCTCGCCTCTTAAAGCCTCCATCCTCCCAATAGTGACGAGCTAGGGACCCCGCCCTGAGCACCTGGGTTTGGGGAGACATTCCAGAGCCAGCCTGTCATGTCTCCTCATGGTTTAAACGATGTCTGTCCATTCAATGGTCCTTGCAGCTAAAAACGACGAGGGGGCTCTCTGCCATCCAGCAGAGACAGTTCTTCAAAGCCGATCGTCGAGTGATTAAGTAGAAAATGGCAGAGTGATTCTTCAGCCATAAAGGAGAATGAAATTGTGTCTTTTGCAGGCAAGTGGATGGGACTGGAGAGCATTATATGGAGAGAAATGAGGCAGGTGCAGAGAGTCAAGGGTCATGTATTTCCACTTACATGTGGCTGCAAGAGGAAAGAAAGGAAAGAGGGAGGGGGATCTCTTGGAAATGGAAGGGAGAGAGGTAGCGTGGAGGAAGGGGACAGAGAGGGAAGGGGAGGGGGGGACTAGGAAATGGCACTGATCAAATCATGCTCATCCATGTACAAATATGTAAAAACCAGCCCCCTATCTGGTATAATCATGGTGCACTAATTTAAAAAATGGGGGGGGGGACCCTTTGTATACAAACCCAAAGACAAAATAATCACAGATGATCTATGTGAGTAAATCAAAGAAAGAAGGTCTGGGAATACAGCTATGAGGTAGTGAGTCCAAGTCTGCCGTTATCAGAAATGTTTGCCTTTTTACAATACATTTCACATATGAAGTTAAAAAAAAAATCATTAAAAAAAAAAGACAATTGGGATGCCTGATTTCTAGTTCAGGGTCTGCTATAAAAAAAAATCATTACCACATGTAACCGTTAATAACATATATTTATTAATAATATCTTCTGTATAGGAATCAATAGTAATTCATAGCCAATAGAACAAAATTTATAACGGAAATAACTTATTAAGGAAATATATTACAGTAATTGGTGATTTTTTTTACTTATAGAATTTATTATTTGTATATGAAATTTAAAAGTATCATTTGGGGAGCCGGGCGTGGTGGCACACGCTTGTAATCCCAGCATTTGGGAGGCTGAGACCGGAGGATCCAGGTTCTCGGCCAGCCTCAGCTACCTAGTGAGGCACTCCGCAACTTAGTGAGACCTGGTTTCAAAATAAAGAATAAAAAAAAATAGGGCTGGGGGTATAGCTCGGAGGTAGAATGCCCCTGAGTTCAATCCCCAGTACTGCAAAAAAAAAGTATCATTTGGGGACGTCTGTTAAACATGCAGATTCCTGGCTCTTTCCCTGGCATATTTCAACTCCCATATATTTGCAGAGTGACCTAGGGACCTGCATTTCAGTGGATTCTGGGGCTGACGGCCCGAGGCCTGTACTTTGAGAACAGCTTCTTTTCCACCGTAGGCCACGCGTGAGTCACACCGGGGCCCTGTCGGGGCACAGCTCTGCAGCGCGGGCCTGGGGTGGAGTCCAAGTGCTGCTTCTCCAACAAGCCCGTGCTGCTGCTCCTCGGACTGGATGAAGCTTGGCTGGAGTCGGGCTTTGAAATGGGTAGAAATTCATGGGTGAGGAAGGACTTCCAAAGTGGAGGCAAGTGAACTGTACCAGGAGAGGACCAGTTGATGTAGAGGGTCAGCAAGAGAGCCCAAGGGTGGCAATGCCAGGGGGAGGGCCTGGTACTTAGTCCATCAGCAACTGCAGGTGGCTGTAGGTAGGAGCCCAGCATCCGGGTCACACGGGAAGGAGAGGATGAACAGGGGCCAGCTGGAGGGGCAGAGGCATGGTCCCAGGGACAGGCGTTCAAGAAGTAGCCAAAGACCCGGGGCTGGGGCCAGATCCAAGGTCAGGGTTTCCTGGCCGGCCAGGGTTCCGCAGCTCAAGTACAGAAGGGTTCGTTGGTCCCTCTCCTGGGACTAAAGTCCAGCCAGGCTCCAGAGCTGCTTACGTACGTGGTGCACAAAGGGCCACTTTCCACGTCTATGGGGCCAAACCACCCAGGAGTCTTTGGACAGACAAAGCCAACATCTCTCTCCTTTCCTTGGAATGTTACTTTTTCCGATTTGGTAAAAGAAGACAGCTTTCACTCAACAGGATTTGAAAGCGCGCAGGCACCTCTCGAGAGAGCTTCTAGAGAAAGTTGTTGATTGGCGTCAATAGGAGACTATGAGTTGGGGTGAGGCGGGGATGGAGCCATCGATGCCCCAGCATCCCCCGGGGTATGTCGACTCTCAAGGGAGTAACCTGACTCTGAATAGTTAACTTAATTCTCTGCTTCATATTGCAGGAGGAAGTGTAGGCACCCACTTTCCCCTCCGGACTCACATCTAGAATGAATTCAAAACAGCGGGTCCCCATTAGCGCCCGTTGTGTTTTGAGAGCCAGAGGGTTCCCAGGCAGCTGAGGTTCACAGTGGTGTCTCGTGGGTAAGCTCTGGCCGTCCAGTGGCACGGTGACCCTCCCGGACCTCGTCAGACCCTCGTGGCTCTTGAAGGGGCGGATCGGCCAGAGCCCTGGGTCTTCGGAACCGCTGAGCATTGCGCTAGAAGGGCAGGCGCACAGTTGGAGGGTTTTCCAAGTGGAGATTACTCTGCAATCTGTTTTCATTGAGGCCGAAGGAAACACAAGCAGGTTCCTGCATTAAAACTCGACAGCCCAGTTCCGATTGAGCCTTGGTAAAATCACATTTGCATGGAAACAGTTACGTGCAAAAGTGAGCGTCAGTTCTGCTGTGGTAATAAGGTTTTGAGTTATTTTAACTGCATCTCTGGCCATTTGATCATAACTGTCTTTTCCATTAAAAATAAAACTTACCATGCACAGTGAAAATATTTTTAAGCCAGTGATGAAAATATTTTAAAATTACTTTTAATAAAAGCACCTTTTAAATTTGAAAAGCTATATCTGTAATGGTAGAAAATAGTGGCAGTATAATAAAGACAATAAAAGTCACGAATCATCTTTCCACCACTCAGAAATTTTGTATTTTGCAGTACTTTAAAGAACCCAGATCAACTCTTACATAAACATTTTTTTTTGGAATGGAATCATTCTAGATTTACATAAAATTTGCAAAGATAGTCCAGAGTTCCAGAGTTCTCGTGTGCCTTTACCCAACATCCCCTAATGTTAACATCTTACATAACCATGGAACATTTATCAAAACCAAGAATTTAACATTGGTACAATACTATTAGCTCAGCCACAAAGTCTATTTTGATTTTGCCAGTTTTTCCCGTAATGTCCTTTTTATGGGCTGGGAGCCCATCCAGGGTGCCCACTGGATGGGCTGAGAGGTCTATTTTTATAATTCTCCATTTTCCCCAGGTGTAATGTGCAAAGTACCAGGAAAATATGGCGTGCATATGAATGAGTCTCTGGATGTCCACAATTCTTCCACCAGTAGCGGGGAAAGGTAGGGAGTTCCTTTAGGGTTGGTCCTTGCCCATGACTCCAATGCATGCACCCCACTGGAGGTCAGGTGCGGGCTGTGGGGGCCAGCTAAGACACCGAGGTGGCTCCCGCTTGCAGAGGTGCAGGGCCCCAGCGCCCAGTGCTCGGCCTGGGGAGGCCACTTGCCACTTCCTCTTTTAATGGCAAAGAGTCTAAGTGCGGACAAGGGAAAGGGAACACTGAAGCCCTTCCTTCCCTCCCTCCCTCCCTTCCTTCTTCCCTTCCTTCCCTCCCTCCCTGCTTCCTTCCTTCCTTCTCTCTCCTTCCTTCCTTCCTCCTTCCCTCCCTCTGTCTCTCCCTCCCCTCCTTTGTTCTGTCACTCAGCCAATGTTTCCTGCCAAGCACTGAGCTATGAGATGCCGAGGCTCCATCTGTGAACAGGACAGACACTGCCCTGCCCTCCTGGAGCCTGACACCTATCAGGGAAGAGAGGCTCTTCCAGTGACCCCACCAGGAGCTCCATAACTGTACCTTTGATCAGTGCCACGAGGCGAGGCGCCAGGGCCTACCCCGGGGGGCAAGAAGGGTTTTCCATGGGGAGGTGACATTTGAGCCGAGTGTGAATGATGAGCGGGTGCTCTTCAGACAAGGCAGAAAGAGCCAACCAGGCGGAGGATACAGCTCCGCAAAGGCTCAGAGGTAGCAAAGGATGCTGATGCGGTCCTTCATGCAAAGGAAGAGAGCCTGCTTCAACTGATGAAGGAAGCTGTCAGTTCTGGTGTGTTGGAGGGACATTCACTCAGGAGAATAGAAATCTAACCAACAACGCTTGGTAACAGAACCCCAACCCCATCATGGCCTGCAGTCTCCCGATCCCCTTCAAAACCCTCCCTCAGCATCCTGGCACTCTCCAAGGTGACACGCCTCCTTCCGCTCAGCCCGTAGGCTGCCCCGGCCTCGAGTCACACAGCTATCCCAGGCATTCTGGCTGGGGCGGATGGGGCTCTGCCCTTCCGGCTCGGGCCAAGACCTTGGCATTGTTGGGCCAGGTGTCCTCCATGGCTGCCTGGGGGTCTTCTACGCTAGCTTCAACCTCAGCTTTGAGTACCATGGCACGCTTGCTACCCCCCGGGTCTTCTCACAGGACCGTTCCTCCCTCCTGTGGATCTCTGCAGACCCAGAAGACGCATCTGCAGGATTGTTGCCGAGACTCACCTGGTGATCAGCTACCCAGAGAAAGCTCTCAGAGAGTTGTCAGAGGGCCGTCAGGGCCTGCCATGTTTGGCAAGAGGCTGGAGAACCAGTCTTGGGAGCTGGCAGGCTGGGCGACAGACACAGAAATGGTATGGTCCCCATTCTGCTGCTACGACGAACGCCGTGTCTACCAGCCCTGGCTCTGTTGCATTGGTCGGGGACTCATTCGTTTCTGGAAGGGCTGAGCAGGGCAGAGAGAAGAGGAACTTCTCTTCCCACTTCTAACAGCCCAGGCCACATAAGAAGCGCTATCCCAAAGAGTCTCTGGGGAAGAACGCAGCAGAAGATTGGATACCAGGCAGGCCAGACTATGATGCATGTCCACTACAATAATCGGTTTATTTTTTTTTCAGTCCTCATGACTGCCTGATCTGATCTCCAAGAGTCTTGTTGGGCAACCCTGGTGTTCCTGGCATGGACAGGAGCATGGGGTAACCACATCGGTACAGAGAGTTCTGGAAGGGCCTTGAAGCATGTCTGTGCTGGATCCACCAAGGAAGGGATGTCTCACTCTGCGTGGGGAGGGCGGGCATGTTTGGGGAAGCTCGATCGCAGAGGTACGGCGGGAGTAGCATCTCAGAGGAACGTTGGCACACACTTCGAGGGCGAGTTTAGGCAAGATAGGAGAACATTCCAAGCAGCCGCAAATGCGTGGAGGTGTGAAGTAGGCACCGTGTTTAGAGAGTTGTAAGTCATTTGTTATGGCTGGAATTCCCAGCTTGAATAAATTCCGGCAAAAAAAAAAAAAAAAAAAAAAAAAAAGTCAAGGCTGCTCAGAGAGTGAGGGTTCGTTCAGACCTGGGATTTTGGGATTTCCTTCTCTAAACCCGTGCTATCCAATATGGTAGCCACTAGTCACCGGTGGACAACTTAAATCAGCTAAAATAAAATACACTGGACATTCCACCCCACCCACATTCCAAGTGCTCCATAGGCACGTGCGGCTAGGGGTTACCACGCTGGAGAGATGTGCCGGAGAGCGTCATCGTAGAGATCCCGTTGAGCAGTGCCTGCCCAGAGGTGGGAGGCCATAGGGAGGTTTTAACAATGGAATTGCGACTCATCTTGGCATTTCCCACTCTCTTCCCTTATGGCCAGGAATGGGAACGGGAGCAGCATCTTCAGAGAGCTAGAGACCTGTTAGAAGACGGTCCCAACAGCCCAGCCCAGACGCTACGTCACAACGGAGGAATCGTCCCTCTTTGGCCTGGGACTTGTTTTTACGCCAAGCTGAGTGGAGAATTATTCGAGGGTGACTAGAGGGTGACTAAATCGTCACCTTGGTCTCAATGATCTCCCACCCCAAGGCTCAGAAACTAGTGAATCTGGACACCCAGCCCAGTGGGAAGGGTCTCGTTTCATCTCCAGCGAGTCCTGGGGTTTGTGATGGAAACCTAAAGCTATTCACAAGACCCAAGGACCCCGCAACCTCCGGAAATCCCCTGCCCGGGACCTCCTCACTCACTCACTCACCTCGAGCAGGTGGAGAAGGTGCAAGTTCCCCTGCCATGAAGGGGATGCTCAACCAAATCCCCAGTTGCCTACGATGGTTAGGCGCCGAAGCGGCCAGGACGGGGGAGTTTCCAAGGCAGAAAGACCACCCGGCCACTGATAAACATGCCAGGCCCCCTGGTCTCCCCAGAGGCTTGCAGTTGTAGACAGGGAACAGGGGAACGTCAACACATTTTTGCTCTGCATATAACCGGGGTGCAGCTGACTCAGAGGGAGCTCCCGGAAGAGGCTCTGCTGCGGGCTTCTGTGTTCCGAGGGTGTGGACGTGGCCCCCAGAGCCCCAGTGGCGTGTGCAAACATTGCCCTCGTCCTCCTGGCTGAGACGGAAGTTGATCTGGGAGTCAGAAGACCTGGTTCCAGGCCCAGCCGTGCTAGTCAGCTAAAAACAATACTGTTGCACCAACCCTCAGCCCTCCCTACAAGCCAGGCCCTGCCCTCTGCCCTCCAGACGGATTCATTTAATCCTCAGGACAACTCAGGAAGCCAGCACCGTTATCATCTGTACTCTGCAGAGAGGAAACTGAAGTATAGAGGTTTAACCATGCGCGCTTCTTTTTGGAGTGATTGGCCTTCAAGCCCAGCTCCCCCGGGCTCCAAACCCTGCACACGGCAGGCTCATGAGAAGCATACAGTGTGGGCCGAAGCCTTGTGGACACCGTGCCAGCTCCACGCTGGGAGTGTGCTGTTAGCGCCGTGATCATTAGGAAGGAAGGAAGGAAGGAAGGAAGGAAGGAAGGAAGGAAGGAAGGAAGGGAGGGAGGGAGGGAGGGAGGGAGGGAGGGAGGGAGGGAGGAAGGGAGGGGAGAAGAAGGGAGGGGAGGGGAGGAAGGAAGGAAAAAAGTAATCCAAACAATTCAGAAAGGTACAATATTGAAAGATACCCCTTTCTACTCTCTGCCATAAATCTATCTGCTAGTGGTAGCCACTGTTAATAGTTTGGTAATAAGAATTGTCCTTTTGTTTTGCTTTTTTTTGGGGGGGGAGGAGAAGAATTGTTCCTCCCCCTCCAACTTACAGATGTTTTCCACTTCCAGACTCCAGAGTACACACCGTAACAGAGGACGCATATCCAAGCAAAGCTTTCCTACCAGGCAACGGAACCCCTGGAGACTCCGGCAAGAGACTCGGTCCTCGTGGCGATTGTCGCGGGACCTGGTGCTCTGGGCTCTTGCTTGGCTTCCATGCCTCCCGCATGTCCCTCTGCTCCCTGCTAACCCTTTGCAGAGCAAAGAGGCAGGCTCGCTAAATTTATCCCCAGGTCTTCCTCTGCCCTAGGTCATCGAAGATGCACCAAGACCATTTCTGGTTTCCATTTCTCAAAAAATGAAAATGTTTCCACTCAAATTGAAGTCCTATACCAACTTGTTTAATCTGCAAGAGCCAGAAAGGAAACTCCTGTTTACTCCCAATCCAAATAACAGGGAAGCACAAAGGGCCAGGCGCTGTTCTGCATGTTATTTCTCTGAGAAACAAACAGTTACGACGGAAATAGGTCAAATTGGAGAATTATTTCCCAAAGCAGTCCCTGGTACAGGCTAGACTTGTTTCTAGTCCCATCCATGTAAGATGATCGAACACTAAGAAAAATGAACCAGGGTTTTGGTCTATTTCCTATTGCTGTAATGAAGTAACTGAGGCCAAGCAACTTATAAAGAATGGAAGTTTATCTGGCTTCGTGGTTCTGGAAGCAGAACCAAGAGCATGGTGCCAGCATCTGCTCAGCCTCATAACGTGGCGGAGGGCATCTCGTGGTGGGCCAGCACAAGAGTATCAGCTCAGATTCTTCTTCTTCCTATAAAGTCTCTGATGCCATCATGGGGCCCCACCCTCGTGAACTCGTCTAATCCTAATTACCTCCCCAAGGCCCGGTGCACAAACACCATTGGCATAGGAGTTGGGGGATGAAGTTTCCAACACATGAGCTTTGGAGGAAAGCATTTCAACCACAGCAGCCAGGCTGTGGCCCAGTGAACCCCACGATCTTGTGCTCCATGCAGGGAGAAGGTGGTAAGTAGTGGCTTCATGCATTGAATTCATTGGACGACTTACCCCAGGCCCAGCGCTGTGCTCAGCTCTCTGCAGGCTCCTGGATAACTAAAGCAGTCCAGCTGTTCGGTTCTGAGGACACACTCTGCCCGTGGTCGGCTCACCGCTCAAGTAACCACTGTGCAGAGCAGCAGAGGTGCAGAGAGCAAGAGAGAGATTCCGAGTGACGGAGGGCTATCTGCGGTGCCCAGAAGAGGAGGAGGAGGGCTCTCAGGAGGAAGAAGGGGCACTTATACCCCTTAGACCTAAGGATGGACGGCCATTTGGCAGGTGGATGTGGGGAGAGGGTGGGATAGTGGGGGGCAGATATTTTAGAGGGAGACGTCGGGAGCAAAGATGCAGGGTCTTCAATCGGAACTCTCTGCTCCATGGCGGAACTTCACAGGCACGACGTTGAGTGAAAGATGTCAGCTGTTGAAGGGGACCCACGGTAGGATCCCACTTCCTAAGGGTTTTAAAAAAGGAAAACTGAATTGTAGCGAGGAGAGACTCGCTTTTAGTAGCGGAAGGAGAAAGCAAACCGAGGCATCTTTATCATCACGCCCAACAGAGTCTCCTCTCAGGAGGGAGAGGAGCGCTGACCCGCCTCTGGCCCTGCGCGGAGAGCCCCCACTTGTTTATTCCCCGGTAATCCACGCAGCTTTAGAAGTATGCTCTATGCACTTTTATGTTGTCATGATGTAGGACGGCCTGAAATGACCTCTTCCTTCTGTGCTCTGCCAAAGGTGACAAGACCATTCCCGTGTCCCATGCCTCTTGGGAGGGGATGTCGCCTTTGGAATTTAGTTCACTTGATTTAGTTTCCTTGGGACCTGAGCTCTCTGATGGCCTCCACAAAACTTAGGATTTTGGAGCCTTTCTGGCTTTGCACATTGCTGGTCTTATGGTCTTGATACAGAACGCCCCCTTGGAAGAGTTCATGAATTCATGCAGAAGTGTCCCAGAGGTGAAATGGTTGGATCATGAGGCTCCTGGTCTCACCAGTGCATCAACCCATCAGTGCAGGCTGTGACTGCGGAGGGGGGGGGACCCTGGAGGTGCAGCCTTGGGGACCACATGTACATGGACTCCCTTCTCACTCGAGTTTCTTCTGGTCTCCATGTGAGAACGGAGACCCTCTGCTTGTTCTCTCTCTCTCTCTCTCTCTCTCTCTCTCTCTCTCTCTCTCTCTCTCTCTCCCTCCCTCCTTCCCTCCCTCCTTCTCCTCTCTTTTTCTCTTTCCTCTTTCTCTCTCCCTCCCTCTCCCCCTCTCTCTTTTTCTCCCTCTCTCTTCTCCTCTTCTTCCTCTCTCTCCTCTCCTCCTCTTCCTCTTGCTCCTCTTCCTCTTTCTCTCTCCCTCCCTCTCCCCCCTCTCTCTATTTCTCCCTCTTTCTCTCTCCTCTTCCTCTTCCTCTCTCTCTCTC
>PVLC010000398.1:0-71007 GCA_004027655.1 Graphiurus murinus
CCCAGGTATGGCGCTGTCAAACACAGGCTCCTCACGTGTTGGGACCTGTTTGTTTCAAGAAGGCTGGCAGAAGACGTTTCAGTTGCCTCCTACTCATTAGTCTAACTTTCTCCCGTTTTTTTCTCACTGAACTGAAATTCTCGGGAAGTGCCTATAAATACTCCATCTGCTCAGATTTTTTTTTTTTTTTTTTTTTTTTGCCAGACAGTGGAGTCGGCACCACCTTCCCACTACTGCAGACCAAAATAGCCTTTCTGGACTTGTCTGACTCCGAGCACCCTGTTTCCTGACAGCTATGGGGCCTCATGACCATTTGGCTTTATACAAGGGGGATTCCATTGCCCTCAGATGTCCTTTATGCAACTGGGATGGAAATAAACTCTGAATGCTGGAAAGAACCTTAGACATAATCCAAGTCACTCTCTCATTATATGAAAACACATGTAGTCAGATACATGGAAAAGAAGGCAGGAAGCAAATATTTTATTGAATCCCTACTATGTGCCAGAAAAGTGCTGTGTTAAGTTTTCCAACAAGCTTTCAAAGTAGATCATGTTGTATCTGTTAGTATAGATAAGGAAGTTGGAATTCAGAAAATGAAGTTGCAATCATTCAGTTAACCGTGAGGATATCCAGGATAGATCTAGGTTTTAATACAAGCAATTCTATTATTCACTAAGCACCAATATTGTTTGGATCTAGAATGCTCTTGCTCACTGCTTCAAGAATTCACTCAGTCCCACGAGAGAGGCATGAATTCCTTCTTGAAGCTGGAGCCCTCATAACCCAAACGTCTCCTAATGTCTCCACTACCTCTCCATACTGTTACATCTGGGACCAAATTTCCACATGAGTTTTGGAAGGGGCAAACCACACCCAAATATAACAAGAGGCAAAGGAAAGTGGGGAGAAATTGGATTTTTTTTTTTTTTTTTTTTTGCTATATATAGCTGGTAGACTTGAGATCGAGAGGAAAAGGGAGAAATCAAAGTTGAGCCCTCGGATTCTAGTTTGAACAACTGGATTAATGGTGCTGTCATAGGAACAACTTTTGAAGGAAAATAATAACCAGACACATGTATGTATATGCATGTCTAAGCATAGTACCAATGCTTATCAAAGCGCGCTTGGACTGGAACTTGATTTGTGTTACCACTAAGAGCAATAACTTCTCTTATTCCTCTCTCCCCCTCTGCAACTTAGGGATGATTATATCTGTCTTTATTGCTCCAGAGGGATGCTAAGAAGATAAATGAGATAATATATACGAAAATGCTTTGAAGTCTCAAGAGTATAAGAACTGTATACAACCAAGCTATCATTATTATGTCACAGGCCATGTTTATATTTTTCACGCATCTGCTCAAAGTCACAGCGGTCATAAGTAAGGTGCCCATGTTCTTTCCTTCATGTTTAGGACCCCAGAAATGAGAAGCTGAATATGCTTTTCTTTCCTGCAGTCCTTTCCCCTGTATTATTCTTTTGATAGGATTTTGCAATTACTAGTATTTTCAGATTCTTAAAAGATAACTAGATAACTCTGCCTGAGTGATTCTTGGCTGATAACGATAACAATACCTTATTTTCATGTAGATGTGCAGATTACAAAGAACCAAGACATTGTCTCATCTAATTGTCCAACATCATTCTAAGGAAGAATTTCTTTTTGACAGGCAGATTGAAAATGGCTCTAGAGCTGGCCATAGTGGCACAGGCTTGTAATCCCAGTACTTGGGAGGCTGAGACTGGAGGATCTGGGCTTGCGGCCAGCCTCAGCTACTTGGTGAGGCCTTGCACAACTTAGTGAGACCCTTTTCCAAATAAAGAATAAAAAATAGGGCTGGGGGTGTAGCTCAGAGGTAGAATGCTCCTGGGTTCCATTACCAGTATCGCATTAAAAAAAAAAAAAAAAGAAAGAAAGAAAAGAAAAAAAATGGCTCTAGAGGTTAATGTAACTTGACTAAGACTTTCTTTTATAGCTAGAGTAACTAGAACTAATGAAAGCGTTGTGTTCTAAAACATAATGAATAAGCACCAGAGGCATTCAAAGAACTGCAGCTATGGCCCAGATAATATTCATGGGATGCATGTTCTGGTTTCTTTGATCACTGTAGTCTTGGGACACACTGTCTTCAGTTCTGTTTTTGTTGTTGTTGTTGTTTGTTTGTTTTAATTTTATTTTTGCCTAGAGTTTCAAGACCTGCACCATTCTACCCATGACCTTCTGTGATGCTCTATTTAAAAAGAAAGAAACAAAGAAAGACCCAGAAGTAGGAACAAAACAAAACTTGTCCTTTGCTCTCCAGGGTAATTACATGACTAACAGTGTCTTTCTCTTGGGAAGAGACCCACTGTCCTTAGTTTTGCCTGGAGTAGTGGATATGATGGTAGTGTGCAAAAGAGAAGTCTTGGGAAGGTGGAAAGAAAACTGTTCTTGGGATGGAGAGCTGGGTTGAGTCTTGGTTCAACATTTCCTATGTGACCCAGGGAAGGAAGGTAACCTCCTTGAGCTTGTTTTTACAACTGTAAATGGGATATAATCACCCTTATCTGTTTATGGAGTGCATTTTGCAGTAAGCCTTACCTTCCTCTGCACAGTTCCAGATGAAGAACTATATGAGCTAAATGCTCACTTTCAGAATGCCTTCTTGGAAGGTAATTAGATTAAAAGTCTCCATTCCGTCCATTCCTTCCCCTGTTTTTCTCAGCTCCAGCCCAAGTGCACTTGCTCCCTTCTGCTGGAGAAGGGAGTGGGCAATTATTTTTGGTGTTCATGCAGTATGACTCTCAGCATGTGAATCTATTTAGAACAGAGATCAAGAATGATGACATAAAGGGTTGCCAGAGAACTGAACGACTACATGTAAAGTGTTTAGCACCGTGCCTGGCTTATAGTGAATGATTATTGTTACTTGCTAAAATTTTTTCTTACTTAAGGGATCCTCATTTGTTTCGAATGTTTTAGCTGTGTGGTCCTGGCTGCATGGAGACCTGAGGATAATCTGAGATTCCTCTTTGAATGATCAGTCTGGTGGGTGGCCTGGCAGGGATTTCTTGCATAATCTCTGTGATTTTTTATTTCTGCAGACTTTTGAGGAAGGGCATTTGAGATAACTTTTTGTACGTGGATGATAAGTGCAAATAAGATAATGACAACTTTGAGATCAATGCCAAAAACTTAACTTGTTTTCCCTCTGAACTGAGTCTGAAAAACAAATCTCCAAACCTATGAACACAAATGTTTTTCAAGACTACACTTCAGAGTTTACAGGTGCGCGCCTGGGGCAACCAAAACAAAAATTACAGTGGTGAAGATGGCTGCTCCCAGGCTCAGATAAAAGAGGTGCCTGCCAGCTAACTTCCCGGCGCCAGCGCACCTGAGGTCAGACTTTGCCTTGTCCCAGTTCGGGCAGGTATTAAGAGCCTCCCAAGTTTAGGTTTTTAAGCCTACACTACTGTTTTCCTGGTCTTCCTCCTTTCCTGTTTTGAGTTTTGGGGTCAGGGATTCACCAAACTTGCTCAGGGTTGTGTCCCAGATGTCCGGATACAGGCAGATGGGGGAGCAACGCCGGGCAGAGGCGGCCCCAAAAGTCCCGAGCCTGGACAGCAGCCCGCACCCCCCCACCCCAACGACTCCACACGCCTCTCCCAGACTCCACCGAGTAAGTGTGCAGAGCGGGATCGGCTCCCGCCAGGGCCCCTCTCGGCGCTGGCCAGTCCAGTGTGGAGGAGAGGGTCTCCCACCACCCGGTAGGAGGAGGACGCGCCCCCACCCCCCCGAGCCCTGGACTCCTTCTCCTCTCCACCCAACTCCCAGCCTCCACTCCCAACGCCATCCCCGCCGGTAGCCCCATTTTCCAGGCGTGTTTTCCTCCGGGAGAAGGCGTCTGTCTCTAAACCTCCCTCCTCGCTGCCCCTAGGGACCTCGCAGCCCAGACTCCAGCTCTGGCAGCGTCCGCCGGGGGCCGCCACCCCATCCTGCCCCTGGGGTGCAGCGGGCTCGGGCGCGCAGGTACCCCGGCGCCGGGGGAGGCGCTGTGGCGCGGGCCGCCCCCTCTCGCCCCCGGCGCCGCCGCGGCCCGGCCTCCTTCTCCTCCTCCTCCTCCTCCTCCTGCTGCTCTTCCTCCGCCTTCCTGGGCTGGGAAAGTGGGAGGCGGCGGCGCGGCGTGCAGTGTGTGTGCGCGAGGCGGGCAGCAGAAAGGAGCCTCCCGGTGCCACCGCGGCGCAGAGGCTCAGCGCGCGGCGGGCGCGGCGGGGCCGCCTCTGCATCGGCCGCCGCTGCGGGGCCGCGAACAAAGAGGAGGAGCCGAGGCGCGAGGTAGGGCGCGCGGCGGGCGCGGGGACCCTCGCCGCCGAGGAGGTGGCGATCGCGGCGTCCTGGCACCCGGTACCGGCCAGTCCCTGTCCCCTCTCCCTCGGGGCCCCGGGAGCCGCCCCCCCTGGACCTGCGGGGACCGAGCCCGCCGCGGCCTCTGTGCCTCCCCCGGGCGGGCAGGAAGCTGCCCGGGCTCCGTGCCGCGGTTTCCCCGGCGCAGCCCGGCACCTTCAGCTTCCTGGATGGCTCGCTCGCCCTCTGGGGAGTCGCCCCATCGCTGCGGGGTGATAGATCGGTTTCCCGTGGCACTTTGTGGGGCTGAGTTTTGCAACTTAAGGCTGCACGTTTTATTTTGAGTCCTTGAAAACTTCCAGCAGTCGTGTGGGGACATTTTTGCCCTCGGCCTGACCTAAAGGCAGGCGGCGATGAGGCTGTTGGGTGAGATCTCCCTTCCGGAACCGACCCGGCCGCAGCCCCTGTTCAGGACTGTGCTCAGCCGGCCGCCCCGCCGCCGACACCTGGCTCCGGGGTGTGTCTGCGGCGAGCGCCGCGCCTCCCAGCGGGGTCGGGGGAGTACCTGTGCTCGGCGGCGCGGAACAGGGGTGCAGCCCCGGGGCTCTCCCGCTCCGACTGTGTCCAGAACAGCTGTTAATGCTGCCACCCGTCTTTCACCCCTTTTCTCATAGGCATTCACCTTTACATTAATTTTGGTAGTGATGGTGATGGTGATAAGGGGTGTGTGGGGGGGAGCGGTGCAGTAATTGGCTTAAATGCATTTTCCTGAATGGCCCTATTTTCATGTTGTGCTCATAGTTTGAGTCGAGCATTCCATTGTGGAATTCTTTTGGTGATAATTTTGCTAGATTTTCTGAATGGGATTACAGATCGTTCAGAAATCGGTTTTGGAGTTTGGCAAACGCTGATTACCATGAAGGGTGCTATGTTTAAGTTATTTGCAAGCACATCTTAGTTGTATCCTTGAGAATTGTCAACCTTCAGGTTTTTTTTGGGGGGGGGGTTGGGTAAGATTAAGTACTATGTGTGTGTGTATGTCCCTAGCACTCTGAACTTCATGATGATGTGAGATTACGACGCACCAATAAACGTATATAAAAATTAAACCGTTCTATATTTAAGATGGAGAAGAAACGTATGTGTTTGGGTATTGGGATCATTGGCCACAAGGGTCACCTGAGGCATGGTTTCTTAAAACGTTAATATGGCTTAAAAATTGGTAACTTCTTTAGATTTTAAAGTAATTTTAGGTAGAGGAAACTTTCAGTTGCTTCTGTTCAGCTCCTATGAGTCGAGGACTTTATTAAGGCAACTAATATCACATTCAGAGCTGAAAAAAATAATGTTCTTTATTGCATTTATAAATCCTGTTTATTGCAGGAGTACTGTATAATAATTGATAGCTGTTTCTGCACAGTGAACATCTAGATACCTTTAGGGATTAATTCTGAATTGTTTAAAAAGCCTGTTTTGTTATTAATTGTTGACTTTGGAGTTTAGAACCACATTCCAAAGCAAAGCGACACTGCAGAGGAAGCACTTTTGTGTACTTTTTGGTTCTTGGCTCCTGGGTGAACTTTTCCCCCAGATAACAACGCTAATTTTCTCTTTTCCCACCCCTTTCTCTCCCCATGACTCCAGAGCAAAGTCTGAAATGGATGTTACATGAATCATTTTTAAGGGCTGCACACAACTATGAACATTTCTGAAGCCTTTTTCTCAGTAAAGTAGATCAAGATGGATGAATCTGCCTTGTTGGATCTTTTGGAGTGTCCTGTGTGTCTAGAACGCCTGGATGCCTCTGCAAAAGTCTTGCCTTGCCAGCATACGTTTTGCAAACGCTGTTTGCTGGGGATTGTAGGTTCCCGGAATGAACTCAGATGTCCGGAGTGCAGGACTCTCGTGGGCTCCGGTGTTGAGGAGCTTCCCAGTAACATCCTACTGGTCAGACTTCTGGATGGCATCAAGCAGAGGCCTTGGAAACCTAGCCCTGGTGGGGGCAGTGGGACCAACTGCACAAATGCATTAAGGGCTCAGGGCAGCACGGTGGCTAATTGTAGTGCAAAAGATCTGCAGAACTCCCAGGGTGGACAGCAACCTCGGGTGCAAGCCTGGAGCCCCCCTGTGAGGGTGAGTAGCCTGCTGAGGCGGTTTGGTGATTAAAGGTGGTGATGAACAAATTTCCTTTATTCTTTAGTTTGGTATTTTCTAAATCAGCCCATTGCTGGAACAGTAGGAGATTATATCTCAGAATTTTTCTTGTTTTTTTCTTCACCCACCAGCTTTTTATCCCCCCCCCCACCTCTTGGATTGAGATCAGATATAAATAATGTTTTCGTGTTTTAAAGTTCTCTCCAGAAAGCCTCTATTGTCTTTGAAGATACATTTTGGGAAACAGCCATTACTCAATGAAATCTAAAACAGCAATATTTTTGTGTCCATTTTAAAATGTGAAAATTTGATACGTTTTTTTCCCTTTTTGGTGGAGTTGGGAAGAGTCATCATTGTGTATGTGTGTGCACATATTCATATATGTGTTGTAAGTGTGGGTGTAGGTAAATCATGAGGAAATTGAGCCTTAATTTTTCTGTCGCTTAGAGTCATCCTGTTGGTTTTATGAATGCACAGCACAGAATTCACTGGTTGGAGGAATTCTTAACAAAGCATGGCCACAGGTAGCAGAGTTTCGTTGCTGTGGCAACAGAATGTCACTTAAGACTACACTATAACATCTAGCTGTATGTTGGGCTTTACAGGGAGTGAAATGAAAGATTTCCATCTAAATGATTTTTCTCGGGCTTTGGGTTGAAATAATATTAGGTGAAGTTAAATATTTGCACAGTTACTATGACTTAAATTTCCAGAAGGCAGGGCATTGCAAATAGATAGAAATTATGTTGGATATGATGGCTCCTTGATAAAATGTGGTTTTGTCATTTTTTTTGTAAAAATAAAAAAAAATTAGCCATGGACATCAGTTAATGAAAATAATTCTATTTTTTTTTTTTTGAAAATGTAATTTTGGCAGTTGGCCATACTGGTATAATCTATTTAAAAAAAACAATTAAGCTGGATGAGAATTTTTTTTTTCCTCGAATGTTCACAGTCAAAACTCAAAACTGGCTTCACTTAATATAGAGCTACCCATTGTGATGGCATTGGATAATAAGACTTCACAGGTGTGGCTATCAGACACCTGTGACAGAGTAGTAGCTCCCTTCCTTCTCAATCTCATCTTTTGCAAATGATGTAATGTATTTGCATTAATAAGTTTAAAATATTATCATCAGTAGGATGTCAGATCTCTTGTGATTCACAAATATAAATATATATATATATATATATATATATTTTTTTTTTTTTTTTTTTTTGGTGCTAGGGATTGAACCCAGGGACATTCTACCTCTGGGCTACACCCCCGGCCCTATTTTTTATTTTTTTATTTGGAAACAGGATCTTACTAAGTTGCTGAGAGCCTCTCTGAATTGCTGAGGATGGCTTTGAATCTGTGATCCTCCTACCTCAGCTTCCCAAGTACTGGGATTATAGGCGCCACCATGCTTGGCCTTGGGGTGTGTGTACACACACACACACACACACACACACACACACACACACACACACACACACGGAGAGCCAGGCTTGGTGTCAGTGCATGCCTGTAATCCCAGCTACTTGTGAGGCTGAGGTAGGAGGCTTGCAAGTTTGAGGCCAACCTGGGCAACTTAACTATACCCTGTCTCAAAAACAAAAAACCGAAGCCAGGCGTGGTGTCGAACACTTGTAATCCCAGTACTTGGGAGGCTGAGACTGGAGGATCCAGGTTTGAGGCCAGCTTCAACTACTTAGTGAGGCCCTCCGTAACTTAGTGAGACCCTGTTTCAAAATAAAGAATAAAAAATAGGACTGGGGGTGTAGCTGGGAGGTAGAATGCCCCTGAGTTCAATTCCCAGTACTGCAAAACAAACAAACAAACAAAAAACCAAAAACAAACCCAAAAAACAAAAACAAAACAAAAAAAGGGCTGGGGTTGTAGTTCAGTGGTAGAATGCTTGTTTTGCAGGACTCTGGGTTCAATCACCAGCCACAGGTACACACCCACACACATGATAGGGAGGGCTTTGAGTTAGGGAGGCTTTCTTTCTTTGGAGCCCACATGTTGTGAAATTGCTTTTCTTAGGTTTCTTTTCTTTTATGGAGTTTACTGGTACTTTGATTAGTATATGTGGACTCATGAATATTTTAACTCCAGAACCACTAATCAAGTTCTAAGACACCTACCCAGGTCTGCTACCTTAAGGAAGGGGTAGATTTACATCTTTGGAGAGGTTTTGTTTTGCTGTTAATTAGAATTGGGAAAACTTAGCTTCTGGCTGTGAATAGGCAGGGTTTAGTTGTTGACACACCTTACCTGTTTCATGGAATGCATTGAGTATTTGATCACTGATAAAAGGAATTTAAGGAGCGGCCCAAGCATTCAACTTAATGTCCCTTGAATTTTAAGTTTTCTTTCTAACAGAAATTGGCTATTTAATGCTGCTTAAGTGAATGATCTTTTTCTGAATTGCTAACCTCCGAAAATTGAACTTCACTTAGGTCAGTTATTTGGAGATTCTTATTTTTCTGGTTTATATGATTTTCCTAATTTGCTTCCTGTTTCTTTTTTTTTTTTTTTTTTTTGCGGGTCTGGGGATTGAACTCAGGGGCATTCAACCTCCGTGCTACACCCCCAGCCCTATTTTTTATTCTTTATTTTGAAACCGAGTCTCACTAAGTTGCGGAGTGTCTCACTAGGTAGCTGAGGCTGGCCGCGAACCCGGATCCTCCGGTCTCAGCCTCCGGAATGCTGGGATTACAAGCGTGCGCCACCACGCCCGGCTCCTGTTTCTTTTTTAGCATGAGAAAAATTACTTGCCAAGAAGCTCAACTGAACTTGAGCCTTATAACTTGTATAACATTATTGAGGCGAATCAAATCGGAGATATGTCTGTTACTTTGCACAGGGCTTACGACAGAAACAACAAACAAGTAAAACTACTCAATGAGTAGTGGCTGAGTTGTAGCAAATGATGCAGTACTTGTAAAAAGAACACCTTTTGGTTTTCCTAGTTTCTCATAAGCATTTGCTAGTGCCTTTTGCTTTCAAGTATTCAGAATAACCGAGGCTACAAAGATAGTCTAAGCACCTAAATGATAAATACATCTCCAGGACACACTCCTTTTAAAAGTAAGAAATCTGTAACGTACAGCCACGTGGCAGTTGGAATGCACTCCTTTGGATACTTCGCCAAGTTGAGCACCCATAATAAATCCTGAACGCACATCCTCCTCCCTCAGATGTTCTGACACAAGCAAGGGGTGCTGAGCCTGTTCCCACATGCTGTGCAAAGCTGAGAGTGATAACATGTGGGATGTAGCTTCAGTTTACTGCTCATGTTCTATGTTACATTAGATTGTGACCATGTGGCTTCCGGATGCATTTAGCCGAGGTAGATTGAATGTTATCAGCAGATTCGAACATTTCCAATGTGTGACACACATCTTGTTCCCAGAATTTTAGTGTTTCCTGTCTAATGTGAAGGAGAAGAGGAAAGAGTGTTAGGTTGGAGTCACCATGGTATCTGTCAGTTCTTTACTTTATGTAAAGACTTCTTTTTCTTTTTGGCTCTGGAGATTGACCCCTGGGGCATTCTATATCTGAGCTACACCCTCAGCCCTTTTTTTTTTTTTTTTTTTTAAATTATTTTTTACTTTGACATAGGGTTTTGCTAAGTTGCAGATGGTCTTGCTAGGTTGCTGAGGTGGTTGCAGAGTTGCTGAGGCTGGTCTTAAACTGAGATCCTCCTGTCTCAGCCTTTCAAATACTGAGATTACAAGCTTGTGCCACCACACCTGGCTCAAGGAAAGAATTCTTTTTTTTTTTTTTTTGCGGTACTGGGGATTGAACTCAGAGGCATTCTACCTCCGAGCTATACCCCCGGCCCTATTTTTTATTCTTTATTTTGAAACCGAGTCTCACTAAGTTGCGGAGTGCCTCACTAGGTAGCTGAGGCTGGCCGCGAACCCGGATCCTCCGGTCTCAGCCTCCCGAATGCTGGGATTACAAGCGTGCGCCACCACGCCCGGCTCGGAAAGAATTCTTAATGATTCTTGTAGAATCAAGTAGAAGAATGAGCCACAGATAAGGGAGACAGCAGATACTGTTTTGATGGGGGTAAAAAAATGTACCTGCAAAGGAATATATATGTCTAATCTATATATTATTTATGAATATATATGTTAGTATATACATGACTGATGCAGAAAACATGTTTAAGAAGTTTCTATAGAATTATGACCTAATAGGTTGAATTTCTGCTTTTTATGTAGTTTCATTGGTTTAAGATCAAATAATATCTGTGCATGTAATATCTGCCCATCTTGATTGCATTACTTAATGGTTTCGTGATCTCTACTTCAAAGTGAATTTTTTTTTCAGCAAACACAGATCACATGACCACTGATTTACACTTCATTTATCCTTTCCTTTATCTAACAAGTGTTTATTAAGCACTTACCAGGTGCCAAATTCTACACTAGCTGCTGGGTAGATGATGATGGGCAGAACAGAGACAGATTCTGCTCCTGTACTCTGAAGTGTGTGGTCTGTCTTGCATGAGAGACTGATGTAACACAACAGCAATGCAGATATGTAAGTAAGTGTGATACGTTTATAGTAGAGAGCTAAGGGGAGAGGATAAGAGAAGAACCTGTGTTTAGTAAGGGAATAAAGCTGTCTCTCTGTGTGTGTGTGTGTCCTCAAAAGCTTCCTTGAGGAAGAGGCATTTGATCTGAGATTTTAAGAGTGAAATGAATGATATTAATGAACTGAGTGGGGGCTGGGCTGGAGAAAGGACAGAAGGGAAGAACATACCAGAAACCTTGACCTACAGCAGGAGAGGCTTGGCTCCTAGGAAGAACTGGCAGAAGGTGAGTGTGAACCAAGCAGTTCATGGCAATAAGGTACAAGGCATTAAGAATCACCACAGGGCTGTATGGGTTTAGAGCCAGATGGACGCTGTAGATAGTAAGTGCTGTCTGTGCACTTGGGTTTGGAAAGATGGATCATCAGAACTGAGATGATCAGGAGGGCTTTAGAACAGATATATATCTGTGTCTATGTCTGTCTATCTATCTATCTATCTATCTATCTATCTATCTATCTATCTATCTACCTACCTACCTACCTACCTACCTACCTAGGAGTGGAGTTTAGAGTGAAAGGATTAAGACAGTGAGTAGGAGTGGAGTTTAGAGTGAAAGGATTAAGACAGTGAGGGAAAGTCTAAATATGGAGGAACATGGGTGAAATTCCCTTTCCCCTGCAAATGCCAAGTATGCTTTTCTTTCTTCATAGCCATACCTCCTTCCTCGAACTGTGTCCCTCAAAATTCTTCTTGTTGGGCTGGAGATATAGCTTAGTGGTAGAGTGCTTGTCTAGCATGTGCAAGGCCCTGGCATATGCTACTGCTGGAAAAAAAAAATCTTGTTGAAGATCTAATCCCTAGTACTTCAAAGTGTGGCTCTTTTTGAAGATTGGGCCTTTAAAGAGGTGGTTAAGGTAAAATGAGGTCACACACATGGGCTCTAATCCCACATGACAGGTGTCCTTGTGAGAAGAGAGGACCAGGACACGGACACAGCGAGAAGACCATTTGAAGTCACATGAGGAAGACTGTAAACCAATGAGAATAGTATCAGAAACCAACTGTGCCAAAGCCTTGATTGTGGACGTCTGTCTAGGCTCTAGAATTGTGAGAACAAACATTTCTGTTGTTGACTATGTCCCACCTGTGGCACCTCGTCATGGCAGCTGTAGCTAACCTTTTAAAGGTCAGCCCCTTGCGTGGCCTCTTGGTCCACCGCCAGTCCCTCCATTCCTCCTGCCCTCCAGAGACCTGTAGTGGTTGAGCCCATCTGCGACTCTGAATTAAGTCCTCCTGAGAAGTTGTCTGGGCCCTCCCTGTTCACCTGGACTACCCAACTTGCCTATAATTGTAAAGCAGACAGGAATGTTATGAGAACTTTGAGGCTCATATGACAGTATGCCAAATACACAGAAAGTTTGGTTGGAGAGAGAAGAAGATATCAGGAATGGAGAACTCCTACTGCTTTCTTTTTCCTAACAAAGGGGATTCATCTGTAACTGGAGCCTGGAGCGTGCTTTGCAGGATGTACTAGAAAGGAGTTGTTCAACAGAAAGACAGCAGAAAGAGAACTGAGGGAGGGTCAGGGAGAAAGCAAGGTAACTGAATTGCTCCAGGTAGACCCTGGAAACCTACTGCCAACTATGAATTACTCCTTGGGCTATCTTTTTTTTTTTTTTTTCTGATTGTTTTTTGTTTTGGTACTGGGGATTGAACCCAGGGGCTTTCTACCGTTAAGTTATACCCCTAGCCCTGTAGTTTGAAACAGAATCTTGGTAAGTTGCTGAGACTGGCCTCGAACCTGCAATTCTCCTGTCTCAGCCTCTCATGTACCTGGGATGACAGGTATACCCCTCCATGCCTAGCCCTTGGGCCATCTTCGACATCCCAACAGTGAACAAGTGTCCCTGGAAATCTTTCAGACTCAGTTCTGTGCCATGAACTATACTATTCTAGGATACAGATGACATTAGTGCATATTTCTGTTGAAAAGCTTACACTTTGGGGAGGTAAAATGCACAAGAAACAACAAACAGGGCAGCATTATCTTGAAGCACTAACCAGTGGGATAAGATAGAGATAAAGTCTTTGTAGAATGAGGTTTGTGCCAAGTGCTCCTTGGGTTATGCGCACAGTCAAAGGGTGGATTAAGTGTGGATCAGAGTGGTCCGACTCTCAAGAGGAATTGATGTCTCTGCATAGTTGGGAATAAGAGTCTATGTAAGCTCATTTGATGTGATAGTTTGGATAAGGAATCTGTTTTGATGTTTTAGAATGGCTGAATAGAAAAAGGTGAGTTTTTTTTTTTTTCTTGCCAAACAATGTTTGATTCAGATATTTTGACCTTATATTTTACTCATCTCATCCTTTATTCATTTCATCCTTTTTTTTTTGTGGTTCTAGAGATCAAATTAAGGGCCTATTCTCAAGCTAGGAAAATGTTCTATCCCCGAGCTACCCATCTCCAGCCCTGGGCTCTGGGATCTTGAATAGGATGGAAGGTAGGGATGGGAAAGTGAGTCTGTGGTGTACACTAACCATTAATTAATTAATTAATTTAGAACTGGGGATTGAACCCAGAGGCATTCAGCTACACCTCCAGCCCCCCTTTTTTTTATTCTTTACTTTGAAATAGGGTCTCACTAAGTTGCAGAGGACCTCACTATGTAGCTGAGGCTGGCCATAAACCTGTGATCCTCCTGTCTCAGCCTCCCAAGTATTGGATTACAAGCATGCACCACCATGCCCGGCTTACTAACCAATAATTTAAATAAAGAAATGCAGCCGGTTGTAATCCCAGTACTTGGGAGGCTGAGACTGGAGGATCCGGGTTTACGACCAGCCTCAGCTACTTAGTGAGACCCTGTTTTAAAATAAAGAATAAAAAATAGGACCGAGAAGCTGGGCGTGGTGGCGCATGCTTGTAATCCCAGCATTCGGGAGGCTGAGACCGGAGGATCCGGGTTCACAGCCAGCCTCAGCTACCTAGTGAGGCCCTCCACAACTTAGTGAGACTCAGTTTCAAAATAAAGAATAAAAACTAGGGCTGGGGGTGTAGCTCAGAGGTAGAATGCCCCTGAGTTCAATCCCCAGTACCGCAAAAAAAAAAAAAAAAAAAAAAAAAGAATGCTTGATGATTTTTCTTATATCACACTTGTGATGTAAACATAGTCATGCAGATTTCACAACTTCTCTGGGGATGGGAAGTATTACATTATTTGAAAATGAGAAATACTATAAATTTCAAAATGAGTACCTAAAAACATCTTGGTTGTAAAAAACAAAAATTCAGCATTATATATATATATGTTATTTCAGTGCGTGTGTATCCTCGTAGACCTTTTCATGTGGATTTATATATGTATGCATCTAATTTTTGGTTTTCTATAGGAATAGAACTTCCTACTCTGCATAGTCAATGACTTGCTAGCCCATTTCATAGATCTCTGAAATCTTCCCCACAAAGATGCAGAAGCCTTAGGTACCTGCATTCCACTGCAGAGAGGATGGGGTGGGGAGAGGGGCTGGATTGGGTTAGTTTTAGATTCTCAGAGTCCTTTGTAGTGTCTGGCCCATAGTAAATGCTCCACAGAGGCTCTCTGCATAAAAGAGGGAATAAATGAGTGAGTACTAGTCTCTCTCTAGGGATTCCGAGCTGTGCATTCCCTCAACATTTTATGCTTCACCCCCTTTATTTCTGCGGTTTCTCCACAATCTGAAAAACAGGGAATATCATTTGCTCAGCATGGTAATAGTTTGTCTTAGTCAGGTGTGGTGGTGCATGCCTATAATCCCAGGACTTGGGAGGCCAAGATAGGAGGACTGCAGATTTGAGACCATCCTCCTCAACTTAGCAGGACTGTCAGCAATCTAGGGAGACCTTGTCTCAAAAACAAAAACAAACAAAAAGGCTGGGGTATTGCTCAGAGGTAGAATGCCCCTGGGTTCAATTCCTAGTAAAACACACACACACACACACACACATTCAGTTTGTCTTATAGATAAATGCAAGAATTGATGTACAAATATTTTGAAGATTGTAAAGTCTATGTAAATGGACGTGCTATTGAAAACTTACATAATTGAAAAGATATGGTCATAAAATGTGTCGCGTGCTTGCATCCATCCAGCGGAGAAAACACACGACATCCAGGTTCCTTCTGCGAGAAGCTTTACTCAGGATTGCTTATCTTCATGCGGGTAATGGCGGCGGCCCAAAACCCAGAACAACCGAGGCTTATATGTCTGCTTCTGGCCAATCAGGATCAGGCACGTATCTGTACTCTAATTGGTCAGGAAACTAAGCCTGCTCACCAGTTAGCATTGCTATCAAGCAACAACACCATATTAGGAGTTGTTTACTGCACGTAGGTACTTCCTCCAGTCGCCATCTTTAGGGCGCAGCAGCTTCACCGCTCCCAACAAAATGGATCTAAACTGGGTGTTGTGGCATATGCTTGTACTTGGGAGGCTGAGACAGGAGAATCCCAGATTCATGGCCAGCCTCGACTACTTAATCAGGCCTTCCGCAATTTAGTGAGACCCTACTTCAAAAATAAAGAATGAAAAATAGGGCTGAGGGTATAGCTCAGAGATTCAATCTCCAGTACTGAAAAAAAAAAAAAAAGTTAAAGAAATAAAATGGATCTAAGGTTTTGATGTAGAGCTACACAGAACAGGGACATGGGCTCAACTGTTTGGTCGCTTACATGTGATACATAGCATGATGAGTGTCTGTTCTCTTTGGCAAGCCTTAGGAATGACTTTCCTCATTTTCTTTATTTGTGTGTTGTTTAATGACTGGACATATTCTGAGAAATGTGTTGCTGGGCAATTTTTGTCATTGTGAATGCATCATAGAGAGCACTTAACAGGCACCTGTGTGGGATAGATCAGTCACTCAAAGCAGCCTCTTGATGCAGTCAAGAAACATGGTAATGTTTTCCAGTTGCATCCATTTCCCTGCAAATAACATGATTTTGTTCTTCTTTATGGCTGAGTAAAATTCCATTGTGTACATATCCCATAGTTTTGTAATCCATTCATCTATCGATGGACATCTTGGCTGTTTCCATAGTTTGGCAATTGTGAATCGTGCAGCTGTAAACATGGATACACATGCGTTGGTCTGATAGTTTGGTTTCCATTCTTTTGGGTAGATACCCAGAAAGTGAGATTAGTCAGTCACAAAGAGTAAAAAAGCATATGTTCTCCCTAATATGCGGATGCTAGGGAGAAGATAGGGCATAAGAGGGACTCCAGATGAAAAAGGAGAAACCCTAGATAAGCAAAGAAGTTGACTTAAGAAGGCGATGGACAGGGTGAGGTGTGGGAGGGGGGCACCCTAATGCACATGATGTACTTTCACAGATATATCAAAGTCAATCACTAAACTGAACTTGAGAAGGAGGGAGGGTGAGGGAGTGGGGTTGAATTTGGGGAAGGGGTTAAATGAGAAATGTGTGCATATATGCCTTTATCAGCTTGTACCTAACAAAAATGTATGGTTATGATGCACCAATTAAAAAAAAAAAAAAGAAACATGGTAAATGTGCATATATGCCTCGACCAGCTTGTACCTAACAAAGATGTATGATTACAATGCACCAATTAAAAAAAAAAAAAAGGAAACAAGATGAAGAGGGGATGCACGAGGCTGCTGCCAGTGTAGCATATCACATTGTTTTATAGTACACTTAGGTTTTTTTTTTTGATACTGCCTATTGAACTCTCCCTCTGAATGACACCACCAACTGTTTTTATTTTCTATTTGGAAATAGGGTCTCACTAAGTTGCTGAGGCTGGCCTCGAATCTGTGATCTTCCTAGCTCAGCCTCCCAAGCCCTGAGATTACAGGTATGTACCACCATGCCAAGCCTAAGCGTATTATTATTTTTATAATTGGAAAGAGAACACCCTAAAAATAATGATAAAAGTAAATTCATAAATGAGTCACACAGCTATTATCAAGTATTGTCCATTGTACATAAATGTATGTCTGATTCTTTGCCGTGACTGACAGTGTAGTAGGTCTCTTTACAGCAGCATGACTGCACACACGTTAGGAATGTTTGCACTGTGACATGGCATCATGACAGCTTCCGTCACTGTGATAGGACTTCTTTCAGCTCTCTTATAACCTTATGAAACCACTGTCGTATATGCCCTGTGACCTTGACTGAAACAGTTGTGTGTGGCTGTATGTCACAATTGCCCTAGCTTTCTTTTTAAAAAAAAATTTCTCCTTTGTGTGACCTGAAGAAAGGAGAGAAAATGATTACTCAGTTGTTGCTGGCTGGGCAGGGAAAGGGAAAATTAGAAGGGAAAAGGCCTGCATCCTCCAGCTTTAGCTCCTCGCCCTTGGCTTCTGAATCCCCACCTGTGGAACCTTTATCTTTTTTTCACCTGCCTGCTTCCCAGCCGCCTTACCCTGCCCTGTCCTGCAACTGTGGTCTACACTTTTCCAGTGGCTAAAAGGGGCGGGGTGGGGGGCAGAGGAGAAAGTGAGCAGGGCGCCCATGTTCCTCCTCTTTGCCTTCTTCAAATTGCTTTTCCAGATTGCACATTTTGCCCCATAATTAGTTGGTGGTCTCAGTGGAAGGAGAAGAATCAAATCAAAGGTACAGAAAAGGCATGGGGATGGGGCAGTTGTCCAGCTCCTATCTCTATATTTCTCTCGTCCACGGTCTGTCTTTTCCTTGGCACCCCAGCACGCTGGTGCCCCTTTGCCAGCTGCCATTCTTTTTTTAAAATTTTTTTTGTGGTACTGGGGATGGGATCCAGGGGCATTCTACCTCCGAGCTACAGCCCTAGCCCTATTTTTTATTCTTTATTTTGAAACGGGGTCTCACTAAGTTGCAGAGGGCCTCACTAAGCAGCTGAGGCTGGCCACGAACCTGGATCCTCCAGTCTCAGCCTCCCAAATGCTGGGATTACAAACATGTGCCACTACGCCCGGCCCAACCACCATTCTTGAACTCTGACCTCTACCAGGAAGAACGCCTGCTCTCCCCACTCAGTTCAGACACTCAGTCCATTTATTAATTCATACCCTCTCCTGCCTTTTGCTTAACATTTGTTTAAATAAACCCAAGGTAGTATGTGAAAAGCCTTTTGTTGTTTTGTTTTTTTTAAATTTCAAGGTCAAAAGGCATATAAATGACTTCGCAGTTCACTCTAGAGCAGGATTCCTTCATAGGGAAACCTCACAATACAGCAATCCCGTACCTGTAGTGTAGTGAGATAGACTTATGATCGAAATATTCTACATAGCGGCCTAGAGTGAGGAGCTCAGCTAGCAGGCGAGGCCTGTTTACAAAGCAGAGGAGAGTGCAGTGTACTTGTGGTGGAAATATTATGCTTGGAGACAGCTTTGCCAGGAAGGCTCCCACACTTTGGAACTTAGAACCCCCTCCCCAAGCTTTTAGCATGAAGAGTATGTATATCTCCACCCTCACCTTTAATTTTTTTTTCAGAGACTTCTGAAAAGTGGCAACCTTAAAAATTCTAAGTCCCAGCCCCCCATTTCCTGGGTCCTGCATCCTTCCCAGCATGTGTGCCTGCCAATGCCTAGTCGAGGGTGGTAGCAGTTGCTTTCTGAATGGTGCCATATGGGTAGCTGTAAACACAGCCCTCTTAAAGATAGATGTGTGATGGGCTCTTTCGGGGTAGCTGGGAAGGGAATGGAGGTGCCGTTTCAGATGGTTGACAGTAGCAGTTAAGTAGTAGATTATTTGCACTGTGAAACATGGAAAAAGTGAGCAGTAGGAGGATGTGCAGATGAATTTTTAAGTTACATTAAATATACTGCAGGAAGGCAAGGGCTGTCAGGTTGGAACGTTTTTCTGTTAGCTTAAGGAAATAAATTCTTGAAAGTATTTTATTTTTTTTTGCAAGAAAAAAATCCATTGGAAACACTGCATTTTCACTGTATATCACTCATACATTTCACTGTTTATCTTTCACATGAATTTTCATGATTTGAAAATGCAGGGAAGCTGGGCGTAGTGGTGCATGCCTGTAATCTCAGTACTTGGGAGGCTGAGACAGGAGGATTGCAGGTTCGAAGCCAGAGTCAGCAATTGAGTGAGGCTCCAACAGACAAACGAAATAAACAATAACAAATAAACAAATAAAATAGGAACTTGGAGGGAGAATACCCTTGGGTTCAATCCCCAGCACTACAACACACACACACACACACACACACACACACACACACACACACAGTAGTGAATGGTCCTAAAGAATGATATAGACAGGAAATGAAAGTTTGCTGTGCGATGTTCCATATCTAGTTTTATTTTAGGTAAGGTACCCTCAAAGCAATATAGTAGCAATAGATTATAGGATACAGTAAGCTCAAATCTTATTTGTATAAGATTTCCGGAAATGTGTTTGAGCCCTAATTTTTAAAAGTTGAACATTAGATGTGGTATAAGGAAATTTAATTCCTATAGAGCCAAAAATATTCTTGCATTTTAAATTAAATAACTGCTTGTTTCTTAAAATATCTTTAAAGAACTTTAAAAGTCCTTTCAAACATTGAACACATATTTACCTAGCATATATGGACCCTAGGTTTGGTCCCAGCACCACAAAAAAATAAATAAATAGATAAGACAAGCAAAAAACAATTGAACACATTGTTAAACATTAACAATTAAACAATAACAAATGTAATAAAATTAAATTTAAAACCTTAAATTTTTGTTTGCTCAGCCTATTCAGTGACATTTAGTTAGCAAATCTCTCATTTCCTTCCATTATTAAATGTGGTATTTTAAGCACAGGCTTTGATGAGTGATTTCCAGCATTTCACATGTTCTTACTTTTTTTTTTTTCCCCCCACAGTTGAACACGACTGAGAAGCTTAGGTCTCCAAGGCTAAATATTTTTGCCACTTTGGGTAGGACTAATTATTTTCATTCATGTCTAAATTGTACTAGTATTAGCACTTTTATTTTTCTTCTCTACTCACTTTTATGAAATGATTTCAGAATATTAGAAGATACTGAAAAAAAATAACATACTGAAACTGGTTTAACACTGTTGTACAGAGACTGTGATGTTGCTAGAACGAAAGTGTTGGTTGAGAGGCACCATCCTGTGACAGCTTGAAATGTTTACATATCGCCTGTTTCAAGAAAGTCTAAGTTTATCAGAAAATATTGGGTCTCAATGTATGAGGCATGAAAATGTATTATGTGTGCAAGATCTCATATACTGGAATGAAGAGACTTAGTTACTTGTCCTGGCTTTGATTCTAGTCCAGGGCTTCTCTTCTGCAGGCTGTCATGTCCTCTTTTATAAAATGAGGCTTGAGCCAGGCGTGGTGGCGCTTGTAATCCCAGCATTTGGGAGTCTTGAGACCAGAGGATCGCGGCCAGCCTCAGCTACCTAGTGAGGCACTCCACAAGTTAGTGAGACCCTGTTTCAAAATAAGTAATAAAAAATAGGGCCGGGGGTATAGCTCAGAGGTAGAATGCCCCTGAGTTCAATCCCCAATACGGCAAAAAAAAAAAAAAAAAGAAAAAAAAGAGGCTTACAGGCAGGCGTAGTAACACATGCCTGTAATCCCTGTACTTGGGAGGTACTTGGGAGGCTGAGACAGGAGGATCACAGGTTTGAGGCCAGCCTGAGCAATTTAGTGAGACTCTTAGCAACTTAGTGAGACTTTATTTCAAAGTAAAAAAAAAATAGGGCTGGGGTGTAGCTCAGAAGTAGAATCCCCCTGGGTTCAGCCTTCAGTAACAAAAACAAACAAACAAACAAACACTTTAAGGCTTATCTGATATCTGCATTCCTTTGTAGCCCTTATATTTTAAACATCGTTACCCTACCAAAGGTCAACTTGGGTACTGAAACTGAAGTTTAGAACAAACTGAGTTAGTATCTCAGTATCACCTTGGTGTGATGAGCTGATACGTGTTCTCTATAGTCACCCACAGACAGCAGCCGTGTGCCCTTCCTGTCCCCTGGGAAGCCCACACCATGCCTGCCATGAGAAGCTTCAGATGAACTGTAGGATGGTCTGTGCGTTGAGAGGTGAGGGAGAGTGCAGAAGTGAGCACAGCTGAGGGAGCCTGACTTAGGATCAGGCTCCATGTGGGGCTGGTTCTCTGTGGGTCTCATGTCCCTACAGTGCTCTAGCTTTGTCCTGCTGAATAGTATCCTCATGTAAAACTGTCACGCTGCCTGAAATGCCAGCAATTAGATCTGATCTTAGCAGGCTGTTGCTTTGGGGATTAAGTTTCCAACACCTGAGTTTGGGGGCCACATTCAAGCCATAATAGCAGGTAACTGAGTTTCTTTGGGGTCAGACAAGCCCGGAAGGGGGCAGTTCTAGTGATGGGCTTGGGGGCGGGTGACCATGGAATCTGTTGCCTGCACTGGAACACTTTGGAGAGTGAAAAGGGGTGGTGTTGATAGTTTTGCCATCAACTGGACTAAGCCAAGACTGTCTGGGGCAAACAGGGCCATCTGGTCTCCCTAGCTGAACGCAGCTTGAGTGACCTGAGGATACAGGAGAAGGTTTCATCAGGTGTAGGGAAGATGCCAAAGAACACAGAGCCTTTTTCAAACATTTTCAGGGCAAATGCCAAGGAATCGACTTCTTCCTCTGAATGCTTCTTTTTGTATGCCCTGTGGTTGGTTGCTAGTGGGTGGAAAATGTGATAGAGAGAAAAGGCAAGGGCATCAGCCAGGATGTCTCTATTTCTCGTTATCTTATGTGGCTCTTGGGCTCTTCCTTAGCTTAATTTCTTCACTGACAAAACCCGTGGTGGTTGAGATTCCCAAGGGTTATGTGAGATAAGGAACCTTAAGTGCTCAGGACCTAGTGGTTGCTCAGTAAATATTAGTACTTTCAGTTTTCTTTATAGATGTTAGAACTTTTAGTACCTTATCATGGTTATATTGTGAAATAAGTATATGTGTGTGTATGTCTGTGTGTGTATGTGGAGGGGTTAGTCCTGGTATTAGAATTAGCCAGCATTTATAATGTTAATTCTATAGGACATTTCATACTGTTTTAAATAGCCAACTTAGACTTTAGGTAACTAAGCAGTTTATAAGTTGGTAACTACAAATTGTACTAAATATGTAGTTTAGTCCTGTTTCTACCACTAATTATAGTGCAATGCTGGTTGAATCAGCTTCTGTGGGCCTAATCTGTAACAGGAGATGATAGCAAGCAACCTAATCTCTAGTACCTCTTCCTCTTCTCTTATCCTGTAAGATATTTGGCCAGCAGAATTCACCATTTGTTATTCCCTTCCTTCCTTCCTTCCTTCCTTCCTTCCTTCCTTCCTTCCTTCCTTCCTTCTTTCCCTTCTCTCCTTTCTTCCCTCCCTCCTTCTCTCTTTCCCTCCCTTTCTTTCTTGTGATAGCTAAGAGTTTAGAACAGATACTTTTTGGTTTGGTTCTTTCTTTAGCATAGTATTGACAAGACTTAGACCTCTATGTTAGTCAGCTTACTGTTTCTATGACAAAATACCTGAGATAATCAACTTAAAAGAGGAAAGCTTTATTTTGGCTCACTTTCAGAGGTTGCATGACCTCATTGCTTTGCCTGTGGTGACACAGTACATCATGGTGGGAGCCTGTGATGGAGAGGCCTGTTCACCTCATGGCTGCTCGGAAGCTGGGGGGTGGGGGGGGAGGAAGAGGAGGAGATGGAGGAGGAGGAGGAGGAGGAGGAGGAGGAGGGGCCTGAGTTCCAGTATCCCCATTCAAGGGCACACTCCCAATGTCCTGGCTTCTTTCCACTAGGCTCTTCCCTCTACCTTCTAAAGGTTCCAGAACCTCACAGTAGTGCCACAGACTAGATGGAGGCCAAGCTTCATGGGCCTTTGGAGACATTCAAGATCCAATCTGCAGCAGTTCCTAAAGACTTCCTGGGAGAGAAACTAGAAACTAGGCGTGCTTTGCAGTGCAGTTCTAATTTTAAAAAATTAATATTAGGAAAGATTATTATGCTCTCATATAAATGTTTTAATGCCACTGTTGGACACACACACACACACACACACACACACTCACACACACACACACAATGAATAAATGTTTGCATGTGTGTGTGTCGTGTTTTATTCCTCTGTGGCTGATTTTGTTTACCATTTCCACCCTTTCCTACCCTCCCCCTACTTCCATAGCATTAAGATTATATTGCTTAAATATTATTGGTCGATTTGTCTATGTTTTAGTTATTTTTATAATTTCTTGTCTAGAACAACTGGCTGCCTTTTTTTTTAATGTGACTGGAGCCCTTTCTGGTTTTAGTCACACACATAAACAAATGCACTTACATAACCGATAACTGTCTGATTACCTTTGGAAATGCAGCAATGGTGAAGCAGCTTGCTATGTTTTCAGCTTTCAGTAGGTTTGCATATTTTTTAAATGAGCTTCTATTTATAGTTAAAATAGTCACTGGTTGTGTAGGGGTAAGAAAGGACATGGGTGAACATTTTATGAAAACAGTCATTTCCTGTATTAAGGATATTCCAAAAGCTTGTTGGTAACTCATTCTAGAATGTGCCTTGCAGCCTTCCTAGCCAGGAAGTCTTCCTTTTGTATCAAGTATAAATCCCTGTCCTTGCAATTTAATCTCAGTCCTCTCTTCCCTTCTTAATGGAAAAGAAGCACTCCCTTGTCCACTCTTCTGACCTTGAAGACTGACCTCCTCCCCAACCATCTTTTATCAGGACTAAATAACTGTGTTGCCTTTCCCTGTCCTCACAGGACTCATTTCTAAACATTTTAATCATTTCAGCCGCTCTCCTTTGGATGCAGTCCAGCTCTCGTTTATCTTGCCTGGGTTCCTCCTAATTCTCTTAGCGCAGTAATAAAGTTCTCAGTAGGTCTTGTGAAGGGCTGTCACGTGACCCTCCTGAGTTTGTTGCTTGTTTTTATGTTTGAGTTTACTACGTGGCTGATTCATCCTTTGCTTAGCTCTCAGATATTTTTTTTCTTTTCTTCTTTTTTTTTTTTTTTACTTAAATTTAATTTTCTTCCAGCTCTTCTTTGAGTGGTTAGTTTTTTTTTTTTTTTAATCACCTTTCCAATTAAACTGCCCCCCTGCTGTGTCTATAATCCTTATGGTAGTGTCAGCAATTTGCAACTATTAACAAGACTTGAAAAATGTCAATCCAAATGCGATTTCTTTAATAAATGTTTGTAATTATATGGATGTTTGATCTTAAACACATATATGACTTGTTGGTTACATTCGAGGGTCCTCTGCCCCTATTTGGCATTTAATTGTTTTCTAATTACTTGTGTTTTAGTCTTGTCTTGTAGACTGAGTTACAAGAAACTTGAAAGCAGGAGCAAAGCTTTTTATATCTCTCTTCCTGGTTGTTTTTTTCATGCTGGAGATTGAACCCAGGGCTTCTCCCATGCCAAGTGTGTGCTCTATCTCTGAGCTGTACCCCCAGCCCTATTTTATTTTTATTTTTTGTGGTGCTAGGGATTGAACCCAGGGGCATTCTACCTCTGAGCTACAGCCCCAACCCTTATTTTATTTTATTTTGAAACAGGGTCTCACTAAGTTGCAGAGTGTCTCACTGAATTGCTGAGGCTGGCTTTGAACCTGTGATCCTCCTGTCTTAGTATCCCAAGTACTGGGATTATAGGCATGTGCCACCACACCCAGCTTTTTTATTATTATTATTATTATTATTATTATTATTATTATTATTATTATTTTATTTTGAAACAGGGTCTCACTAAGTTGCAGAGTGTCTCACTGAATTGCTGAGGCTGGCTTTGAACCTGTGATCCTCCTGTCTTAGCCTCCTGAATTCTGGGATTACATGCGTGCACCACCATGCCTGGTTCCTCCCTTCTGTTCTTTTTTTGTGGAAAAAGTATTAGGTATTCTTGATGGAATTGGTAGATGATTACACACATTCTGGAATTCCCAAGGTGCATTTGGACACGTTCATATCTTCATACGAGAGAGTGCCTAACCACACATTTATTTGTAGTGAGCATAATCACAAACATTTTCCCCTTATTTAAGTCGGCAGTGGAAGTATTACCCAAAGGCAGCATAAAGCCTCATGTAACTTGATGAAAATTGGATCCCGAATAATGATTCACTCCAGGGTGGCCCTTGAAACATTTGTGCTGCACCCACCGAGGTGGTCTAGAAGTCACATTTTTCTTAATTTATTAGAAAAAAAACGTTCTGAGTTGCGAGCCTTATAAAAGTTAAAATATGTGGGCTGTTATCTCCTGTCCCCCAGGCATATCATCCTGACATGAAGCAAAGTGTAATAGACCTAATAGGAATTACCTTTCCAGCAGTCATGTTGATCTTCACCAAACACCTTGATTTCTTTGCCTGCAAATCTATTTTTACATCTCATAAAGGCCTCTGTTTTGGTGCACATCATCAATACACTAAGTGATTCCTGGGCTAAGTAATCCTATGGCTGGTAGGAAGCCCAGGTAATGATGTGGTTAGCAATGGCACCTACTCATTTTAAATCCCGCGAGAGGCCACATGCACGTTCAAAATTAAATTAAAATTCTTGAGAATGAAGCGGAAAGAGGGAAGAAAAGGGCCGTTAGAAGAATAAATTAGTCCCTAGGGATCCTTTCTAGTTCTCACATCATAAGCCAGCCAGCTGTGATGGGGAACATGACAAGGGCCCGCCTCTCCCCAGTGTGGGTACCTGCAGGGCCGACTCTCTGTGATTGTTAATGTATCAACTATTTAACTACAGGCAGGGAAATACCTGGAGTTATTATTACTTCCCCCCCGGGAGAGTAAGCTTTCTGATACCTACAAATAAGTAACACTCGGTCTACCTGACGTTTTCATTGTAGATGAAAGCGAATGGCAGATCTGGAAGAGAAACACGCGGGGAAGGCTTTGGAAATGTGTCCTGGCGTGGTTATGCTGTGAATGAAAGTGTCGTGTGGAAGGAGTGGGAATTCTTTGTGTTGCTGCGCTTATTTAAGTGTCTTCTTTGTGATCTACATTTGCTGGGCTTATTTAAGTTTCTTCTTTGTGATCTACATTTTCTTTCTTTCTTTTTTTTTTCTTGGACTGAGAGGTAAGTTTGTTTTTTCATATTAATCTTGTATGTCAACTTCTCAGCCCCGCTGCCCATGGCTTTTTTCCTTGTCCAATTTAATGGTATCAGATCACTGTTTGGGAAGAGAGTATTTGTTACTGTCTTATCTTTGTCCTAACTGCCCCCATGATATAATCCACCCATCTTGCTTGTAACGGGGTTGCTGCCAGTTTAGTTTTTTGTTAATGTGCTTTATGTTCAGTGATGTATGTTGAAATTTAGAATGTGTGGGGAAAGGAAGCCAGGTGTGTGGTGGTACACACTTGTAATTCCAGTACTTGGAAGGCTGAGACAGGAGGATGGAAGGTTCAGGACAGCCTCCTTGCTAAAGGCCTATTTAGCAAGACCTTGCTAAGGCCCTGTTTGAAAATTAAAAAAAAAAATAATAAAATAGGATGAGGGGTGTGGCTCAGAGGTAGAATGTCCCTGGGTTCAATCTCCAGTACTGGGGGAAAAAAAAAAAGGAAGGGGCTGAGGATATAGCTTATTGGTAGAGAGCTTGCCTAGCATGTATGAGGCCCTGCGTTTGATACTCAGCACCACAAAAAGAAAGAAAATGATAGAGTGTATGAAAAACGGAGTATGTGTTTTGCTCATGAACACATTAGTCCTCCATATTTATTCTCTTTGCTTGGATTGAAAGGTCATCATTTTTGGGTGCTACTGCCAAACATACGGGGATATTTAGCCAAAGAACAGAGTAGATGGGCCAAAGAGAATTTGAGGCAAAAATTGATTTACAATTTGATACTTAGAATCATTTTCCTAGTCAATTGAGTATTATTTGACAATTATACAGAGTTTCTAACTGTCAGCAACTATGTACTAGATAACACAATCTGCCTGGTTGGGAGTAAATAGATGGCAACAATCAATAGGTTTAGCAAGAAACAGTAGCAGTTGTATAGTTTGATAGCAGAACTTTTTTGTCCCCTGTGATGCTGGGAATTGAACCCAGGGGCATTCTACCTCCAAGTTACACCCCCATCCCTCTTTTTAAAAATTTTTTTCCGGTACTGGGGATTGAACTCAGGGGCATTCTACCTCTGAGTACACTCCCAGTCCTATTTGTTATTCTTTATTTTGAAACAGGGTCTCACTAAATTGCAGAGTGCCTCACTAAGTAGCTGAGGCTGGCCACGAACCCGGATCCTCCGGTCTCAGCTTCCCAAATGCTGGGATTACAAGCATGCGCCTCTATGCTCGGCTCCCTCTTATTTTTTTTTATTTGGAAACAGGGTCTTGCTAAGTTGTTGAGAGCTTCACTAAGTTGCCACGGTTGGCTTCAGACCTGTGATTCTCCTGTCTCAGCCTCCCCAGAATCGCCTTTTAATGAGGATGAAAATATCTTAAGAGCGGACTCTATGGAACAATGTATATCTGACTCCAGAGAGTAAAATAAAAAAAAATATACTTTTATTGGTCCATTGTACTCTCACATCATAATGTAGTTCAGAATGATAGGGGCATATATGCACAGGAAAGCAAGATTTTAACATGTTACCTTGGGGAAAAATATGGAACAAAATGTTTTGTAATCTTGAAAGAATGAAGTAATATTTTAGCAATTCTGTGTTCTGTTGATGATGTCTACATTAGCCAGGAATGAATTCATTCTGTGCTCAAAGAGCTTGCTTTGCATTGATAACACTGCTTGAAAAAGGAAACTGGTTATATGATAAACTTCAGAAGCTGGAAAACTTAACATACTCTAAAATGCGAAAACGTGGTCCTTCTTAAATGTGGCCTGCAACCTGGGTTTAATTGCTTTTGCCTGTCACATCTCACATGGTTCGTGGGTCTCTTGACAACATACCAAAGTTTCTTATCTTGTAGGTGTACAATCAGTCTCTCCTTTACAGTCTCCAACTGATAAATAACACATATTTGGCACAAACACGTACGGATCAAAGGTGATCTGAACCACATAGAGTTGTTTATTATTGATTACACGAGGCTTTTCTTTAGTGTTTGGACAAAGAATCATACCACAAACTCTTTCCTTAATAAAATAAATACAGGTTAAAGAATGGAAGAGTTTCTGATAGACTGTTCAGCCCCAAATCATTCAAGAGAAGCAGAGCAGTGTTCTAAAGGGATTGTTTCCTTGAGGAGGAAGCCACCTTTGTTCCCTGTCACTGATGCATTCTTTTTAGGTGAGGTCAGCCTCGGAGGCTCTGGTATCTCTCTCCTTTCAGGAAAGGGAGATGTGGACTGCTCCCAGTGCATTCCAGTTCTCACAGTCTGTAAAGTAAGGCTTCAGTGTACCTGTCCATTAAGAGCTTTTGAAGGACGAAAGCCAACCTCAGAGGCTTTGTGAACCATGAATTGACAATAAAAGACAGTATGCTTCAGTTTTTCAAATAGCCTGTTTAAGGACAAAGGAACTATTCACTCCTGCATGAATTTCATGTTGTTATAATAAAAGGGAGGAGGTGGGTCATCTTGTTTTGTGCATGACTTTAAAGCTGCTTGACTGAGATTTTTTTGAAACAATAGTTTTCAACTATTATGACAAAGTTACAAAGAGGAATGTTTGTTAGGGAGTGTATAAATGTTTCTACATCCATGTCCTTAGATAGAATGAAATTCAGGAAGTAACTCCTCATCTCTCACACCCTCATAAAGTCTAAAGGGTGATAATATTTAATACCAGATTAGGGAGCTGGGTGTGGTTGTACACACCTGTAGTCCTAGTACTTGGAAGGCTGAGACAGGTGGACCACAAGTTCGAGGCCAGCCTCAGCAACTTAGCAAGATCCTCAGCAACTTAGCAAGACTCTGTTTCCACCCCAAAATAAAAAAGCCAGGGGAGTATAGCTTGAAAGTAGAATACCCTAGGTTCAATCCCTAGCAAAACACACACACACACACACACACACACACACACACACACACACACACACAGCTCTACATATTGAAGTAGTCTCTTAATTTTCTGTTTCACTTGTGCCTTTTATTTTATTTTTTTGAGACTTGTCCAGGCCAGTCTCAAATTCCTGGCCTCAAGTGATCCCCCTGCTTCAGCTTCCCGAGTAGCTGAGACTATAGGTATGCCCAGCTTCACCTCTATCTTTGTGAGTAGCTCCCTTACACCTCAGTTAGGGTGACATGTCACTTATGCTCATACATAAAGCTATGTTATGTAATGGCCCATTTGAGTTAAGTAGTACAACCAAGCCTGCCTTTTCCTTCACCTTATCTTCTCAACTTATACATTCTGCTTCAAACTGCTATTCATGAGACCACGAAGGCCTGGGGCCTTTGCACTTGCTCTTTTCCCTGTATTGGGAATAACATGGTCTGCTTTCTTCCTGGATCTTGGCATGGCTTGCTCCTTTACTTCAGTTTGTACTCTTTTCATATATCATTTAGAAAGGTCATTTCTGACCACTGTTTCGAAAAAAGCCCCCGACACTCCTATCAATCTTCTAGCCTCACCCTGTTTTATTTTTCTTTGTGGAACTTATGTCCATCTAAAATTATATTACACATTTATTTGTCCTCCCTTCCCCCTGCAAAAGACAGTAAGCTTGATGAGGGCCAGGATTTTGACTATTTTTTCCCATCTGTAACTCCAGCAGCTGGAACACTGCTTGGTACATACTTGGCTCTCACTAAGAATGCGTTAACAGATTATTCAGGTGCTGAGTTTTCTTCGCTGTATGTTGATGTTAATTATTTTGTAAACCTTAGGTTGAAAAAAATGTGACAGGTAGGAAAATGATCGTTAGTCATTCAGCTGTTTAAGTGAAATTGAATGTTTATGTCCACGAGTAAGTTAAAGTGTCTTGAATGCTTGTTTGGCCTTTGACTTTGTGTTGTTTTACTAAGGTAATTGTGGAATGATTTAAACAAATAATCTTGCCATGAGCCTTTAAAAAAAAAAAATATATATATATACAAGAGATGAGCAACATGATTCTAAACTCTAACAGCATCTCTGTTTTTAGCTCTTGGAAATGAACACAACTCCTTTATAACTGATGGCGTAGCCGTGCTTCACAACTCATACTTTGTAAGCTACCCAGAACACGAGATAATGGGAGCACGGGAAGGAACAGCGTTTCACATATTTCTGCAAACTTCTGTGCTTCACCTATTCTTGGGAAGAGAAGCGACATTGTTTTCTGTACCTAAAACTGTTTAAGGAGTGGGTGGAAACACCTATTAATCTTGGCTGTGTCGTGACTTGAGCCTATTTCCTTGTATGATGTAGTGTAGATTCCAGTCAGCCTTCAGATAGCCTTTTCCCTGTGCCCTTTGCAAAAGAACGCACCTGTATGTGGGTCCGTTCTGATGAGTGTCGGGAGCCGGATGTTTGTCAGGCTTGAATTTCCTCTCTCTAACATGATCATCGTGCTGTGTATATATTTTATGTAATATCCATTTAAGTATTCTGGTGGAGGCACTCGTAAACATGACTGCAGTCACGTGTCTAACCAGTTGCTGTGAGTCTGCACATGCTCCCTTCAGCTTATCTACCCAGGGCATCACGGCTTGCGGCAAATGCACCCTGCCCATCGTTGCCCTGGGTGTGTTCAACACACACAGGGAATGAATGCTTCTCTTTTGTCACTGACAGTGTGCACTTTGATACCCACTAGTGTGTGGTGTACATTGTACATAGAATTAGAGGGTGCCCTCATATCTTTCAACAGACTGTCGTGGTTCATTTCTGCTAGTACAACAGAATAGCTGAGACTGAGTAATTAATAAAGAACAGGAATTTATTTTTCCCAAGTTTGGAAGCTGAGAAGCCCAAGACCGAGGTGCTAGCAATTCTGGGTACCAGATGAAGATTGTTCTGCCCGTCTAAGATGGGTCTTCAAGCCAGGCGTGGTGGCGAATGCTTGTAATCCCAGTACTTGGGAGGCTGAGACTGGAGGATCCGGGTTCGTGGCCAGCTTCAGCTACTTGGTGAGGCCCTTGGCAACTTAGTGAGACCCTGTTTCAAAATAAAGGATAATAAAAAAAAATAGGGCTGGGGGTGTAGCTCGGAGGTAGAATGCCCCTGGGTTCAATCCACAATAGCACGGAAAAAAAAAAAAAAAAGCCAAAAAACTCAAAACTGATTTGATGCTAATTTACTTGTTTGTTAGCCATAAGAATTTGTGTCATGTTGTTACTTAAAGTCAATTATAGATGGGTGTGGTGGCGCACGCTTGTAATCCCAGTACTTGGGAGGCTGAGACCAGAGGATTTGGGTTAGCAGCCTGCCTCAGCATATTAGTGAGGCTCTCTGCAACGTAGTGAGACCCTGTTTCAAAATAAAAGAATAAAAAAATAGGGCTGGGTATGTAGCTCCGAGGTAGAATGCCCCTGAGTTCAATCCCCAGTACTGAAAAAAAAAAAAAAAGAAGATAGGTCCTCAGAGGAAAGGAGGGCAGAAGACAGAAGGGCAGGCCTCTTTCATAAAGACTTTAATCCCATTCATGAGGGAAGAACTCTCTCAACCCAATCCCCTCTCCAAGGCCCTACCTCTTAATACCGTCACCACATTGGCAACACCTGGGGTTGGTGGGGACCCATTCAAGTCGCAGCATGGGTTGTCACCGGAGCCAACCTGGAGCAGTTCTGTGAGGGCGCTGTGCTGGAGCACGGAGGCTCAAGCTGCAGGAGGTCCTGCCTGGCGCCTGCACCTGGGTGGTCACAGACAGCTACCTCCCAGGTGAGTGATGGGGAGCAGGATGGTCTGTCCGTGTGGGCGGGTCCCCTGTACTGTTTCCCTTCTTGTCAAAGCACAGTTTCCATCTTCTTCAGGATTGTCTTCATAACCTCCTCAGACTCCCGATCACAGGGTCTCACACCCCTTTGTTGTCTTCAGAACAGCAACGCCAGCTGGGTGTGGTGGCACAGACCTGTGATCCCAGTACTTGGGAAGCTGAGACAGGAAGATCGCAGGTTTAAGGCCAGCCTCAGCAACTTAGTGAGGTTCTCAGCAACCTAGCAAGACCCTGTTTCCAAACAAAAACCAAAACAACAACAAAAGGGCTAGGAGTGAGGCTTGGAGGTAGAATGCCCCTGGGTTCAATCCTCAGTAACTAACACACACACACACACACACATCGACACACACACACACACACACACACACACACACACACACACCAGTAATACTGTTCGCACTGGCCCCTAGCTCGAGGTGGTGCCTCCTTCCCCAGGTGTGTTACTATTTTTTGTCAAGTGACGCGGCTTCCTCACCTCCTGGATCCCTGCCTTCCTTCTGCACTCATCCTGGCCTGCCGTCCACACATCCGCCTTCACCTTTTCCAGGCTCCGCTAGCTTACGCCTTCAAGCTCAGCTTACGCCTCCAGGCTGGCCTCACGCCTGCAGGCCTACGTGCACTCCGTGGCGTCCCTCACTTATCTGATGTCAACCACTCACTCTTGGACCAGGTCCACAGCTCTAAGGTGGCTGTCAGCTGTCCACAGTTCACTCATTCTGTAAATGTTTATTTGGGAGAATAGCCGTCAGCTAGTGAGTCTGTGGCCCCTGTTCACAACTGTGGTCTCTGCCTAAAATGATCAAGCCTGCTTTTCCCCCTTACTCCCCTCTTTTTTTAAAAAATTTTTATTTATTCATTTTTTTGTGGTACTGGGGATTGAACTCAGGGGCATTCTACCTCCAAGCTATACCCCCAGCCCTATTTTTTATTCTTTATTTTGAAACAGCATCTCACTAAGTTGTGGAGGGCCTCACTAAGTAGCTGAGGCTGGCCAAGAACCCGGATCCTCCGGTCTCAGCCTCCCGAATGCTGAGATTACAAGCGTGCGCCACCACGCCCGGCTCTTACTCCCCTCTTCAAATTTGGTTTGCCTCTTCTTGTCCTTCCTGTCGTCTCCCTGGCCCCTTCGCCAGTTTCATGGTCTGAACCTTTGTGTTCAGTCCTCATCCTTCCCCCGAATCATCCTATCTTCTTTCTCCAGTAAATAGCATCTTAACATCCTTTTTACAATTCCTTAACTACTTTTTGGTAGAAAAAGCCAATTTACAGTAAAGCACATGGGAAAGGCAGCTTTTAACTGTTTACTTCTCTAATTTTCCCGTAAAATGGGACTTTCTTTCCACCTTCCTTTTTTTAGATGAAAAGCTATGAGATTATTCAAGTCCCCCCCTCCCCACAGCAGTCTTGCAAGATTGTCATATTTATTGGGGAATTATTTTATACATGAAAAAATTTGAATGGGCTTTTAGTTTCAGAGTAAAATAATTGCTAGTTAAATGACTTACATTAGTGGATCAGACCCAGTTAATGTAAGTTCTGTGTCTCTCAAAATAAAAGTTGAAAAATTAGATTTGTTCCTTGGTAATTTGATTTGTAGGAAGTAGGGAACAAAGGATGCCAAATAGGGCTTTAAAAAAATCAGTTCTAATTAATTGCATGCACAGATGCATCAGCTACGATTGGGAGGCAATTAGTCTAATTATGTTTAAAATACAGTTGCATGCTTAAATAGGTAATCACACCCTCAGGCCTGCCTGTCCTTTTCCACTTTCTCCTTAAGGCATGGAGTGAATTTTTTGGCCATTAAGCATGACCTCCTCAGTGTTTGTGGAGCAGAACGAAGTGACAGAACGCAGATGCACAAGATTGCATATGCTTCTAGCTGGAGTTTGCTTCTTCAGTGATAGTATCTTACGACACACCTAGATGAAGACATGAAGATATGCTGGGGAGAATTTATATTTTCCAGCTAACCTTTATTTTTGGGGGGGAGGAGAAATTGATTTTCATTTCTAGAAATCTGAGCTCTCTCCCATTTGGAGTAAACTATAGCTGAGTTCCTATTTTGAATGTTAAGAAATAATTTGAATTTCAAGGTAAAACTTAAGTAAGGGATGCTTTGCCTAAAATCTATTCTCTTGAAACATGTGGCCAGCTTTGGGCACTCTATTCAGAAAGATCACCTGGGCTTCTGTTGTTTTATACTCATAAGCGTTTAGTTGCTGCAACTTAAAATGGACGTGACATTCTGGTTTTTTTTGTTGTTGTTTTTTGTTTTTTTGCGGTACTGGGGATTGAATCCAGGGTGCATTCTACCTCAAGGCAACATCCTCAGCCCTATTTTTTATTCTTTATTTTGAAACAGGGTCTCACTAAGTTGCAGAGGGCCTCACTAGGTAGCTGATGCTGGCCGTGAACCCGGATCCTTCGGTCTCAGCCTTTCAAATGCTGGGATTACAAGGGTGAGCTATCACGCCTGGCGTGGATGTGACATTCTTGACAACCCTTTTCTTTTAGACTTAATCAATTGATATTTACACAAGTGGATGGACATGGTGTTTATGATTGTATTGCCTGCCTTTCATTAAAAACTAATGTGGCCTTTTCTCTTCGGTAGATTGGGTTTTATTGGAAGAATCTGTTGAAGGTGGTCTTGTCCAAATACTTTACTCTTGCCCTTCCTTTGGTTTCTTGTAGCCTTAAAAATGATTTACAAATTGCATTTTCATTTTATAAGATATCCTGCAGTTACAAGACCGGAGTATTTATTACCGACCTACCACAGTGATTTTGTTTTTTCTTTCAGCTGCATTTGCTGTATTTCTGAGTGTATTACTTGTAGCAGAAATTGAGGTTTACTATCATGGTTATATTTGTAGCTGGATTATATAGTTTGCTCTTAGTAGGTGACAATTGAGATCTTGAGGATAGATGTTAGGGCATTTGAGTTTTGTTTTTGCTAATCTGCTATAAGAACATAAGTTTACTTCATCTCTGTGCTATCAAACTGGAGTGGATTTAGGTATACTATTGACAAGCCTAGGTGGAGACTCGGAACACATTTTAATGTGTAGATCATGGATCAGTCTCACTTGTGGTGTGACTAGTATGCACAGATCTGGGGCCTTCTATTACATTTTATCCATAGACACAGGCATAGGTCTAGGTTTGTGCAGAGGAGATAGTTCCGTTTTACTTCCTTCTTTGAAGTTATCCTGCTGGGATTGGTAGAATTAAAGTTGCATTTAAGATGTTGATTCTTAAGCCAGGCGTGGTGGCACACACTTGTAATCCCAGTACTTGGGAGACTGAGACAGGAGGATCACAGGTTCGTGGCCAGCCTCAGCTACTCAGTGAGAACCTCCACAACTTAGTGAGACCCTGTTTGAAAAATAAAGAATAAAAAATAGGGCTGAGGATGTTGCCTTGAGGTAGAATGCACCCTGGATTCAATCCCCAGTACTGCAAAGATAAATAAGTAAATAAATAAATAAATAAATAAATAAATAAATAAATAAATAAACAAGCAAGCAAACAATAAAAAATTGATTCTTCCTTTATTCTCTGAAATAAGCTACTCTTCTTAGGGTCAACATAAGCCAATTCTCTAAAAATCTAGGCCATTTTAGGATTTGGTTTGTAAGGTAGCAAGTTAGATTTTAGCAGATGTTTGATGCCAATCAATTAACATAATGGAATACCTCCTTACTGAATATAGGTAGGTTTAGAGTAGTGTCTTTACCTCTGTACATCAAGTGATCTGTATAAATATGTAACCCTAACCCAAACCCTTTTCTAAAAACTGGATGCCTCATATGTTTGGTTTGTTTTGTAAGTTTATAATTTTACCTCTTCACACAAAGCCTTATATACTACTGTTTTGCACATTAGTAAATTGTTAATTAATAGTACAATCTAAAGACATAACAACAGCTAAAACAAACAAAAATAAAACCACCGGTAAAGTTTAGACAAGCTCAGGACTATGGGATTTTCATTATGTCTCAGTCAAATTTTATTTCGAAATTTTAAAAAATGGCTAGTGGTGTAGTTCAGACATAGAATGCTCCTAGGTTCAATCTCCAGTACTGCCCCTGCCCCTCCCCCCACCAGAAAAAAATCATTGCTTTGTCTCATGTATTATTTTATTAGACATCCTTCAATTTATCTTAAATGTTCCCACACAAATTTTGGTTAGTCAGGAGACTGGATTTTCTGTGTCTTTCTCCTTCAAGTAAAAATAGTTATAGTTCAGTGAATTTAAATTATCAACTTATGGTGTTGGAGAATTTAGATTGATTGATTTTCTAGCATTGGCGATATAATGTGTTCTTGAGTCCGCAAAACAACTCTAGAATTGGGTAGAAAGAGATCATCTGTGTAGTAGCTTTAAAAAAGAAAGAAATAAAAAAGACAGGGAAGGGCTTTTACAAAAGCAGCAGGAAGTACTTACTGAATCAGCACTGGTCCATTGTGTGGAGGGGTTTGCAGATTTTTAATTAAGCTGATGAATTCTTACAGTCCTCAATTCACATGGAAAAAATTTTAGATGGTGGTGGGGCACATGCACATTTGTATGTTTGTGTAGGGCAGGCAAATACAATGATTCCGTGATGAAAATTAGAAGTATATGTGCGAGAACAACAGGAAAAAATTGAAATGGAGTGTCTTAAAAGAAAAAAATAGTAGAACAACCAAAAAATCACTCTGCGTAATTTTGAGATCAGACAAAAGGGATGGCCAGAGCATAATGGGAGCGTGTAGAAGCCTGTTGCTAAATCAGAAATGGACAGGAATGCCATTCCAAACCTCATTTACTACTCTTTAGTCTGTTGCCCTAGAGACAGACTTAACATATTGACTTTGGCAACTCCAGGGTAGCCTGCCATGTCTGCAGTTATTTAAGCAAAGAAAGCTGATTTTGTGACTTTAAAAAATATAAGTTTACTGTAGTCCATGCAACACATTCACTTGTGGTTAGGTGGGAATTTCCAGAGGGTTTTAAGTCATCTTAGAAAATCATGAAATAAATAGAACTGATAGAGAATTCTGAAAGAGTTCAAATAAGAAACCCAGCAACCCAAAGCAAGGCTTCTTGAAAACTCAGTGCAGGAGGCTGTTGAGGACTGATTTCAATTTCAGGCATCACCTCACTTGCTAGTGTGAATGAGGTAATTGGAGAATGTAGATAACAATATTAACATTCAGGGGAGTGCTTAAAATATTATTTAAAGATTGAAATGAGAGCATTAGGCCAGAATCATCAGAATCCCATCCCGTTCTAATTTGAAAGGATTCCTTAGAGCTACTGAGTTTTCCAGTGTTCTCATATTTTGGTATGTCTTGCCTTTGGGAAGTCTTGCTTTTCTGTAATTATAGTGACAATAACATATCAAAGGTTTTCTTTGAAATTCGGTAATCCAACGAAGGAAGGATTGTTTACAAGCTACCAAATGAAACAAACAACAACAAAAAAGAAGCCTGGACTTGGAGGAGGAGCTGAAGACCAGACAGAATTGAGTTTTCTTCCAGGCAAGTCTCTTTGTTTCTTAGTCTAGTCTGAGGATCACCAGCTTCAGAAACATTGGGTGCTTGAGAAAATACACATACCTGGCCCCGCCACACACTAGCTGAATCCACTTTTCTGGGGCTGGGACCCAGATCCGTTTCTTGGGAGATTGTTGTGCTCCCTGATGCTTCAGGGCAAAACATTTCCAAGATGTAAGTGCAAATTTTAGCTACTAGTACATATAATGTTTGCAGATCTCTCTCCCCTCTGGCTATAATTTTGGAAATGTTGCATCCTAAAAATGTTGCTTGATAGGAAAAGATCACAAAGATGCTATAACGTGAGATACTATACAAGCCAGGTGTCTGTGTGTGGGGAGAAAAAATTTCACATGAAAGCAGTTTTATGTTTGTGATTCAATTATATACATTGGATTAATGACTGGAATGGGTTTAGGCAGACTATTCCTCTTTTGGGGAAGAGGGAAAGAGAATCATTTAGCATTATTATTTTGGCTTCTTTAAAAATACATTTTAAATTGAAATAGAAAGAGATTTGATTAAGAGTTTATAGGTTATTTTTTCCATTACAGGTGTAAGATTACAGGTCCTATTTATAATATTCTTTAGCATATAATCATTGTTCATATAAAATCTTCAGGTTTATTATTTATTTATTTATTTTGGTACTGGGGATTGAACTAGAGGCATTCTACCTTCAAGTTATACCCTGAGCCCAGTTTTATTTCTTATTTGGAGACAGGGTCTCACTAAGTTACAGAGGGCCTTGCTAAGTTGCCGAGGCTAGCTTCAAACCTGTGATCGTCCTGTCTTAGCCTCCCATGTACTGGGATTACAAGCGTGTGCCACCATACCCAGCTTAAATCTTCAGATTTTATTTAAAATACAGTTTTTGACACTGTACTTTCTGGGGGCGGGGGCAGGGTACTGGGCATTGAACCCAGGGACCTTCTACCTCTGAGCTATACTCTCAGCCTTTTTTTAAAATTTTGAAACAGGGTCTCATTAGGTTGCTTGAGAGTCTTGCTAAGTTACTGAGGCTGGCCTTGAACCTGAGATCTTCCTGTTTCAGCCTCCCAAGTACTGAGATTACAGGTGTGTGCCACCGCACCTGCCTTGCTTTCTGCTTTTAACTACCCAGTAACAGATTTAGAGCCCTGTCCATAAGAGCCAGAGAGGTGGGAAAGCTCAGACTGGCTTTGCCAAGCATGAGAGGGCGTCACTGGAGGAAACCATCTCCTGTTTCCCAAGAAGTGGAATTTGTGTCTCAATAGCCACATTAAAGTCAAGGTGTCCACATTCCAGTGGGATCTCCACCTGTGCTTCTGATTTCCCATTTTAGCACGATCGCCACTTTCTCCTTTTGGTGTAGATGCATTACTGCTGTGACGCTTTCTGAACTCGAGCCCTATTCAGGACGGAGAGCAGATGTTAGTCGTGGGCCTGGGCCAAAGCACATCCCTTGGCTCAGATGCTTCCAGCCCTTCTTGGTCCCTAGGGCCTTTAGTTCTGTGTATGATAATTTAGAATGCAAACAGAGCCCACATGAAACTGGACACAACAATCCTTTACAGGATTGGAGGAGAGGTTCACTGCCTTTCTGCTGAAGGGTGCATTTATTGAAGACCATCTATTTTTTTTTTTTTTTTTTTTTTTTTGGCCGTACTGGGGATGGAACCTGGGGGCATTCTACCTCCGAGCTACAGCCCCAGCCCTATTTTTTATTCTTTATTATTGAAACAAGGTCTCACTAAGTTGCAGAGGGCCTCACTAAGCAGCTGAGGCTGGCCGCGAACTTGGATTCTCCAGTCTCAGCCTCCCAAATGCTGGGTTTACAAGCGTGTGCCACCACGCCTGCCTGAAGACCATCTATTAATTTGAAAGTTTAAGTTTAAACATAGGTGCATTTCACGTGAACTTGAACAACAATATAGGTTTAAATTTCTTAGCCCCAAATAAACATTTTTTTCCCGTGTGTGTGTGTGTGTGTGTGTGTGTCTGTGGTTCTGGGGAATAAGCCCAGGGACATTCTACCTCTGAGCTACACCCCAGCCCTATTTTATTTTTTAGTTTGAAACACAGTCTCACTAAATTGCAGAGGGCCTTGCTAAGTCTCTGAAGCTAGCTCCAAACTTGTAGTCCTCCTGTCTCTGCCTCCTGAGTATCGGGATTACAAGCATGTACACCTGGCTCAAAAAGACATTTTAAAAAGGAAGCTGACACCTCATTTAAAAAGACCTCCTTGCCATGAGGTGGGGAGGTGCTTGGGTGCTGTTCAGTTAGGTCTGGTGATACCTGGATAATACCTTGAATGGAGAGGGGCTTGGGTACACGTGGTGTAACTCAGGTAATGAATGAAATAGGTGTGTGCAGCATGGTGGCTGTCATAAGTAATAAGGTATATACTTGGAAGGCTCTAAGAAAGTAGATTTTAAATGCTCTCATGACCAAAAAAAAAAAAAAAAGTACAGCCTTGGGTTGGTTAATGACGGGGCTATGTTGTGACCAGTGTATCCTTGGGCAGTTTTGTTGTGTGAGGTCATAAAGTGTACTTGCACAAACCAAGATGGATGTGACGTCAGTAGATAACATGATAGAATGAAGCCAGCATTGCAAGTGGGGTTTATCATCTGTTGAAACGTCATTATTTGGCACATGGCTATGAGGTGATGGAGATAGTGACTAATTTGATAAAATCATTGTACGATGTATACATATATTTAAACATCATATTATAAATCACAAATACATAGTTTTTCATTTGTCAATTCCAAAAAAAAAAAAAAAACGCCACCCCACACAAAACATGTATCTTAAGTTGAACACAATTTTTCAAGTTAAAACTCAACTTATTATAAAACACCTTAAGCAATCTCTCTCTCTCTTTCTCCTTTCTTCCCCTCATTTTATTTTGTATTTTGAAACAGCGTTTCCTTAAGTTGCTGAGAATCACCTTAAATTGCTGAGGCTGATCTTGAACCTGTGAGCCTCCTGTCTCAGCCTCCTAAATACTAGGAATACAGTCCTGCACCACCATACCTGGCTTAACTGACTTTCAAAAAGTTGACTGGTCCAAGCAGTAGCCTGATGGTTCTTCACTTTTGGGTCTTCAGGATACACTCTGAGGATTTGTGCTTTGTAATTCTTATACTCGATCTTACTTTCAAAGAAAAGTTCCTCATTGGTGATTCTTATACTTTGTACTTCATTCTGAGTATTAAAAATAATGTGGTCAGAGCAGGATGTGGTGGTGCATGCCTATAATCCCAGTACTTGGAGGCTAAGACAGGGGGATCAATCGTAGGTCCAAGGCCAGCCTCTCCAACTTAGTAAGACCCTGTTTCAAATTCTTTTTTTTTTTTTTTTTTTTTTGTTGCGGTACCGAGGATTGAACTCAGGGGCATTCTACCTCCGAGCTATACCCCCAGCCCTATTTTTTATTCTTTATTTTGAAACAGGGTGTCACTAAGTTGCAGAATGCTTCACTAGGTAGCTGAGGCTGGCTGCGAACCCGGATCCTCCGGTCTCAGCCTCCCAAATGCTGGGATTACAAGTGTGTGCCACCATACCCGGCTCCTGTTTCAGAATTTAAAAAAATAAAAAGGACTGGGGATGTAGCTCAGAGGTAGAATGCTGTCGGGCTCAATCCCTAGTACGCCCTATCCCCAGTGTGCTCATTTTCATTAAGATAGAAATGTTTGAAAAGAAGGCAGACATTGCTGAAGGCGAAATGGCTAATGCTTGGAACTGTAGACTCTATTATCTCTTAACTTTTTCAGAGACGTCTTGGATGAAAGTTCTGCACAGTTACTTTAATAGAAGCGCTTATGTACACGTGGGTTGGACCGCAGCGCCTGCTTCACAGATGTCTCTTCTGCTTTCTGAGCAGCACTTGTGATTGAGAACTCTCTCCATCAGCCTCTCTCCTTACCAGCTTTCCCTGTGTCTCACTTGGCCACTCGGCCTTCAGCCCGTCCTTCATCACGTCTTCATAGAGATATGTGATGGTGACAAAAATATTCCCTGTATACAAAGTAGGTTGGATTATAACCCGCCTTATTGGCACAATCTTGGCAGAAACATCCACCCACATATGGTTGTGAAAAGGCAGAAACTGCAAGTTAAAGAGGGAGGTAAATAAGAAAAAGAGACTGATGAAGCATTACTTACAGGAGCCAGATGTATCTGGTCTAGTCCAGTGTATTAAGAGTGGACCAAGGACAGGGCCCAGCACGGAAGACTGACGACATGGAATAATCCTTTCTTTCTTTTTTTTTTTTGTACTGGGGATTGAACCCACAGGTGTCCTACTTCCAAGCTACACCCCAACCCTCTTTATTTTGAAACAGAGTCTTGCTAAGTTGCAGAGGGTCTCGATTAGTTGCTTTGGCTGGCCTCGAACCTACAATCCTCCTTTCTCAGCCTCTCAAGGAGTATGCACCACCATGTCCAGCTGACACTTTATCTTGAGACCGGAAAAGGTCAGGTGAGGAAAAATTTAGTTTTTAAAAGTTATTTACCTGTCAATTTTATGCTTGAAATAGTTAAATGGATAGTCTCAAAATCAGCTAGAAAGAAAAAAGGCCAGGTGAGCTGCAAATGCTTCTGAAGTGAGGGGAGGCAGGGCCGCTGGTTAGGAGGAGTCACAGGAAGATGCTAATGAATGCTAGAAGACGCCTTTATGACAATACATGGGCAGCCAGAATGTTTTCCTAGTGGAAGTGAACATTCCTACAGCTGATGAGCCTACAGCGACTTTTATTTGGTGGTTAGGGGTTGCGGAAGAGTGAACCCTGACAGTGTGGTTGGCCAAGTTCTGCCCAATTCAAGGAGGCAGCGGCTCACTCCTCACTGAAGTAGTACAGAGCTCATTCTTGACTCAGCTCTGGTGGCACCCTCCTTAAAAGCTTTATGAAACTCTCACTCACTACAACTTCATTACTTCATGTAACTCAGCTGGGAAGGTCACTCTTTTATAGCAGCCACAGTCAGAGTCTTATCATTAAAATCTACATTTAAAACTACACACAACCCCGTGGTGGCGCACGCTTGTAATCCCAGCATTTGGGAGGCCGAGACCGAAGGATTTGGGTTCTCGACCAGCCTCAGCTACCTAGTGAGGCACTCCGCAACTTAGGGAGACCCTGTTTGAAAATAAAGAATAAAAAATAGGCTGGGCGTGGTGGCGCATGCTTGTAATCCCAGCATTTGGGAGGCTGAGACCGGAGGATCCGGGTTCGCGGCCAGCCTCAGCTATCTAGTGAGGCACTCCGCAACTTAGTGAGACTCGGTTTCAAAGTAAAGAATAAAAAATAGGGCTGGGGGTGTAGCTTGGAGGTAGAATGCCCCTGAGTTCAATTCCCAGTACTGCAAAAAAAAAAAAAAAATAGAGCTGGGGTATAGCTCGGAGGTAGAATGCTCCTGAGTTCAATCCCCAGTACCGCAAAACAAAAAACAAAAAACAACAACAACAAAAAAACCCCCAAAACTACACACAACCCCACATATCTACTTCACTACACCAGCTCCCTGGGTAGTTTATTTTTTTTAATAAGGTAGAATATTTTCTCAGTGTGCAAATCTAACACTTCTCTTCACCTTTTAAAAAGTCTTTCTCTGTGTTCTCCAGCAAAATTATGTTTAATAAAGACTTCAGAAACTTGTATATTCTACTATGCTGGTGGTTGGCCAGCTACCCAATGGGCATGCCTAACCATTTATTTCTCCTCTGGAAGTCAGTTTTAAATCCCTCCCAAGCAAATAAGAAAGCACCTGGTGAAGATCGCCTTTGGAAGAGTACACCCTTTAACGTGTTCTGTGGCCCTGAGTGTGGCCTTCTTCCTAAACCAGATGCTTTTACCACGAGTCTAGGAGTGTTCTGGGTTGGTTTTTCACATCAGATTCCTCCTTTCCTGCTCCTTGTATTTCCAGTTACTAGATGTCAGGGGCTGGTTTATTAGTAGACATTACTGTGCATGTCACACAGCCAGTTGGCACCACATTTTTTTGGCTCCTTCTGTTGAATCTTTCTAGTTGGCTGGCAAATTAAATCTATTCATTGAGAAGGGAGTGTGTGTGTGTGTGTGTGTGTGTGTGTGTGTGTGTATTTGTGCTTGTTTATGTATGTATGACTGGCGGGGAATGAGGCAGAAGCAAAAGTTAGGTCATTTAAATGTAGTCACCTCTCTTCTACCTTCTAGTTTTGGGGTTCCTCCCCCCCAAGTCATCTTACAGCAAAGGATAATCCTGGGTTTTGTTATTCAATTTGTTATGCCAGTCAGTCAAGTGTATATTAGCATTTGAGTCTGCACATTTATCATTTTATTACTGGAATAACAAAAGGCAATATAGAAACAATATATGTACTTACATGTCTAATCCTTAAATGTAGACACCTGTGATCACAGTGATAGTATTTACAAGTTAGCTTGTATGAGAATATCTAGGGAGAACAGAGGGATCTTGCAACATGCCGGGCAATGATCTGTATGCTTTATGGACATTAACTGATTTGATTCTCACAGCAACACGATGAGGTACTTACTACTGTCATCTCTAGATGAAGAAACAGACGCAAAAAGGTTAAAGAATTTGCTTGAGGTCACTGAGCTAGTAAGCAATGATATCATTCACAATCTCTAAGTACAGTATAACAAAGAATCCAGAAATTTGAGAGGTGTACTACAACAAAGGCTTATGCCTTACCAGCGACACTTTTCTTGTGGGTCCTGCTCGTTTTGTAGCTATTGTAGTTACTCAAAGACTCGGGCTGACAAAGGCTCCATCTCAACCATGTGCTTCCAGGAAGGGACCTGACAAGTTGAGCTCTGCCTTGGAGTCGCCACCTGGAAGCTTCACGTTTTACTTCTCTTATTGTCTTTTCCAATGCAAGTTGCTAGTCTGTGTTTCCACTTAAGGGAGGCAGAAGTCGCAGGCTGTCATGTGCAGAGAGAGAGAAGAGAATGGTGGTGTTCGTGGTGGAGCCAGGTCTGCAATCTGGGCAGATGGGCGGCCCGGCTATGCCCGGGGCTCTAACTATGTGCAAATACATGGCAGGTATTCCAAGGCATGCATTATCCAGAACAGTTTTGTCATGTTGGACGCAGAAGAAATGTCATTGAAAGAAATTAAGTAAACCTCCCCCATAATATGCTCATTATATGAATTTGTAATGTTATGATGGCATATTACTCTAGGAGAAGCAGTGTAACATAACAGGTAAGAATTTGGACCTCCCACCCCATGTCCCTACGATGGGGATTGAACCCAGGACCTTCACATGCTAGGCAAGTGCTCTCCACCAGTGAGTTACACTCCCAACTGCAAGAACATAGATTGTGTGTGTGTGTGTGTATGTGTATGTTACTGGGATTGAATCCAGGGGTATACCTCTGAGCTACACTCCTGGCCATTTTTTTTTTTTTTTTTGAAACAAGATCTTACTTGGTTGCTGAGAGTCTCACTATGTTGCTGGAGTTGTCCTTAAGCCTGCAATCCTCCTGTCTCAGCCTCCCAAGTAATTGGATTACAGGAATGTGCCACGACCCCCAGAGTGAACATGGATTCTTAAATTAGGCAGCTTAGGTAGAAATTCCAGCCTTGTTACAGATTCCCTGTGTGACTGTGAGTACAAGCTACTTAATGTCTCTGTGCTCTGGTTATCATAATTTAATGTAACCTGCCTTACAGAGCTATTGTGTTATTGAAAGGCATTTTAAAAATCCTGTGTGTGAGGGTAACTATACTAAAATAGTAATACAAAGTAAATATTGATTACATGTTAGCTCCTGTTTTTATTATGAATTTTGTCATGCCACAGGGTGACAGCTTTAAAAAACTTAACTATAAATAAAAAGTTTGATGACAAGGTTAGTCTGAAAGTATATCACCTTGTATGTAAACCACATTATCGTAGTGCTTGAGTACTGTTTAATGCTTAAAATTTCAATTTGTGTTCATTCTTGTTTTGTATAGTAGAATTTTAGGTGGAATCCTCCTTTAAGAATATCAGTGTACTGTAATCCCAGTATTGGGCAACTGAAACAGGAGGATTGCAGGTTCGCTGCCAGCCTCGGCAATTTAGCAAGACCCTGTTTCAAAATAAATAAGTAAAATAGGGCTGGTGGTGTAGCTCAGAGGTAGACTGCCCCTCGATTTAATCCCCAGTTCCCCAGTAACACACACACACACACACACACACACACACACACACACAAACTAAACAAAAGAAAAAAATCAGTATAAAATAACTTTTTGAGTTAGCTATTAAATATATTTTTACTCAGCAATCCTAGTACATTAAAATCTAGATGTGGAAATTTTAAATTAGAAGTTGATTTTTAAAAAAAATTCTGTAAGAGTAGTTCTGGTAGTTCTTTTTGGTTCCTGAGCTTGAACCCAGAGGCAGTCTACCTCCAAGCTACTCCTCCAGTACTATTTTATTTTTTTAGTTGCTGAGGGACCTTGCTAAATTACTGAGGCTAGCCTTGAACCTGCGATCCTCCTGTCTGAGCCTCCCAAGTGCTGGGATTATAGATGTGAGCCCCCGTGCCCGGCTTACAACAGTAGTTCTTAATGGGGGTATGGGAGTAATCTTGCCCTGCTGGGGACATATGGCAATATTTGGAGACATTTTGTCATGAGCGGGAGGGGAGGTTGCTGCTGGCATCTAATGGGTAGGGACCAGGACGCCGTGCAGCAGACAATGCACAGGGCAGCGCCCCTCCAACAGAGAATCTCCAGCTTCAGATGTTAGTAGCACGAGCGCTGAGAAACCTTGACCTGGAAATAGAAATCAATTTTCCATGAATTGCTTTTAATGGGAAGATGCCTTAGAGTGCAAAATACAGGTAGATTTCTATTGTAATTACCATCGTAATGAGCTATTGACAACAGTATGAAGCTGCTTTCAAACACAGGCAGGCAATTTGCTGTTTTCTTCTGCTGTTTATTGGGGATTGAACTCAGGTGCCTGCTCTACCACTGAGTTACATCCCCAACCCTTTAATTTAATTTTTAAAATTTGAGTCAGGGTCTCACCGAGTTACCCAGGATGGTCTCTTGTGATCCTCCTGCCTCAGCTTCCTGAATAGCTGGGATTACAGGTGTGGGACCCTGCACCTGACTCAGGCAATTCTTTGTAACAAAGCTGCATTGTGAGGTATGGTGCAGTCTATTAAATGACAAGCCCAGTGTTAGAAATGTGTTAGTTCTGACCCTGGAAAGCACATCCTTTCCAGTCCTATTAGGATATCTCTGTTCAGGTATAATAGGTGTTGTTCACCAAAATGTTATTTTAATTTGTGTCCAGTGATAACTGGAAGATTTGGTACTTGGTCTGAGATCATATTCTAGGCCAGGGTTTCTCAACTTTGCATTTTTGTACCTGCTAATTTTTGGGGGGTGGCAGAATATTTAGCAGCATCCTAGTTGCCCATGTACTGCATGCTGGTAGCATACTCTTCTTTGATTCCCTGATTGATTGTCACAGTTGGTTTGGTCAAAAATCAGCCACTGACAAATGTTCTCAGGGATGAGGGTGAGCAAAATCGTCCGCAACTGGGATCTACTGTGGTAATTAGGATGAGAACACTGCCTTCTTGGGGGGTATTGACGTGCACTAAATGGTGAGACAGTTAGCAGAGTGTTCCAGTCAGCATTCTTGCAGTTATAATCTAAAAGACTGATCACATAACTTAGAGGAAAGAAGATTTATTTTCTTATGGTTTCGGGTTCAGTCCCTGTGAGGCTGAGGACCACGGATCTCAGGGCATGGCGGTGGAGAGAGGGAGCGCCCGTGGGCTGTGTTCCTGCACCCTGGAGGCCAGGAGCAAGAGACAGTGGGGAGGAGGAGGAGGAGAAGGAGGAAACATATAATCTCTGAGGCCAATTCCCAGGGACCACTTCCTCTAGCCACACCCTATGGGCCTGAGTACCACCCAGTAAATCCATTACAATGGATGTATCCACTGCTGGGATTACAACCCTCATGACTCAATTACATCAGCTCCAAACATGTCCTCTTTAGGGGACATTTCATATCTAACTATAACACAGAGTGTGGTAGGCAAGGAAAAAGAACAACAACATTAACAAGAAGCCAGGAGCACTTTGCAGGCTTAAGGATACATGGAGAATCAGAATGATAGTCAGAGGGGATATCAGAAAACAGGGTAGGGTAGCTAGGTGCGGTGGCACACACCTGTAATCTCAGTCCTTGAGAGGCTGATATAGGCGGAACACAGGTACAAGGCCAGCCTCAGGAACTTAGCAAGGTCCTTAGCAACTTAGCAAGACCCTGTTTCAAAATGAAAAATGGAAAAAAAAAAAAGAAAAAGAAAAAGGTCTGGGTGTGTAGCTCAGAGGTAGAGTGCTCCTGGCTTCAATCCCCAGTACCAAAATAAAATAAACAAACAAACAAATAAATAAATAAATAAAATTAAAAAGAAGAATATAGGGTGGGAAAGCCAATGGTAGGTAATTCTTAGGGAAAGAGAATGCTTTTCAGCTGCTCTGGGGCAGGAGTAAAAATAGAGAAGTCGAAGGGGAAGGAAGACCCTAGATTTACCTGAAAGCAAGATTTTCAATTAATTTCTCTTAATGAAATGTCAGCTTGTAAGGGCAGAGCTGACAAGGATGAAGGAGTAATGGTTCTGGGAAATAATAGGGTGGAGGGAAGTGCTTTGCCCATTAAGTTGCTCATTATCTGCAGGCTCTGAAGAAAATTGGCCAATGAATTATTGTGGGGGAAATAGCTTTCATTTTTTTTTTTTTTTTCTTTTCCAAAAGCCAAACAGTCAAAGCAGTCTGAAATAGCTGAAATTTGTTTTTCATGACTTGTGAGAATTCTCCTGTCTCATTGAGTTAAATGAAGTAAAGTGTAAAACTGTGAGTTACTAGACAAAAGGCACATAGGAAAGGGTCTACCCTGCGATAACCTTTAATACACACTACTTATTATGATCTGTTAAAGATTAGGAGTAAGCACATTCAGTATGGTTTTAAGTTCTTTTATTCTAATTCCTTGAAAACAGGCAATCCTTTCATGATACACATACTATGAGTTAATGTCCAGATAACCAGAATATTAAATTCACCAAAACATCCCACTTACCAGCTGTTCTGAGTAAACCAGAGTTTACTATGCTGAGTTTGAAGGCGTAATATTTACAACCAGACAGTTTACACCATTGATCAGCAGTTTAGTAGATGATAGGTTCAGAGTTTAGGGATTAAAATGAAGTCCTGTTCAACTCCCCCCTCCCCAATCCCTTCCTCTTCCTCCTCCCTTCTTTCTTCTTTCTTCTTTCAGTTGAATCTAGAGACATTCTATCTTCAAGCTACACCCTCAGCCCCCTTTTTTTAAGAAAAATTTTATTTTGAAACATGATCTCACTAGGTTGTTGAGAGTCTCACTACACTGCCAAGGCTGTCTTCGAGCCCGTGATCCTCCTATCTCAGCCTCCAAAGTATTGGCATTACAGGTGTGCACCACCACACCTGGCTTTGCTTACTTGTTTAATGGGCATGAACCTTATTTGGGGTTTGAAACATAGCACTGAAGAGAGGTGATGGGAAATATCTAGTAGCAGCCAATTTTCACGACTAAAATACCGCTTATTAAAACTTACTGCATAAACTCCATTTTATTTAGCTTCTACGTATGTATTTTGCTATTTAATCAGAAATTATCTGACTTGTCAACTCAGTTCATTTATCCCAGGTAAACTACTGTTCTGGATGTGATACGGCCCATATTTGCCCTTTATTTTAACTCCTAGGGGTTGTGGTGAGACGGCTAGTGGAATGATAGAACCTGTAGGCTAGGGGACATTTCAGCCTCTTGTTGGTTATTATGCAGCCTTGGGTAAGTCTTCTAATCTTGTTGAAACTCCATTTCCTAATTTATTTATTTTGGGTACTGGGGATGGAACCCTGGGGCATTCTACCTCCGAGCTATACCCCCAGCCCTATTTTTTATTCATTTTTTGAAACAGGGTCTCACAAAGTTGTGGAGTGCCTCACTAAGTAGTGAGGCTGGCCACGAACCCAGATCCTCTGGTCTCAGCCTCCCAAGTACTGGGATTACAAGCATGTGCCACCATGCCCAGCCATTTCCTACTTTGTTATGTGGGAGTAACGGTCCTGGTTCCACTCAAGACTTATTGAAAGACTGAAATAACTGTGAAAAAAACGGGAGGCTCCCTGACCTGCCCTATACGTTTCTAGTTCCTGCTTCTTCCAGTTCAGCCTACACATTGCTCCATGGTCTTTCCCAAATGTGGATCTGAATGTCCAACTCACTTTTAAAATTCCTTCCGAGAATGACTGAGTACAGAATAAATCCCCCAAGTTTCAGCAGGGTCTCCAAGAACTTGTGGAGCCCGACACGCTCTCCCACCCACCTTGCAGTCACTAGTGCGTGTGCTGGCCGCCCAGCCTGCGGGTCTCAACCTCCCAAGTACTGGGATTACAAGCGTGTACCACCACGCCTGGCGAATATTGTTTTTGATTACTGAGCAGATGAAGAAAACCATTTGAAATGCTTTTAAAAAAATTTATCTGTTACGTATGTGTAGGACATGGTATATCTATGGCTTTATTTAAAGGCCAGTATTTTGAATGAGATACTTTTGGATTATTATTATTATTATTATTATTATTATTATTATTATTATTTATGGTAGTGAGGATTAAACCCAGGGACTTTTTACCATTGATTGAGTTATCCCCAGCACTTTTTACATTTTATTTTGAAATAGGATCACACAAAGTTACTGCATTCTGGCCTCAAACCTGTGATCCTCCTGTCTTAGCCTCCTAACCAATGGGATTACAGGTGTGTACCACCACGCCTGGCTACTTTGGATTATTTATAAACATGGAATAGTGTCTATAGACTTGCACAGTTGAAAGTTGTATTGAATGAAGCATTGTTTTAAAAATGATTCAGCCACATAAATAACAATTAGAGACAACAGAACCCTTTCATATTTGTGTTGTTTCAAGTAAATCTTAGTCATATTTGCGATTTGGCATTGATTCTACACTTGACATTTGCAAATGCTTTTCTGTTTATCCTCTGCATTCTTAGGGGCTAAACTAGGGTTGGCTGTGTTCAAAATTGATTGCGTGAGCGAGCTCCGAGAGCTTTCTTAGATGAGAAATGCTGCACGGGGATGTGCTGTACATTTATACTCTCTGCCCACTCTCTTGCCTTAGCTCAGAAGATGTATAAGGGTGTTAGGAAAACATCCTGAACACAGTGATGTTAAACACAGTTAGAGACTCCAGTGCTTTGAGACTTGTATCAGTTATTGCTATAACAGTTATTAGGCATCGTGATCCTGTGAAAGGGGCATAGTATGCGTCCTTTCCCAAATGTTTGTAACTACAGAATAGTCAGTCATTATTATTTTTTTTTGAAGCACACCAATGTATATTTCCAAGTGTTCTAAGGAACACCGTTTGAAAAACAAAAAGTCATGTATTGTAGAATAAATGAGATGGCTGTTTTGAAGACTCAGAAAATTGTTCCTAGGATCATTTAGTGACCAACTCTAGAGATTGGGTTGTTTGCCAAACGTACCTTCTTAATTAAATTCAAGTAATTTAATTATGTAAGTCTCTTCATTTACTAGAAAAAAGAAGAATGATAAGGATGACTCCATTTTCCTATACCTGAGGTTGGAATTCAAATGTCATGATTTATTTTTATGGGAAAACAGTAGCATTGGAGACACAGTTCTTTGGCTAACTGAATAGAGACCTTGAGAGTTTCAGGAAAAACTTACTCTTCTGAGAGAAAGTAAAATTAACAAAAGTATAGTCAAACATCAACTGCTGGTAACTGGATGAATTATAACTGAAGACAGCAACCTTAGGACTGTTTTTAGAATAAACTCTGAAGTATAATTGTAGTAAATACAAACTACCTGAAAACCTAAAAGAGCTCTCCCAGTAGGAGTATTGTGATTATTATTATTTTTAATCAGGATAATCTATTTTCTGGTTGGCACTCTTAGAACCATCTGGAATTTTCTTTTAAGATGAGATGTTTTAAAAAACAAAAATTAACGCTACAGAGCATAGGAGACATTTATGGAAATCATCAGAACGAGTCTAGGATTTGTGAACTGGAGTAGGGAAAATAAGTGTTTCTTTTGTGTGTGAGTATGGTGTATGTTTTTGTGTCTCTATGAAAAAAATAAAATGGTATGTGTACTGATAGATGATTACCCATCGTGGTAGGCAGGATAATGGTCTCCCTCTTCAAAGGCGTCCATAGCCTAATCCCCAGAATAAGTAGTGACATGGCAAAGTGGGATCAAGATTGCAGATGAAATTAAGGATGCCAAAATGAGATGAGGAGATGACCCTGGGTTATGGGGTTGAGTGCAGCGTCATCACGGGGGTGTTTAGAAATAGAAGAGGGAGGCAGCAGATAAGGTCAGAGTGATACTGTGTGGCAAGGACACAACTTGCTGTTGACAGTGGAGGAAGAGACCACAAGCCAATGAATGCAAGCAGCTTCTGGGAGCTGGAAAAGGCAAGAAAACATTCTTCTGGAAAGGAAGGTAGCTCTACCAATCCCTTGATGTTAGCCCGGAGGGACCCATTTTGGATTTAGGAACTCTAAAATTATATGATAATAAATTTGTGCAATCTAAAGATGTGAACTTTATGCTAATTGTTACAGCTGCCATAAGAAATAGATACACATGTGTTCTGAAATCTGTTTAGGTAGATGACCTGTATTTGCAAACTACCACCCTTTGTAGCCTACACACACATGTGTGTACACATATACACACACACACTCCTTCCTTCCTTCCTTCCTTCCTTCCTTCCCTCCCTCCCTCTATACTTGGAGATTGAACTTAGGGCCTCATGCATACCAGGTAAGCACTCTACCACCAAGCTACATCCCCAGTCCTATAAGCCAGTATTTTTTTAGCACAGATTTTAAATTCTTACTGGAAGTATTCATTAAGAGGCACAATGGCACATGCCTGTAAGCCTGTAATCTCAGTACTTGGGAGGCTGAGACAGGAGGATCACAGGTTCGAGGCCAGCCTCAGCAATTTAGCAAGACCCTGTTTCAAATTAAAAAGAATAAAAAGGAACTGAGAGTATAGCTTGGAGGTAGAATGCCCCTAGATTCACTCTCCCCTGCCTTAAAAAAAAAAAAAAATATATATATATATATATACACACACACACACACACACACACACACACACACACACACACTAAGTGAGATTAGCCAGTTTCAGAAAATGAGTAGTTGTTTTTTCTCACATTGGAAGCTAGAGAGAAATTGGTTAACAAAAGAAACCTCACATAAAGGAGGGGAGACTCCTGTGGAGCAGTGGGGAGGGGGTTAGAGAAGGCAGGAGGGAGACAATGACGGTAACAGTTTGAATGTTGCTGTGTTCGTATATCACATTATCAGCACTAATCTTAGTGGCATGCACGGGGAAGGGGAGGGCACGTGGTGGGATCTGAAGGAAAACACACCGAGTGCTGTGTGCACATGTGCTCCTATCACTATATTCCTCAGTATGATGTATAATTACAGTGCACCAATACAAGTAAAAATAAAAAATAAAAAAAACAGACATTTATTTGTGTGTGTGTGATACTGGGTATTGAGCCAGGGACGTTCTGCCTCTGAGCTACACCCCTTGCCCTATTTTGTTATTTATTTTGAAATAGGGTCTCACTAAGTTGCAGAGGGCCTTGCTAAGTTGCCGAGGCTGGACATGAACTGGTGATCCTCCTGTCTCAGCTTCCCAAGGACTGGGATTACAGGTACGTACCACCATGCCCAGCTAAAATAAAAATTTTAAATAAAAATAAAAAGTATATGTATATATTCAACAATGATCTACTTAGTGCTCCTGGTAATAGCTTAAAAAGTGAAATAGTAAAATAACTACTTGTAGAAAGGTAGTAGTTAAAAGTGCATTTGTTACTTTCACAGGAAATAAAATCCTTAATTAAATTCAGATCAGACATTTGGGATTCAGAATCACCTCCTGGCTCCATGATTGGTAGAGTTCCCTTCATTCACTCTCATGACATTATTTTCTAATAGTTTCCCTCATCGGTTTCCTGAATTGAGAAATTTTGGGATGTAATAAATTTCGCTCGCACATCCAGGGATGGTGTGTTTCCCTCTCAGAAACTCCACAGTACCTATCCCATGGCTTTGTGCCATGCCCCTCAATGGTATGTATGGGTTTGCTCTCAATGGACACTGTTCTGCGGCCAGAGAGATGTGGTCTCTGTGCTCACAAATTGTTTCCAGTCCGCTGGTGGAGAAAGGCACACAGAGAGAGTAAATTATAGCTCAATATGGTAGTATAGTAAAATAAATAATGCATGGATGTTATGGAATACCCAGGGATCCCAGCCACCCCTGCCAAATGTTGTTTCAGAATATAAAATGCTAATTCAGATTTTAAAAGAAACATGTTGCTGTGGGCTCCATTACAAGTTGTAAAGCATAAATTCCAACTCGACACCTGACACCTGTTAGGAAAACCATGGATGGTCTCCATGAATCATTTTGCCATATACCCACCAGTAAAAGATGAAATATTTGATGACAGATATAGTTTATTCCAGAGAAACATTTTTTTTTCTAATATGAGAAATAGGGACTAGTTCTTTGTTTTTCATTCGTCATTTTGAATCTTTTCAGTGTTTAGTAAATTGCATTTTTTCAAAATAGGTGTTGATTGATGTTACGGTCTAATAATTTGTATTCTTTCCTATTGCCATTTTCTAATTGGAATTAATTACACTCTGGATTCTTTTTTAAATGCATTTTTAATTTTTAAAAGCAGTTAGGTAACTGAGATAGTACAACCCAGGTTCAGCATGATGGGATGACTAATGCTAGTTTAACTCATTTAATTTATCATCCAGTCTCAGTTATCAGAAGGCTTACGCTTCATCAACGACTTTGGCAGACTGTATTAAATAGATTTACAAAGATCTGTTTTCATTATCTGTAGTGGTCTCTTATAAAATTGATAGTGTGCCGTGGACAATTATTTAAAAAGTGACTGATACACTTACTGCTGGTGTGTATCTTTTCTTTACCTTCCTTTTTTTGGGGGGGAGTAGGGGGGTGGTTAAATCGAGGTTAGCATGGACTGTGGTTGATTATCTCATTAATTGCCTTGTTCATTTATTCTGTTCTCTCCCTCTTCTAAAAATCCAGCTTCTCCCAGTTTTTCTTCTTGATAGCATTCTTCTATAGCTTTTGCTTTTTTTCGGCAATGGAATGGTGGTATTATGATGACCAGGTTTTAAAAAAAAAAGTTGATATATAGATAAAATTAGAACTGAAAAGCAGAATCCTTTTGACAGATGGATTCCAGGCTGATTATAAATGTCAAGTGATTGCAAAAGACGAACCAGGAAGTTTAAATTAATTTCACAAACACAATATACCCTTTTATATATTGTACGGTTTGCATGCATGGTCTGGAGAGCTCCTCTCATTCACTTGCCAGAGGTACTTAACCACCTACCTCTATCATTCATGTTAAGTGAGCTAAACAAAAGCGACAAACTCTGAATCACAACATTCAGTTGTTGTAATGTCACGACATTAACGAGAATAATGGCATTAGTCAGAAGATTGTTTCTCCTAACAGTGATTGTTGGAAGTGTGCTCCTCTCTATAGCTTTATTCTGTCTTGTCTGTTATGTTGAGCAACATGTCAGCCACTGAGGGTCACGGGCCTGTCTTCCTGTAGCTGCCAGAAGGAGGCGGGTCCCTTCTTCCCAAGGATAAGGAGCATCTGCCCTGCTCTTTTGTTTTCTCATTTCTTAATGGGTTGATTCATCTTGCAATTTCAGTCTCTCTTTTCCCACTGGATTCTCAAATTAATAATTAGTTCTTACTTTTGAAACACACACACAGACGCATTCACACAACCTTTCCTTAACTTTGCTACTCCCTCCAGCTACCATTTCTTTTTTTCTCTTTCCTTTTATGACTGAGCTTTGGAAAATGTGTACACGCATCTCCATTTCCTCAGACTGACTCACTTCCTTTAACACCTCGCAGTCACCTTTCTTTCTGTCTTGGAGACACTGCGCTCTTGATAAATGCTGGACTCCTCCTAGTCATGAAGTCCATCCACCTGTTTCCTCTCCATCTTACCCTCCTTTGCATCTGAGCTCTTGACCTTCTTGCATTCAGCCTGATTCTGGCTACTGCCTCTTCTTCCTCCTGTCCCCAGCATTCCCAAGGTTTTCTCTGCTCAATTCCCTCCCTGGTGGTAATCCTATTTTACTCTCATGACTTTAATGCTTGCCCCGTTGCTCATGACTCCCAATCACTCTTTCCCAGCCCTGACCTGACCTGTGCTTGAACTCTGGTCCCACATATTGAGCTGACTGTCCTACCTGTGAGATTGGCCGGCCCTCAAACCCAGTGTTTGAAGCTGGTCATGTTACCTTCTTCTCAAGTCCTCCCCTCCTTCCATGATGCCTAACTTTGCTTATGGCTTTGTCATCCCTGTGTCACTCCGGGTTTATCTCAGGATCACCCAGCAATTAGACACTGCTGACTGAATTAGTTAGCTTTTCCTCTTTTCCCCATTATTGTGACCAAATTATCTGACAAGAACAAACGTGGAGGAGGAAAGCTTTATTTGGCTCATGGTTTCAGAGGTGCAGTCCATGGGTGGCCAGCTCTAGGGTAGAAACATCATGGCGGCAGGTGCGGCAGAGGACAGCCACATAGCTCATGGCAGCTGGGATGCACAGAGAGCTAGAGGAAGGGGCGGGGAGAGGTGTAGTCCTAGAGCCACACTCTCAGTGACCTGCCTTCTCCAGCCATACCCTACTTGACTACAGTCACCAGAAGTCAGTCCATTCAGATGATGCATCCATCAGTGGGTTTATCCACTGATGAAGTCAGAGCCCTGATTCAAGGATTTCTGCTCTGACTTCAGAGCCTTGCTTCCCTGCCAGGAGTGTGGTCACCAGTCTGCCTCTCTGAGCTGGTCTCCTCTTTGTTTCCTCTTCTTTCCCAACTGTTATTAGAACACTCCGCTTAAAGCAGAAAGCCCTCCTTTGGCACCGGTTCCCTCTAGGCTTCATGTGTCTTGAGCTGGCCCCCTGTGGTCTCAGTCATCTACTTCCTGTTCTCCATTCCAGCCTCACCTTTGACTTCTCCTTTTCCATACTCTGCTCCAACTGGGTGAAGTCACATTAGGCACATCTTGGTGGCCCTTTCTTCCAAATATCCCTAGTCTTGCTACTTCTTAGCATCTTCACTATAAATATCCCAGTCCAAACCATCATAATCTCCTGGATTGATGCAACGGTTCCATATCTGGCTACCCGTATAGCTACTTTTGCCTCTTAGAGTCAGTTTTCCATACAGTAGACAGAGATGTCTTTTAAAGATAAAAAAATTCCATCATGGCGTTATAGAAATAGACAATGTGCCCATTTCCTCTGTTTACAGCTCTCTAGTGGCTTCCTCCTTACACTCGGAAGAAAATCATATCCACTATGACAAGAAGGCCATACAGGTCTGTCTCAGTGGAAAGTGTTGTCCCCTTCCTGTCGCTCATAGGAGTATTTAGAAATTAATGGTGGTTTCTTTGATTGTTACAAGGAAGCTATTACTGGCCATGATGCTAAATGGGAAGGAGATTATATCATTGTGCAGGGAGTGCCAATGGTGCCCTTAACAGTAATACTTGCTCTTCTCCTGCTCCTCTGGCCTTCTAGCTGTTCTTAGAACATGGTAAACTATTCTGCCTCAGGGCCTTTGCACATGCTCACTCCATCCCTCTCTTTGGATCACTTTCCCCACTTGATTCAGCCTCTGCTCACATACCACCTCACCTTCCCGTTGGTCATCCTTATGGAAACCCTTCTCTACCCACTGGGTCTTTATGCTGCTTTATTTTCCTCCATCTTTCACCACCTGAAGGTAACTTCTGTATTCATATATTGATCTGTTTGAGCCTCTCCTCCACTGAGAAGTGCACTTCACCAGAGTAGTAGATGCCCATCTTTTTCAGTGTATCCCCAGTATCTACAAGAGCGCCTGTGACTGTGTCACGTTCAGTAGACATTTGCTGACTGGCTGACTGACTGACTGAGCAGATGTCTTGCACTTACCTCTTCACTCTGTGCTTTCTCCCTCTTTCCTCACCTACCTAGAGGGTACTTCATTTGCATCCCCCATTCCTGCTCGTTCTTCCAGGGCCATTTTGGCTGTCACCTCCTCATGCTATCTTCTTGGATTTTGGCCAGTTCCTCAGCTGCATTCTGTTGAGAAGTGTGACCACTTATGTTTCGGTCTTCCTTGCTGGTCCATGCCCATTCCATCCTGGTGTCCGTACATGCTAAGCGCATCGCCGTACAGTCGGCCGATGGGCATCTCTTACCTGTTGGTTGAGTACCTGCCCCTTTTTGTCTTCCTGGGAGAAAACCCCCGTTGAAACTGTATCCCAGGAAAGCCCGGGGGCATTGCTCTAAAGAGAGTTTCCATGTTGGAGGACTGATGCCCTTGGAAGACAGGGGGCGTTGTAGGTAATGAGTAAGTACTTTAACCTTGTGAGGAGCTGCTGCTGGGTGAGCTGCGTGGGGTACCATATTGCACCTCCTCCAAATGCTCACGTGGTGCTTGGCCTTGGTTGTCCACCTGTTTGGATTGAGAGACACCTACAACCCTGACTGAGGGACCACAATAGCCCACCTGGCTTCCTAGTCAGACAGCTCAGAACTTTCCAGCTGAGGGCTGAGCTTTCTCAGTTAAACTCGTGTGTTGGAAGTGTGGCCAGGAGTGAAAGAATAAACATGTTCCACGAAAGTTAAAGTGTCACAAAATGGAGCGTTAACATAAGTTCTTTCTCACTCTTAGCTGTAAAATGCATTTTAGAAGGTGAAAGATTAACAAGGGAAGCAGTAAACGGACTGAAGTTTCTCCTCGCATTACTATTCCTCTTTCATGGACGCAGACTTCATTATTTTGTTATGGTGTTTATCTTAACGGTGTTGTTAATTTGAAGTTAGATTCCATTATCTTAAGATCCTGTTAGGAAATGGCCCAAATAAGGAGAACGAGCCATGATTTATCATTTAAGAGCACGTAATAACTGCCACATTGCTGGTTTTCTATTGCAATGTGCTTTGCCTAGGGGGACGGTGGGGAATGGTCAATCTTAACATAAAATACAAATGGATTGAATGTATTGTTATCACATAGTAGACGTCTACACTTGACAACAAGGAAGAACTAGTAGTACAGTGATTTTTGATGGAGGACTGGAAAGGATTACTTTTAGATTGGATGTATTTTGTAGTCTGTTATTCCTATCTGTTTATCCATGTAAGCAGTAAGGCTGTACTTAAGCTTAGCAGTTCACTGTGTGTATTATGTAAAGATTTTGGATCCCTCTATTAAAGTCGATCAAAATTTTTAGCATTTACATATAACGTGAGGAATGAATTTTAAAAATTCACGGCAGATTTTAGGATATAAAAGATGAACTGTGTCATCTATAATTTAACAATTATGTTCTTTTACTTTAAGACAGAAAAGATGATGCCTTTAATTGTAGGTTATAAGATATGTTACAAGGAATATATTGTGTATATGTTAAAATGAAATGTTTCCTGAAAGAATGATTTACCAGCAGGGCGTGGTGGTGCATGCCTGTAATCCCAGTATTTCGGAGGCTAAGACAGGAGGATTGTAGGTTTGAGGCCAGAGAGTGGTAATTTACTGAGAACTTGTTTCAAAATTGAGAATAAAATAGGGCCAAGGGTGCAGTTCAGAGGTTCATGGGTCCATTCCCCAGCACCACACACAACAAAAGTACATTGTAGCCTAACGCATATTATTTGACTGAAACTTCTTTTTCATTGTTAATGTTTTTTCACATTTCTCAGGACAGAGTTGCAATACAGCCAATGATGGTGTATCTTAAGTTAGAAGTTGTTTTTCTTCGATAAGGATCAAATGTAGCCAGTTGGGCAACTTTTAAGTTTTATGTTTGTTGAATTGAGGACTTAAAAGTACTGCTAAGTCTGTGAGGACTCAGCTGGTTGAATGTCTATCAGTTTGTTGGAAAGACCTATTTTTTGTGCGTTCTGATGCTTTTCAGAGTCCTGTTGATAAACACTGTCAGGAGCAGAGCGTGTAAGGAATCTTCCACTTGAAAGAGAAATGACAAAAAGAGTAAAAATCAGCGCCTGACCTGCCCGGGGTGCAGTCAGTGCTTTGCCTCTCCCCAGGATTCCATTGAGGATTACTCTCACCAGAGAGCTCGCTGGAGAGCACAGAGCGATGCGTCAGCACGTTGAAACCCCGACCAAATGCCATGTGCGTCTCTTGCTCCTCATTAACCGCTTGAGACCTGTGTGCATTAAAGTTAACTTGTGTTTCAACTGTCCCACACTTAACATTCAAAGACCATGTCCTTCTAACTAACCCAGAATTGTTCGTCTGCTCGATTTCTGCCTTTCAGACAAATTGAGCCTCTGCCCAATCTTCAGTCTCATTAATTTTAACATTAATCAAGAACTCTTCTGGCTGGGGGTGTGTAGCTCAGTGGTAGAGTGCTTGCGTAGCATGTGCAGGGCCCTGAGTTTGAGCCCCAGCACCTCCAAAAAGAAAAAGAAAAAAAGTCCTCAAGACTTCTTCAGTGACTTTGTTTTGGAAGATGATAAGTAAAATGTATGGATTTGTAGATTCCTACTCCAGATTGAAATTTCATGTCATTTCAAATTCCTTTGTACATTATACACTGATAAGTAATAGCAGGTTGTGAGTGTGTTGAAGCTTTGTGTTGCACAATGGTGAACTGCAGAGTTGTGCAGGTCAGTTGTTCCACAGAGGCATCTAGGGAGGGGAAAGCCAGTCCCGTTGCAGCTGGGTCCCTGAGCCCAGACTTCTGGAAGCCCCACAGGACTGGAAATTGCTAAAATCTCCAAAGGCCAGACAGTGACGACTCTTTTAGAACAAAGTAAGTATTTCCCACCCGCAGTATTTCCCCTACTCCTCAGTCCACCCTTGCCAAAATAGGCACTTTTAAAAGGACGAGAAAAAAGGAAAATGTATTCTGAGGAAGGAAAGGATCAAATAGAAGTTCATTCGGTTCATTTATTTTTGACTGAGGAAAGCTAGCGTAAATATTTAATCACAGAACTTGTGAAATGACATGTATTTAAAATGGAATTTATTCCTCATCAGTGTTCATGGGAAGAGTCAGCTAGCTGTGGACAACGTGACATTTTTCTTCTAGTTATAGGTAGGAAAAGTTCATAGTCAAGAAAGGAAAATATGTTCATTTCAATTTCATTATTACAGCAGTCGGAATCATGCCCGGTTCATAACAAAATAATTTCCCGCATTAGTTACTTTTCTCTTGGATAGGCAATGAAAAATGAGACATGTTGGTGGACAGATGATTCACTTTGACTGATTTGAAGTAATTTTAATACTTCTTTGAAGCAGAAACCAAAAGTTCCTCCTTTCTCTTTTCTTTTTTCCTCCCTCTGTCTTCCTCCTAATTTAGATCACCACATGCTAATTCGAATTGATGGCATGGAAGCTGATTGCTAATAACAAACTATCTATCCAAGACTCATTTTAGTCATCTTAGTCAAAAATAAAAATTCGGGAGTGAAAAAGCATGACATGTAAGTGAGTAAGATGATTTGCTGCAGGTTGAGGAGGAAATCCTTGATTCTGATGATGACTTGGTGAGACAGGCACAGAAGAAGAAATGTTCTCCACTTCCCAATCTATCGACCCCTGGCTTCAGCAGCAAGAACATGGAGTTCTTGGGTTTGAGTTCTTTGAGTCATGAGAGCAGCTGTCTACTGGCCCTTTGCCTACAAATAGGTCTCAAGGAAATAGAGAACAGTAGACAAAGAACAGACACAAGCTGCCCCTTGTCCATCAACCCTCAAATATTTAGTTAGAGATTTCAGGACAGCTTATCAGTTCTTTTAACACACCATTTCTGAGAACTTTTGAAATAATTTCTTCTAGGAGGAAAAAAAAAAAAAAAAAAAAAACAACTGGAAAATAAAGTAGTGACTGTTTGCTTTGACTTTGGTTAGAAAGTCAAGTGTTCTCGTGGGTGAATATTTAGCCAACTAGAGTTTATACATCAATGACTAGGACCTTGTCTTTTAAAATTTTTGTAGTGCTCATGAAATCTTTTCTTAAGTACATCAAGTACTCTCTACATTGATTGGACAGTGATGACCTGGCATAAATGAACCCCTTGCTAATGATTTAAGATTGCCACGAGGTCCACTCATTCTGATACAGTGTGTTAGTAGGGCCCAGTCTGTTTCTTTTTCTGTCTTCTGTAGAGCTCGCTTGTCACCTCTTCCGCTGTTGCTGCCCTGGCATCTATCAACTCCTCCTCCTAGATGAGATAACTGAGCTGACTCTGAATTCTCTGTTACACAAGGAAGTGTTATAAAGGAGTTTACATGAAGGCTTTGTGGTTAGTTATGGAGGTAAGTCAGAGGAGTCATGCTTCTCTGCTCAAACTAGTGTTTAAGAAGACAGAGTCTTGTCAAAAGTCTAACTTTTAACTGCTGTAAATGGCTATCTAATGAAGGCACCTTGAAAAGATGTAACTCCTAATAAAGGAAAACTTTATTTCTAGATTGCTCTTATTGAACATTATTTTTTGTTCTTAGTTGCTTCCTTCCATTAATTAATCAGTACATGTGCACAACACTACCAACCTTGCATACCTACAAATGCATTTTTTGTATTAACTGCAACCCGCTCATAAATAGACACTTAACACTGCTCTCATTCTTAAAATAACGATGAACGACTTTGGCCTCATCTGCATTTTGGGTCATGGGTAGTGGTGTTCCCTTTGGGTACGTGCTCTGCAGTCTTCCCACTTGTGGTGAGAGTGACTGAGTCCCACCACCAGTAGTTTCACCAGCTCCAGGGAAGTGGGTGAAAGGAGATTCATTCTAGGCAAGTTTTGTTTCTCTTTGGGGACAGATCTCTCTCTCTCTCTCTCTCTCTCTCTCTCTCTCTCTCTCTCTCTCTCTCTCTCCCATAGTAGGGTTCTCAGGGAATTGAAGAGACCCAGTGACTTTGATCATTGATACTAGAAAACATTTTTCTCCCTCACTTAAACAATTTTTTTGGGGGGGGGGGTAAAATATGCACAATGTAAAATTTGTGATGATAACCGCTTTCAGGCATATAGATCTGTGGCATGAAGTACATGCACATTGTTGACCACTACTACCAATGGTCTATTTACATACATGGATTTTCCAGACACTCATGGGTTAGTCACCTGTCTTCAACAAGAAGCCCTACTTTGTCCAGAATCATGGTGTTGTAGCTTGTCTTGTACACCCTCTTGTTTTGGGCTATGCCTTTCTATCTCCAGTATTATTTGGGGGTGGTGGTGATGCTAGGAATTGAACCGAGAAGCATTCTACCTCCCAGCTACACCCTCAGCCTGTTTTATTATTTATTTTGAAACGGGGTCTCACTAAGTTGCTGAGGCTGGCCTTAAACCTGTAACCCTCCTGTCTCTGCCTCCCTCTTAAGTACTTGTACTTCTTGTCCTTTCTAAAGTTACCTCTGAGTTCAGACCTGTGTCCTGGGTCCTTTTGTCAACTGACTTTCCTTGATATTTTTTAGCCTTTACTTGACAGGATTTTCTGTTTCTCTGACCTGGTGACAGCACTTCTTGATCATGGTGGCTTTGTTGGCCAGATATCTGTCACCCAGCTTCATTTTTGGTGGTCTTCCTGTTGTCTTCTAGATTTCTTGCCAGACCAGCCTGCTTTTCCCACAATTGCTTTCTCTCCCAGACTAGGCCCTGCCTGGCCTTCCTCGCCTTGCCTTATCTACTACTCCTTGTTTGACCACCATATAAGAAGTATCAAACAAATTTTAAATTCTAGACTAGCTGCTTTTATTGAAGACCCTGGGAAGTCTACCATACAACATACTAAATAGTATTTTACTTTGTTATGACTCCTAACATTAAAAAAAGAATGTCAAATTACCAAAAACATAAATAGAAGGAAAGAAATGGAATATTGTTAACCAGCTTTCTAAAAAACAATTAAAAGGCCTAGAAGAATAATTTCCTTTAGCGAATTTGACATGTTTAGGAAGCCATTATTAATCTAACTTGTTAAGATCTCTTTCTGTATTGTGTTGTTCCGTAGTGCTGTATTACAAACCACATCAAACCTGATGCCTCAAAACAGATTTTTCCTTTCTCATGATTCTTGCGTTGCCTTTGCTCTGATGTGCAATTTTTCTTTCTCATGTTCTGTCTGCTGACAGCTTGGCTGGGACCGGAGCATGTAAGATGATTTTACCCTCCGCTCTGGTATTTCAGCAGAGAATGCCTGGGCCTTTCCTCTCCCTGGTCTTTCAGTCTAGCCTCGCTTCTTTACCTGGCAACTCTATCCCAAGAGGATTTTTTAAAATGACCCTTTATTCTACCATTTTAAAACTTTATTCTTGCCAAGTGTGGTGGTAGGCACCTGTAATCTTGGCTCCTCGGGAGGCTGAGGCAAGAGGATCATGCATCTGAGGCCAGCCTGGGCAACTTAGTGAGACCCTCTCCCAAAATAAAAATAAAAAGAATTGGGAATATGGCTAAGTGGTAGAGTGCGTGCCTCGCATGGACCTCATTTTTTATTTTGCTTTGTGTGTTTCTTCATTGTTCTTGCATTTTAATTTTTGTTTTCAATTACTTGCTTATTTTACCTTCCCCAATAACTGTAAAGTCTTGAGAAAAGTTCTCAAAATGTTTATTCATGTTCTGGGGTTTCTGCCTGGTTAGGGCCTAGAGCTTACTTTTAAAAGGCTTTTCTTTTTGAATGACAGAGGACTTGAATTAGAGTAGCTTTCTAGGAAGTAGACTTGAAGAAAGAGAGAGAGAGAGAGAGAGAGAGCGCGAGAGCGCGCGGGAGGGAGGAAGGAAGGAAGGAAGGAAGGAAGGAAGGAAGACATGCATGAGTGGCCCATTTGATGTCTGACTCAAAAAGTGTCTTGCCTCTGGAGGACTGGGCCAGGGTAAAATCATTGTCACTAAGATAACTCTCATTTGTTGGGCTTTTAGGTTATATGTTCTTAGTTTAATGATTAGGAATGAAGGTAATTCCTTACTGAATCATTCAGAAAGAAACATTTGACTTGATATCAACTCTCTTAAATGTTTTAAAGGAACTTGTATCTACCGTACTGAAAAGAAGCATAACTTTATAATACCAAGACTTAATTTTCACCCCCCCCCCCATACCCAGTGCTGGTTCCTTTGCTGATGAAGAGAGTTTCTTTGGGAATATGAGCAAAAGTGAGAGGGAAAATGAGGGCACAATGGGTTTCCGAGGGTAACAAAAGGATGAATGAAATTCCTATATAAGATAAAGTGGGTGGAAGGGCAGAGGTCATTTAAACTCTGGACAGAGACTGCTGTTACTTGGGGTCAGGCAGCAGGGGCAGGGATGAGGGAGGGTTAGTGGAGGAATGTGGTTTCCTTTTAGAACAAAAATAAATAAAACGTGAGGCCTTAAATAAGCAATTCTGGGCTCAATCTTTCCATTTCTAAATGAAGATCTCTCACTTTTGTAGGTTTCTTTTTATCTACTGCATAGAATCTTACCAGCAGGTATGAAAAGTCTGCAAAACAGACTTGAGTCTACACTTCATCCGGTTTTGTTCGCTTTCCCCCTCCCCGGCCCTGCTCTTCTCCTTGGAATAGGACTGTTCTCCCCTGCTGGTGCTCCCCACGGGTCCTCAGGCTTGTGATCTGTCCAGCTCTGCAGGAGAGGGCTGTTCCCATTAGGCCCCTTAGAAAGTAGCACCTGTATAAACAGCCCCATCTTTTGTCCTCTGCTGAGCTGTTTTTTTTTTTTGGTGGTGGTCGTGGACTGGGGATTGAACCCAGGGACATTCTACCTCTGAGCTATATCCCCAGCCCTTTTGATTTTTTATTTGGAAACAGTGTCTCACTAGGTTGCTGAGGCTGTCCTTGAAGCTGCGAGCCTCCTATCTCAGCCTCCCAAGTACTGGGTTTGCAGTGTGCCACCATGCCTGGCTTTTGACATAGACATGGAGTTGGGAAGAAGGGAGCTTACTAATAAATGTGATCGCCAGAGATAGATTGGCTGGGATTGGCCTGGCCATCATGTTCTGCAGTTGGGTTTGAAGCAAAGCCTGCAGCAGGCAGAATCTGGAGGGTTTCCCCATGGGGCTGAGGAAGGCCACTGTGGAGCTGACCACGGGACAGAGTTCCAGGCTTTTCCGTTTTTCCCAGGGTATTGTTGATCCTGAAGCCAGGGTGGAATCCTGAAAGGTTTTAGTATGTTGTTGTGATTTGTTTTAAAATGTAGGGACTTGGGGTTAGAGGGTGGTATATTACCAGAAGTGAGCCGATCTCAGTTCTTCTTGGACTATTTCATCTCCTTTGTCACTGATCTTATTATAGGTTCTTCATTTTCCACAGGTAAAATGAAGGCTGTATGAAATGTAATTTCTTTGCATCTCCCACGGCTGGGGTATCTTCTTCTGTGCACCCTATAAGGATCGAAACTTCCTTGTACCCAAGGTATCCTATGAGCTTGGGACAGGGATTCTCTGTATAATTTATTTTTGTAGCTCCAGGATGAGGATCACACATTATTAGCAAATAGCTTGCCTTGGATGTTTGTTAATTTGGTTAATTTAAAGTGAATCCTTTGAGCAGTCTTTGCTGAGTGTTAGATTCTAGAGCAATGTCCACAGATACCAGGCTGGGGGCGTGAATCCAATAACATAGCAAGCATTCATTTAGACTGAAGTGTGAGTGTGTGTGTGTGTGTGTGTGTGTGTGTGTGTGTGTGTGTGTGTGAGAGAGAGAGAGAGAGAGAGAGAGAGAGGTGGAGGTATCTACCATTTTCAAATATTTTGAGGTAGTGCCTTTCATAGCAGATCGTTGAAGATTTCATAGGTTTTCTATATTCAAGAGATGCCATTTAGCCTGCTAAATTTCTAGAAATTTTTGATCTATCAAAAATTATAGGTTCTATCACTAACATTGCATTTTCCATGTTTCTTAATTTTGTCACTGCTTATCCCATTGAGAATAACCAATTGTAAAAGGCCCCCAATTCACTGAGCTAGGTGGTGTGTGCTTGTAATCCCAGCTACTTGGGAGGCTGAGGCAGGAGGATCTCACGCACGCACACACACACACACCACCCCTCCAAATTCTAAGTATGGCTAAAATGTAAATGCCCCTAATGAGCCACAATTTTTTTTAGAGGCCATTTGGCCAAGGAGGATTTGAGATCTCCTTCAGATGTGGTTTGCTTGTCTTCTCGAGCCAGGTTCTGTGTTCTGCGTGTCTATGTTTGTGGTTAAAAAAATGCTTTAAATATTCTTGGGATTCTGCTTTTTTAATTTTTTTTTCTTGAGTCTGAAAAAATTCATTTCAGTGTCAGTATGGTATGTTGGTAAGTTTTAAGAAAGGGGGAGACAGAAATTTATTAGTCCAGTTAATTTCATTTGGCTTCTCTCAGAGCCACTGGCTATGTTACTGAGTGAAAAAAATATGCCGCAGGATTTTTCTGACAGGTGAGTATTTGTCAATACTTTGATGACAGCCAACGGTTTAAAAGTAGCCCAGGAACGATGCGTGCCATGTTGCAATGTGCTCCCGAGTTTGGGACAGTTATATTTGACAAGTCTGGAAATTTTCCTGTATATTTAGATGATTCGATCTTATTTTTACAAGCTCAGTTATTAATATAAAAGAGGTAGCACTTTAAGGAGTTTGCTGGGCTTAATACTGCCTTATCAGTGGGATGACAAAACTATAAATTAGTTTTCCTGACAGAAATCTGACAAGGCATTTCTGTTGCTCCAAAAGCACACACGTGGTGTTAATTTTGACCTGATCATAGGTCCTCTGATCGCCTCACACACACAAACCACGTGTAGGAGAGCTAGAGTATTGGCATGAATTTTGTGGTAGCTCTTGCCAACAAAGAAATACGATGTACTAAATGTGAATCTGGTTTCAAAACAAATGTCAAAAATGTAAAACATTGGATTAACTGGATGGTCAATTGTACATTTAATGAAGCTATTTCCCTGGACTCCCTTATTACTCTGTCAGCACACTGGGTAACTCCACATTGCTAGTGAATTTCCATTTTTGATACACAATTCCTCCCTTTCCTTAGTTTATTAATGACTGACTGATACAGAGAAAGGAAATTCCGCCCTCATAGAAAGCTCTTTAATCAGCCAATCAGCTTCTTTGTATTAGAAATCACTTTACATGCCAGAAACAAGATAAATTGGAGCCCATACTTACATGGGTCATGTCCCAGGCATCACAGAAAGCTGGTAACCAGGCAGGACTGTCATTGTGTAAATCAGCTGGGTGTTAAATACTCAACTTCATACTCTAATTGAAAGTGTCTGGGGATGTTAAATATGGGAAGTTTGAGGGCTGTTGGGAGGAAAGATATTATTTTGTCATAAAAATTTGCTGTTTTGATTTTGAGTGGTCAAAACTTTGACTGAAAATAGAGTAGTTTAGTGAAATTATGTGTTAGAAGTTTTGTTGAAGTAGTTTGATTAAAAGGAGATACAAACCTCAGAAGAAATGACAATATATGAGATCTTTATGAAACTGCTAGAGGAATATGGCATGACAGGCTATAGAAATGTGTTCTTTCTTTTGCCGTCTTCTTTGTGGGGTGTTTGTTTTGGTTTACCTCATCTCATTTGCTAATCTGCCGTGAAGTTGTACTTATCCCTTGAGCTCCTTTTTTCCTCAGAATATAAACTAGGATAAAGTAAGTTGGGATGAGGGAGAGAAGAGAGATGACTAGTGAATTTTGAATGCCTTCTCTGTGCCAAGGTTATGCCAGGCGTGCTCTGCACAGTAATCCTGCGGGATTAAAAGTTTTAATTCCCATTTTGCAAAAAGTAACTGCTTGAGGTCACACAGCTAGTTAGTACAACCAGACTTTAAACCCTATCTGCTTAGGATTTTAAACACCTTTAGCACCAAAGACTGTGTTCTTTCTTCCAAAGTGTACCTGATTTCGCTTATGAAGTTTGGAAGAGCACATCAGAAGAGTTGACTAGCATTAAGGGGAAGAAAATGTGGATTATTCAATCATTCAACAAATATTTTATTTATTTTCGCAATACTGGGGATTGAACCCAGGGCACTCCACCTTTGAGTTACACTTCTAGCACAGCTCTGTTTTTTTATTTTGAAACAGGGTCTTAGGCCGGGCTTGGTGGTGCACACTTGGAATCCCAGCACTTGGGAGTCTAAGACAGGAGGATCACAGGTTCATGGCCAGCCTTAGCTACATGATGAGGCCCTGTTTCAAAATAAAGAACAAAAAGATAGGGCTGGGGGTGTAGCCCAGAGGCCAAATGCCCGGTTTAATCCCCAGTACTTAAAAAAAGAAAAGAAAAGAAACAGGGTCTTGCTAAGTTGCTGAGGCCTTCCTCTTTTATTTTTATTTTTTATTTATTTTATGTATTTATTTTTTGTGGTGCTGGAGATTAAACTCAGGGGCATTCTATCTCTGGACTATACCCCCAAGTTCTATTTTTTTATTTTTATTTTTAATTGGAAACAGGGTCTTGCTAGGTTGCTGAGAGCCTCTCTAAGTTGTTGAGCCTGGCTTCAAACCTGCTATCCTCCTGTCTCAGCCTCCCAAATACTGGGATTACAGGTGTGAGCCACCATGCCTGACTGCCTTCCTCTTGTTTGTCTTACTGCCTTCCTATTCAGAGAGCATGCAGTTGATAATATTTCAGGGTTTCTTTTATTGAAGACTACCCCAGCATTTCTTATGGTAAATTTATTAAGCTTTACTTTAGGTGCAAAGTTCAAGAATCTGTTGACAGCAGCCTATCTAAGGAAGTCACAAGGGTTAGGTTTTCATTTTGCTGTAAACTGTTTCTCCAGTGTATCTCAGTAGGTGAAAGTATTATGTTGTTTTTATAGAAAGAGGCAGTTACCCAGGCTTAGAATTAACTGATCCTCTGGTTTCTGAAGGTAGGTATTTACTACCATTGTGTTTTCAGAAGTTCAGACAATTGTCACTGTGCTATAAACCCAAATAATAATTATAAGTTGGCAGCAAGCTGGGACTTTCATTCATTTTAACTTACCCTTTAAAAAGAACTACATCCCCCTTTTCAGATGAGATGGTAAACTGAAATCATACTGCACAGCCTGAACTCTGGTTTTTATCCACACAGAGGCTCACTGTTTGAGGCTGTTAAATGTGTACTCTATTTGTCTGGGTGTGTGGGCATAGGAGAAAAACAGAGAGGGCTGAGTGGAGGTTGATCTCACTTCAGGGGCCGGCCTCCTGTAGAGGGAGGTATGCATTAAACGGAAGCATCAGGCACTGAAATTGTTTTTGTTAGGGCCAAGGCACTAATACTATTCCTTATCTTTCCAGTACCAAGCACATGGAGTGTCACAAAATAGGCAATCAATAAACACTTGCTGAATGAATACAAAAATAGCTTTCATTTTAACTATAAATTCTGGGGAGGGGGAAACCCCTAGATTGTTTCCTTTTTGAGCTGCCATTGGCTGGGTACTGTGCTAAGCATCTCATATACCTTGTCTCATTGAATTCTCTTGACCTCATGAGGTCCTTTTTCATTTTAGAGACGGATAAATCAAAACCTGGGAACATTAGGCACTGTTCAGCACCCGTGTCTCACAGCTGATGTAGGCCTGGGGATGAACCCACATTGACTGACTGTGGTACTTGTGCTTTATCCTGTGCTACTGGGTTTCCCTGCTTGGCTGTAGTGATGATGGATAGGGTTTAGATTTTAAGACCTCATCCTAAGACTTGAAATAGCACATCTTTGATTCACTTTGGAAAGGCTAAAAATCAACATATGATTTCAGCTGGGAAATTGGAGCCTCGGGAGAAGTCAATAGTTTTCTCTGTGACATCACAGGATGTTACCATGGAGATGATTATGGTATTATGAATACAGCATTAAAACTTGGAGTGGGAAATAAGTTGCCTAAGGAGACGAAGTGCTGAGGAATAGCAAAGTCGTCAGGAAAATGCCTTTTAGATTTTAGATGAACAAATTTAGCAACACGAGGTCTAAATGCCGGGTCTCTTTCAACATTCCTGAGACATCAGTGTTAAATTATTCTTTTAACTCTCCCTGGTTTTGTTACTACTTTCGGAACTTGTTGAAAGTAAAATAATTCCCATGTGTGCTTATGTGTTTTTAGTTTAGCAAATATTGTTTTTTACAGATCCTCTCTGCCCCTGCCCCCCTCTAATCCTTTCTTCAAAATATTCCCAGTGGAGATAAATGGTTTCCTGGTTTTTGCATCAACAAATTCACTGCAGAATAAGTTAGCCCCGGCATTTGTTAATTGTGGAGGCCAGTTCTGGCAGTCAAATGGAGGAGAGGGTGTAGTAAAAACTAAAATGTAATATTTCCAATAGAAACTCTCATTTCAAGTTTTGTTCCTCTTGCTCTTCACAAATTTTAATTCTTTTAAAGGTGTTTATTTAAGAGATGTTAAATTTTAAACCTTGTCAGAGAAAAGGTGTTTCCATCACCAATA
>PVLC010000398.1:71107-221467 GCA_004027655.1 Graphiurus murinus
AAAAAAAAAAAAAAAAAAAAAAAAAAATAGGGTTGGAGGTGTAGAACACCCCTGGATTCAATCCCCAGTCTCTCTCTCTCTCTCTCTCTCACCCCTGGATTCAATCCCCAGTCTCTTTCTCTCTCTCTCTCTCTCTCTCTCTCTCTCTCTCTCTCTCTCTCTCTCACACACACACACACACACACACACACACACACACACACACAAGTAGTGATAATCTTCTGTTATTGTTTGCTATCTCAATTCCTTTGTATTTAGAATCTCCTACTATTTTTATTTAACTGGTATGCTATCTGGCTGACTTTAGGGCACACTGAAGACTTCAGTTCCCTTACTGCTGTCATTTTACTTTGAAAAGGCCAAGTATTCTAGACAGGAACAACATGGTTGTTCTGGCCCATTGAGCTCTAAAAAGTTGTCAGTGTGTTCCCGTCTGTAAGATAAGGTACTCTCGAATCTGAAGTGCCTTCTTACCAGACCACTCTGAGATCTAAAATTCCTTCCTAATCTGTAGAAAGGAAATGACGAGTAGCAATGGGAGTTTTATTTATTTTATTTTATTTTTAAAAGGGGATTTAAAAATAGTAAAAGGAAACTGGGGCCTCGATCAGTGGTAGAGCAATTGTCTGGCATGCATGAGGCCCTGGGTTAATCTCCAGTACCACCACAATGAATGAATGAATGAATGAATGAATGAATGAATGAGTAATAGATAAATAAATGGAGCACATAAGAGTTGAACTAGTCACAAGTGCATGTGCCAGTGTATCACTTGATAATGCTTAATATATGTGAAAGAGGATGAAAGTTAGATGTAGAGTATAAGTTTGCGTATATACCAGGGAACCTGGCATTCAGTTTAAGGCTCAGAACATTACCAATACCTGCGAGGTTACCTGAATACTCCTTACTGTCCTAGTGCTCTACCAACTTGTGTTTATCATTCATTTGTCCTGTAAACCGAGTTCATAGTGTACTACATGAATTGAAAAAGGTTTTAAAAGGGAAATAAACTAGCTATAGCATTAAAAAACAAACAAAACACAACTTTTACATGTGTTTATCTGTGTTGTAGTGATTCATTCTTGCTGGTAGATTTCCTGTCCAGTTGTTTCTTTGACTCAAGGGCTGTTCTGAAATGATTTAAAGTTTTCAGCATATGAGGATTTAGCATTTATTTTTATATATTGATCTTTTACGTACTTGTTTTGTGGTGCGGGGACATGGTCTCTAATATCAATTCTTGGAAATCTATTGAGACGTCTTGTGACTTACTACATACAACATTCTAGGAAATATGTACATGAAAATGATGTCTACTCTCATTTGGTCTACTGCATGTGATAAGTTAGTGCTGGAGGCTCCTACTGTTGATGGCTTCATCTATTTCTTCAGTGTTTTCACCAAACTTTGCTATATACATACCTAAGGCTATTTTAATATATGGATACATTTATGGTGGTATTATACTTTCTACTTAAGTTATTAGTCATTATATAAGTAGCCTCTTTATTTCTTTTGGGGAGGCATGAAATCATCTTAAACTGATATTAGTGAAAGTATATAACCTTATTTAGGTTCATATGTTTTCCACATTTTCAGTCTTTATGTTTTACGTGACTCTAAGAAAGCATTGTGCTGGATTTTATTATTCCTTTTGTAATCTCTTAACTTTTAACTGGCAGATTAATTTACATTTATTGTGATGTTTACATATGTGTGATGTTGTTACTGTCATCTTACCCTATATATTCTATTTGTCTCACCTTTTGGTCTTTCTCTTTTTCCCCTAATTGCCTTTCTTTTAATTGCTTGAATTTTATTTGTTTGTTTATTTATTTATTTATTTATTTATTTATTTATTTATTTATCCTCACTGGATTGGAAGCTGTGATGGAATCTTCCAGCTGCTTTCTAAAACTTGTTGGTTTTCTGTTTTTCTTAAGGTTGCATAAAGTACATTGTCCAAGCTTGCTTGCTGTTATACATCACCATGTGACCGAGTTCTAACCAGTGGGATGTGAACAATGTGAAATAGGGCAAAAGGCTTTTTAGGAATTTCGAACCTCATCCACCCCCTTTTTCACCTTTTGCTTTCTAGATGCAAAAGATGACAAGGCCTAAAGGTTGAGTCTCACAAGATAGTGAGAACCTGAGTCTTTGAATTTCTCTGTAGAGGAAAACCATTAGACTAGAAAACCGAACACTAGACTGGAATTGAGAAGGTAGTGTTAAGTCACTGAAATCTGGGGGCTTGTTACAACACCTAATGTTTTCTTAAAGAATGTAGAAATTATGCACTTTTTACTCCATTAATGGTACCTTTGAAATTGCCCATGCATACCAGAGTCTAAAATTAAACCTGATATTAAACCTTTCTCAAGTAATACAGGGATCATAGAACACAATTCCATTTGCTTCCTTTCTAATTTGCATGCTATCCTTAAAAAAAAAAGCAAAACAAACCAACCAACCAACCTTACACATTATTATTGTTTCATCGTTTGTTTGGATTTGCTTCCGTTTTACCAGTTTATTTGCTTACTTTTCCTTCTTGCAACTCAGATCTGCTTCTAGGGTCATTTTCCTTCTTGAAGTATGTCCTTTAGAAGCTACTCCCTGTAAAACCCTGATAATAATAATTCCTCTGTATTTTTATCTGCGTGTATCTTTATTTTTCTCTTATTCTTGTTTAGGTCTAGGTTGACATTTTTCAGCACTTTAAATATTTTCTTCTCTTTTTAAAATCTCCTGTACTTGGGATTGAACCCAGGACCTCTTGTATACTAGGCAGTCACTCTACCACTGAGCTACATCCCCAGCCCTAAATCTATTTTTATAAACGTTTGGCCTCCATTGTTTTGTTGAAGTCTATTTCCAGCCCAGCTGTCTCTTTTGTTAGATGTTTTTCCTTTTTTAAAGTTTTCTTTTTGATGTTCTACAGTTTTATTGTAATGTGTCCTTGTGTGATTTCTTTTTACTTATCTTCTTTATTATTCATTTTTATTAATGTCTCAGTGTGTATATTTGTAAATATTTATACAAATTGGATGCTCTAGAAATATCATTTGGTAGTTTCTTTCCATAGAGAATATATTTTAATAACATACATTTGTTTCCAAATATTATACATATCAGGATGCATGTGTTCGTTACTTGAGTGCTATAATTAGCATAAAAACGTAGGAGCAAAACCAAATATGTATGTACATATATGTATATATATATTTTGACATTTACAAAAGTGTATGTTTTTCAAGCAAAACACTGATGTAAGTATATCTGGGGTTGATTCGAGTATTCATTGTGCCAGTATTTTAACAATTAAGCCTTTCATTTGTAGTTTAAGGTGTTGAAAGCTACAGTAACCTGAAAACCAATTTCTAATTATGGAAAGTAAATCAAAGATGGAGACAGAGGACCTTGTTTTGTACTTTTCAATATGGCAATTTGCTTATACACAAAGAAAACAGTTGAAATGTTGCATATTTTATTTTGATCAGTGTCCTATAGTCAAGAGTCTATATTAAGTTATATTTTAAAGGGATATGATATTTTTCTAAGCCAACTGTGCTAAAGAAATTTTACTGTTTATTAGTTGTGGTAGTATCAGGTCAGTTAATTTGTGGTTTTAAAATAAAAGGTCACTAAATTTATATTTAAAGGTTTAGTTCACCATTTAGATATAATTTATCTTATAAAATAGTATATTACACATGGTTATTGTAGGATAGACCTTTGTATAATTAAAAATGAAATGGAGAGAGTTAAGGATGACCTTTTCTTTTACTTCTTCAAGTGTTTCCTATTCATTATTTTAAAAGTGCAATAATCAAAACTAAAATACTTAAAATTGAAGAATAATCTGTTTTATTGGATAAAACTGACATAATACTTACTAGACTAATTTCACAGATTATATATGCATAGCGTGTGAGGCAATAAAGGACACTTTCTATAATGAAATAAAAGACCAGGAGCTAGAATCCTGTAAGGATTGGCCAAGTTAACCTTCCTTCTGAGAGAGACTAGAAAAGCAAGTTAAAGTATAAAAAAGACTGCTGGGAGATATTGGAGAGATTATAAGATAGTCTCGTTACAGAGGCAAAATCAGAGAAAGTGGAGGCCCAGATTCAAAACTTCTCATTTCCTGTAATTAGATTAAAGTGATTGCAGAGTGCTAGTCCCATAGGTATTAAATCCCCTCTAGAATGTAATATTATTCTAATTCTCAAGTTACTTCTGCTAACAGTTTTGCAGAAACAATGTTTGGCAGATAATAAAAAATAATCACTTCAGGAGGAAAGAAAACATTAGCAAAACTCGGGGAAGAAAACAGCCATAGAAAAATGTATTAGAAGCTTCATAGATTGGCATTATAGAAACAGACTTTAAAGTTATTGTGTTTATCCTACTTTTAAGGAAAGTAAGAATTCTAGAGAACTAGAGACTATAAAAACATGAAGTAGAAATTCTAGAATTGCAAATTCAACAAAATGGACAATTCACTGGTTGGGTTTAACAGCAGATTAGATACAGCCAAAGAGAGAATTAGCACACTGAAAAACAGGTGAAAGAAACTATGTAAAATAAAATGCAGAGAGAAAAAAGGATGGAAGATACAGATAGTGACATAAAGGATGTGGTGAGAAGTTTTAAAATACCTGTCACAGGAACTTTGAAAGGAGGTTAGAGCAAACTTGGCACAAGAGTATTGGAACAGGCAATAGCTGAGAATTTTATAGCACCAATAGATAACCTCCCTGTACAGACTCAAGAGTCATATGAACTCCAAGAAGGATAAATAAAAAGGAATTCACACTTAAGTATATTATTGTTAAAGGTGGTAAAAGCAAAAGCAAAGAGAAAATATTATAAGCAAGTAGAGGGAAGGAAAAAAAAAAAAGATACCCCCCTTCCAGGAGTTATAATTAATACCAAGAAATGACTTCTTAGCAGAAAGGCAATAGAATGAAATTTGTTGTAGAAAGAGAATATCTGCCAATCTAGAGTTCTGTGCCCAACAAAGATACTTTGGAAAGAATGAGGGAGAAATATAGACATTTTCAGACAAACAGAATTGGAAGGTTTCTTACCAACAGACTTTAGCCAAAGAAAGTATTAAAGGGCGCTGCTTAGGTAGGAGAAAAATTATCCCAAGTAGAAGGTTAGAAATGCACCTATAAATGTGACTGTGGATAAATCAAAATAACTATTGACTATATAAAGTAATAACAGTATCTTAAAGCATTATTGGATGTAAAATTCACATCGCTAAAACATATCACAAATAGGCTTCTGAAAAGGTGCCTAATAAGCCAGCCATGGTGATGGCTGCCTATAATCCGAGTACTTGGGAGGCTGAGACAGGAGGATTGGAGGTCCAAAGACAGCCTCAGAAATGTAGCGAGACTCTCAGCAATCTAGGCAGACCCTGTTTCAAAAAGAAATAAAAGGAGGCTGGAGATGTAACTCGGAGGTAGAATGCTCCTGGGTTCAATCCCTAGCAAAAAAACCAAAAAACAACAAAAACACCAGGTGCCTAACAGTATGTGTTACAGGGAGATACCATTACACCCACCTAGTATGACAAGGATGTGAAGCAGCTGGAGCGCTCATATATAGGTGGTGGGGAACATGATTCTGTCTAGTCACATGGGGACCCTGGTATAATCTACAAAAGTTTATGACATGCATACTCTAAGAGTATACTTAACAGAAATGCAAACAAATGACACATTCAAGAACATTCACAATTCCACGACCCACAGTCACCAAAGAACTCAAATGTTTACCAAGATTAGATGGATAGATTGCTATATAATATGCACCAATGAAAATCACACACCCCATGGATAAATTTCACAATGTAATGTGGAACAAAAAAAAAGTAACAAAAATAAAAAAGCTAGATACAAAAGAAGACAGACTACATAATTCATTTAAGTAACATTTTTAAAAGACAAAACCATAATGTCTAAAGATGCATACTTAGGTAAAAACATGATGGTGGCTGCCTTTTTGGAAAGAGAGGAGGTTGTTACTGATAGAGGCATGACGGACCCTTGCAGATTCTAACGAGCACTATTTATTGTCCTGGTGGTGGACACAGGAGTGTTTTCCCTTGTGATAAATCTATGAACTGCGCATCTTGTTTCTGCATGTGCTTTGTTCTAAAGTAAAGATATAAAAAGTTAAAATATGCACACAATTTTAATGCTACCCAGAAAAAAATTTTAGATGGAGAAATATTTTATTTTCATATTTTCTGAATATGTCTCTTTCTGGCCCTCACTAAAAAATGTACATATATATATATATGTGTGTGTGAGATTTGTTTGGTACAATTTCTTGTAGTTCTCATGCTGGCTACAAGGGGTGGGCTAGTCCCCTTTTATAAGTCTGGCCCAAATAGGAACAAAATTGCCACCTTTTGGTTGCCCTAGAATAGCTGGGGAAAAATTAGAAAAGAAGATTATACCAAATATCCAGGGAGGAAAAAGCTAGGGGGGGCGGGGGATACCAATAACAACAAAGAAACAAACCTGAAAACAATTTCTTTTGTTCAGATTTTGAATCTATCAACAGCTAATTTATTCCCAAGGCTCACAGGGTCTGTCCTTTTTCACCACCAGAAGAGTTAACTCCTAACCAGAGAACTCATACTGAGTTCCAGTTCCCTGGCCAAGGGACCTGTCCTTCAGGTGGCTGGTGGGGCTGTGTGGTGAGCCCTTGGCTCCTGATTAAATGCAGGGAGTGAGGTGTCCCTTGACAGGGCCCACACTGTAGTAATTACACAGCCTTACAATAAGCCATAACATCCTTAGGAGCAGGGCAAAATCTATTTATTTGTCCCAAAAGGAACAATTTTGGAATGACAGTTTTAACTTGCAAGCTTAGTATCTGTATATAACGAAGTAGAACATAACAGCCCTGGAATAGCTGCAGGCATTTATTTATGTTTAAAAGAAAGAACGAAAAAAAAAAAAAAATCCCCCAAATAACTCTCCGGGGGTGGAGTCCTTGTGCTTTGTCTGTTGGCGGCTGACACATCTGCAGCATTCTGCTGAAAGGGAAAACTTAAGCCTAAGCTTAGCTGGGGGAAGGGGAAGGCAAAGAAAAAGAACTAACATTTATTGAGTGTGGCTGACCTCAGCGGTGCTGGGTGCTTTACAGAAAGCATCCTTCAGCCTCGCAGACTTCAATGCAGAAACTGGAGCCCAGGTGGTTGAGCTGCGCGTCTGTGTGAGTGTGCAGCGGGGCAGCCTCCGAGCTCAGCGAGCCCAGGCCTGTTGCAACAACCCAAGATGGCTGGTTTCCTAGGCACCCTGCTTTCTCTAACAGCATGGAGTAATACTGATTGTTTTTAAACTTTTCATATTCCACTGGTGGCCCTGGAAAACTTGTGACTCTTGAAAGATGTGTAGAGAGGTCCTAAGAAGAGAAAAGCAACAGTGTCCTTGCTTTCCCTTGTGGTTCTTTTCTGCCCTAACATGGGTCTTGGTCTGGCTTTGGCCACCTAGAGCTGTAATGAGACGTAAAAAAAAAAACTCATGCTAACTTACCATGACTTCTGCCCATGGTGCTGGTCATTTTTTAAAAAAATGACATTTTTTGTGTGTGCGTGTGTGTGTGTGTGTGTGTGTGCGTGCGTGCGTGTGTATGTGTGTGTGTGGTACTGGAGATTGATCCCAGGGACATTCAACCTCTGAACTACACCCTCAATCTCATTTTTATTTTAAAACAAGGTCTTATTAGGTTGATGAGAATCTCACTACTTGCTGAGACCATCCTCCAACCTGTGATCCTCCTGTCTCAGCCTCCCAAGTACTCGGATTACAAGCGTGCACCACCATGCCCGGCAAAATAACATTTTTAAAGTAAAGCATTTTATTTATTTTTAAATATACTTTTATTGGTGCATTATAATCTTACATCATACTGAGGATCAGAGTGATAAGGACACACATGTACACAGCACTCGGTGAGCTTTTCCCTGGCTCCAACCCCACTCCCTCTCCTTCCTCCTACTTGGTATTAAGATTGCCATTGATAATTTTGTATGTGTTCATAGCATCAGTGGAAGTGTTTCCTTCATTAATTCTCCTTCCCCAACACCACCACCCTCCCCCAGGCCTGCTCCATCACACCACAGAGGTTTCTTCTCCTCTATCCGGAGTCTCTCCTGTATCTCAACTTCTCCCTAGCGTCCACCTCTGAGAGAAAACATATGACTCTTCACTTTCAATGACTCACTAGTCTCACTTAGCATGATGTCCTCTGGCTCCGTCCGTTTTCCTGCAAATGACATGATTTTGTTCTGCTTTATGACTGAGTAAAACTCCATTGTGTGTATATCCCATAATTTTGTAATCCACTCATCTGCTGATGGACACCAACGCTGGTTCCATGATTCAACTATTGTGAATTGGGCTATACACATGGGTATGCATGTATCACTATAATATTCTGATTTCAGTTCCTCTGGAAAGATGCCCAAGAGTGGTATAGCTGGATTATATGGTGATTCCATTCCTGATGGATCCCACACTGATCTCCATAACTCAAGTAAAGCATTTTAACGGGACTGGGATAACAGAAGAATATCAGCACGAGGTGCTGATGGCTTTGCCGCTTTATGACATAGGTTACTAATTGCACATAGTCTTTTGTGAATTGATTTGATCAGTTTGGGGGAGGATATTGCCTTTGCTTCTTGTGATAAATATTTGCTTTCTTCTTGGTGCACTTGACCGTTGCATCAATGGAAATAGAATCATGAGACCCACAATGCTCTTTGTCTTAGACATTTGGAAAAACTTCCACTTGAACCAGTAAGAGTCTCTTCAGGATAACTACTTAAACCAAAGCTGTTTTATCTATGCACAAGTGAGGCAGTTTAATTGTATCCCCGGAAATTTCCATTTTCAAGTTTTAATTTTTTTTTTTGCTTTTGCACTTTAACTTTTTGAAGCTGTCAAGGTAACTACATAATTCTGTTGAAAAAGTCAATTACAAATGATACATTGATAAATTACTTCTTAGTGCTGGAGCCACCAAGGTATTGGAGAAGAAAAGAGCGTCCGTTCCCCACTCCTTGGGGAAAGCTCTAAGCACATGCGCAAAACTGAGAGGAAGAGATTATTTTGCCAGTTTTGGCTACTTTTGCACAAAACTTTTCACTTAGAGTTTATGTAACTTCGGCAGGCAGATTGAACTGGTTAAATAAGCCAGAAGAGCTTTAAAGATATTGAGTGTATGGATATTTTTACGTGTGGACTTTTTTTGTGTCGGATTTTCAGTAAATTATGATTCCAACTACATTTTCATTACTTTTTTATTGGAACTGGGGTTTGAAGACAGGGATATTCTTCTTTGGAGCTGCATCCCCAGACCTTTTTCTTATTTTTTTGAAAAAGGGTCTTGCTTAGTTGCTGAGGCTGACCTCCAACCTGTGATCCTCCTCTCTCAGCCTCCCTAGTACTGGGATTACAGGCATGTGCCACTATGCCTGGGTCATTTTCATTACTTTTTTTTACTATAAGAAGAGGGTTTTCAGAAATCATTAGAGGAAAACACACACACACTATATGTGTATATATATATGGGGGGGGAGGGAGAGAGTGAGAGAGATAAACTATATATAGAGACTATATATAGTAGTATTAGAACAACTATATATAGTATATACAGACTATATGTAATACTATTAGCACAACAGTCTGTGCACAGGGCTTTCATTTTTGTAGTTATGTTTTGCTTTTACCTTGAAGCAGTTTGGGAGCACGAAGAGCTTCCTGGATGTCTGGACACCATGGTTTACAATGAGATTGTGTTGTTAAGTGGACTCTACACTAGTGCTACATGTTTTGGCTGCATTTGTGTTTCGTGCTAAGCACGAATGGAGTCATGGGAAAGCTGTTTTTCTCCACTCTTGCCTTTGACTTAAAGATACTGTATTATTTTCCTAGGGCTGCCATAACAAATGACCATGAATGGAGTAGCTTAAAAGAGCAATGTGTTCTCTCCCAGTTCTGGAGACTGGAAGTCTGAAATCAGAGTGTCGCCAGGGCCTTGCTCGTCCAGGAGGCTCCTGGGAAGAATCCTTTCTTCCTAGTTGGTGCTGGGCGCCAGCAAGACTTGCCACTCCTGGGCTTGTTACCTGCGTCATTCCAGAGCACACTTCAGGTCACACAGCCTTCTTTGATCTCTTTTTGTCCTCATGGGCCTTTCCTATAAGGACATCAGTCATTGGACTTAGCACCTACCCGCATCCAGTGTGGCCTCACCTTAACTAATCGCACCTGCAGAGACCATCTTTCCAAGTAATGTTGCATTCTGAGGTTCCAAGTGGATATGGATTTGTAAGAGGGGAGCACTATTCAATCCAGTACAAATACCCTCACCTGTTTGTTTCAGAGCACATTTACTTGGTTTTACTGGTATCTTCATTACACCTGACATGAACCTGCTATCATATTTTTTATTTATAGATTCAGATGGCTGCTTACATAGTAAGGTTTTAATAAGATATTTATTACTTTGTTATTGCCAGAGACCGATCTAATGAAAAAGGGAATGACCTTTAAATGTTGCTTACCAATCTGAGAGAGAGAGCAATTTGTCATAAAAAATATTATATAGGCCAGGTGTGGTGGCTCATGCCTATAATCCCAGCACTTGGGGGTCTGAGACAGGAGGATTGCAGGTTTGAGGCCAGCCTCAGCATTTTAACAATGCTCTCAGCAATTTAGTGAGATCCTGTTTCAAAATGAAAAATAAAATAGGGCTGGGAGTATTAATTATTTAAATTTAATTAATTAAATAATTAATTAATACTATGTAGACAAGCTAATTTAAGTCTTTTAACCAGAAATAGGAAAATAGTTCTAATAGGTTCAACAGTTTGAGATATCAAAAGGAATCATTACATGTAAAATAGAGGCCTTGAGATTTTAAATGGAATAGTAATTTACCTTGAATTGGAGATGGTAGTAGAATTTGAATTTAATGGGAAGATTCTTTATTGATAGGATAGGATACTTTAATAATCAAGAAAATGTATCTGCAAGAAAAAAATTTTTTTTTTTTCGGTACTGGGGATTGAACTCAGGGGCATTCTACCTCCGAGCTATACCCCCAGCCCTATTTATTATTCTTTATTTTGAAACAGAGTCTCACTAAGTTGCGGAGTGCCTCACTAGGTAGCTGAGGCTGGCCTTGAACCCAGATCCTCCTGTCTCAGCCTCCCAAATGCTGGGATTACAAGCGTGCACCACCATGCCCGGCTCTGCAAAAATTCTATTTTACTATTGACATTGGTATTTTCTAAAAAAAAAAAATCTGGAGTAAAAGAATTAAAAAGTTCCTTTTATAATAGTTTAATTTTCAGTACTTCTTGCACCTGAAGGAGCAGTTTATGTTATAATGGAGTCAGAATGAAAATAGGATTTGATATAAACAATCACTTCATAGTTGGTCTCAGAGGAATAACATCAGTTTTATAAAGTGACCTTATCTACAATGCCAAAATAAATTCTTAGCAGTAAGTCTGGGCACTTTTAAGCTACCGCTCTCCTTAAAATGATGCTCCTTTCTCTTCAGAAAATAAGGCAATCATCACTCATGCTGACGATGTTACCATTTCTCACACTGAATTTTTAAACTTCAGGTCTCTAAGTCTTGCAACTCTGTGTGTGACTTGACTCTTTCCTCACTAGTTAAGTAAGATGGCTTAGTCCCCATCCTGTGTCTTTTGGGAGGTCCAGTGTCCTCCCGAGTGTTTCCAAGGATTCCTAGGGGGAGGCGGGAAGTAGACGGTACATAGGTGGAGGCGTGTGTGGGGAAGCTCATGCTGGGCAGTCTGAGCCTGTCACCTTGGCAACCTACCTCCTGTTGGATTCTGATTGCCTTGCGTAGTTAGTTCTCCTTACCTATGGTCTCTGTCCTCTTTGAGTCCATTGCCTCAAGCAGGGAAAAATTGTGTCTTTCATTCTGTCTTTCAAAGCACCATTTACCCAAAATTGTTATTACAGCAGACACCACTGTATGGTTGGGGGATGGAGTTCCAAATAGAACATAGTTTAAAATGGACAATTTCTTCCTTTCCTTTTTTTAATACTTTTGTTGGTGCATTATAGTCTCACATCATAATGTATTTTATAGTGATAGTGATATACATGCACATAGCACTTGGTGAGTTTTCCCCTGGCTCTCCACCCTCCCCAAACCACCTCCCTCGCTCCACTGGGGTTTCTCCTCAAAATGGACAGTTTCACACCTTCAAGTTCCTTTGGCTCTTGAAACCTCCTCTGGTGCAGGGCTGTGGCCTTGGTGTGGCTCATCTCCCTCCACCCCAGACCCATCCTCTCCCTACTCTCTTCCTGTATCTCTGACTCCAACTTCATAGGTGGGAGTTAGTTGCTGGTCATCACCTTTCAACAACTAAACTATTTTGTTTTCTTAAAAGAAGTGAATAATGCTTCCGGGGCGGGGGGGATGAATATATATATATATTTTTTTTTTTTTTTTCTTTCTTTCTTTTCTTTTCTTTCTTTCTTTCTTTCTTTCTTTCTTTCTTTCTTTCTTTCTTTCTTTCTTTTCTTTTCTTTTCTTTTCTTTTCTTTTCTTTTCTTTTCTTTCTTTTCTTTCTTTCCTGTGTACCTGAAGAGTTGAGTTCAGATTACAGTCCACTTTCAAACGTTTAGAATTCTTCCCTTTCCATCCCCTGCATGTGGAAGCATTCAACTGTTTGAGAAGGTCTGGAGTGGAAGGCTAGCATTTTCCCTCACCACAGTGTCCCTCTGTGTCACTGTCCTGCCTTCAGGCCTGGCTCCCAAGAGCAAGGGCTGGATCTGCCGCCTTCATCGTCTTACTCTCAGTGTTTAGCACAGTGCTTGGCATATATGAGTTCCTAATAAATATTTGTAGAATGAAGGAGAAAAATGAAAGGACAACGTTTTCAGATAACAATCTTTTTTTTTTTTTTTTTTTTGAGGTACTAGGGATTGAACTCAGGGGCATTCTACCTCCGAGCTATACCCCCAGCCCTATTTTTTATTCTTTATTTTGAAACCAAGTCTCACTAAGTTGCAGAGTGCCTCACTAGGTAGCTGAGGCTGGCCTCGAATCCGGATCCTCCAGTCTCAGCCTCCCGAATGCTGGGATTACAAGATGCCCGGCTTCAGATAACAATCTTAATAGAAGGGGAAGGGGAATCTTGATGTTGCTGTTGCAATTTGCCCCTTTCAATTGAAATTTCATCCTGAGAAGCAGATAATTCCCGATCACATTTGCAACACGTTTGAAATCAGGATGCTTTAGTCCTAGTGGTCCCGTAATACCACGACTTGAAAACTTGAGGCTCTTAGAATTTGAATCTGGAAATGAAACCCTTTATGTTGCAGATAATTGCTCACAAGTATAATTCTTGCCCAGTGCTGTCCCTTTGCTGCTGCTTAATCCTATTTAGGTTTTTTTTTTTAGGTATAAACTTTTCAAGGTATAATTTAGATTGTGCCCCCACCCCCAGGACACCTGGGGTGGTACCTTGCATACTCAGCCAGTGTGCAAAGATAACAACACTTTGAGAAGTTAGCAATCATTTTACCACCAGTCTTCTTCGTTCCCCAATAGGCATTTTTTCCTCTCAGTGGCTCCTGGTTCAATAGTGCTAACCATTGGTTGACTGGAAATCTCATGAGGTTTAGTTCTCTTCAGAATATTACTGCACTGTTAAATTTGGATAGTTCAAAAGGAAAAGAAGATCTGGCTTCATGTGAGGCTCAGGGAAGCGAAATGACGTGCGATGAAGTGAAGCAGCCTGGATGGAAGCCTGGGGCTGCCTGGCTTCACAGCCATGTTGGTGACATGCTGCTCCATGGCCTCACCATCTGGTTTTCTAGATTCTTCCAGTGTGAAAGGTCAGGTCTGTTTGGACATGTGCATGTGTGATGTGCTCTGGAACTGCTGGTAGAGCTGGAAACACCTTGAAGCTGGGAAAGAATTGAAAAGAGTGTTGCTGAGGTGCGGTCAGTAGATAATTTGCTCTGGGAGCATTAAATCCTGCAAAGGCTCTGCCATGCTGAAGGGGTGCCAGAGGCAGGGGGTGCAGGTTTGCAGTCACCCTGCTGAGGGGGGCGCCCTGAGGTCTGGTACCTTCTGTGGGGTGTATGTACTCATGTGAGTTAGTGGATTTCCATTAGTTGCCAAGGAATGTTTGCTAATATACTCCAGCCTCCTGACTGCCATATCCCAGGTAACAGATTTAAACAGAAAGCATGGCATAAGCAATTACTGCTTTAAAAAACAAACGAACCTTCTGTGCGCCCTGCTAATGGAGACAGTCTGTCAGCTTTATCTTTGTAGTCCCATAAACTTCATGACTTGATAGAAATGAAGAGGCCCTCTCTGCATGCCTGTTAGGTTAGCAAAGGCTTCCAACAAGTAGTCATGTCCTAACTTACTTGTTGCATGCTGACATTTTCTATTTCAGTTTTTCAAGGTCTTAAAAAACTACTGAAAGCCACCTTTCTCTTTTTACATTAAGAAACAAAACAAAACAAAACAATTCTTTACCCACTAACATATCTATTTCATAGTATAAATCTCTTCAAGGAAATAGTTAAAATTGTCCTGCTCTTGGGACGTACATGTATTGTTGTTCTTTGCATCTGAACTCTTTACCCCTTGTAAATGCTTTGGCCACGGAACGTGCTATGAGGAGAGGCAAGAAAGTAGAGGTGAATCATTAACAGTGAAACTAACCATTCACAGTGAAACTAACCATTCATGTTATGGAAAGACATTTCCTGTAAGCTTTTTCTAAGTCCTATTAGAGCAAGGCTGCGTCTAAAATCCCCAAATTAGTCAGTGATAAAGACTGATAAAATATTCTTTTTACTTTCAACCCTAGAGGTTAGTTTCTATGTTACTTTGGTTTCCCTACTCTCAAAGTCACCATTGTAATGTTGTTAAGGAGTTGTGAGTATTCTAGGTGATATTAAGAAACTAAAAAATACTAAGAAAACTGTTTTGGCATTCTTTTTTGCTGTTGTTGTTTGTTTTGGCATTCTTAATTATACATGTGTTGAAAACCACAGATCATGTTATGCTATGTTCTTATATGCCAGTGTTTGCTCAGGAAGTGATTTTTTTTTTATTGTCATCTTTTGTGATTGTGTCTTACCTGATTTGAATATAAAAACCAACTATTTCTAGTGAGCCAGATGCAGTCATTACTGTATTATCTTTCTTTTCCTTTATAGAGTAAGCCACAAATAACTTTAAAATTAAGTTGATTGCATTGAATCTAGGATATTTAGTATAAATATGGTAGTCACATGTTTGGATTTTCTGGAAAGGCTTCTATTTTAAATATTCTATTTTGTCCCCACCCCCAAGCCACAAAAACTTCATTTATTCATTCAACCAAAATTGCCTACTATGTCCCGCACACAGCTCTTAAGTACTGAGAATACAATAGTAAATAAGACAAATATGGTTCCTTTTGTCACTAAGATGGAAGAGACAGATAATAAACAACAAAAGTAGGTGTCTGATAAAATATCACATATATGTATAGATAGATATGAAATGGACTGTAATTACTATGGAGAAAGTAAGAATCAAGGATTTAGATAGCTTTGGGCACATTGATATGAGTCCATTTTGGGCAGACATGCATTTATTCTTCTCTGACACCTTATCCTTAGAAGAATAAGAGGCCGAGAGAGGCAGAATTCCCAAAGTGTGGGGAAGGTGGTGGATTTTAAAGATTGGACAAGATAAGGAGATTTACGTGAATGTTAATGGTTATCCACGTAACATAGATAGACAAATGTTGGAAGATGTTTACACACTCAAATATCAGGACCTCATACTCAAATATGATGTATCAAAAATCATTATGACAAAAACAAATCATCATGACAAGCCGGGTGTGGTGGCGCACGTTTGTAATCCCAGTATTTGGGAGGCTGAGACCGGAGGATCTGGGTTCGAGGCCAGCCTCAGCTACCTAGTGAAGCCCTCTGCAACTTAGTGAGGCCCTGTTTCAAAAAATAAAACTGCAAGACAAAACAAAACAAAACAACATCATGACACATAAGCTTTCACCATTCTTTTCATTTTTTTAGGATCTGATTTTATTAATCTTTAGGAGTAAGAGCCTAAAGCTTCTTTCTACAGTGAGGGTTTGCTCAAAGAATTGGATATGAGACATAAGATAGGGAGGGTTGAGGAGAAGCTGACAGACCAAATAAGAGAAGAAAGAAGCAGGTTAAATTACACAGAGAGGCCATTGTTTTCAGTATGGCTCCCTGGATGGGACAGGAGCCTCATCCCTCTGTTTTGGCCCTTTCCTGGAGCAGCGGCACGAGTAGCTGGCCCTCCCTGGAATAGTCACCACAACAGAGTTTTGCGGTTTAATTGCAATAGAGCAGAAAAGATATTGCTGTTCTCTTTTGCAAAACAGTGAAGCTTCCTCCCAAATGTAATAGTTCCTAGGACTGTGGTCAAACAGGTTGGACGGAAATAACTGACATCCCAATGGAAGGATCTAGACTAATATTCCTGTGCAGTGTGGCTAAGAGCAGTCGGAATCCTATCTATGATTTCTCTGAGTGCCTGGGTCAGGCTGCACTTCAGATGTGATTTATTTCACCAAGAAAAGAATACAGCCCCCTCTGGTCCCTAAAGCGCATGTGTGAATAAAGGGAAAAGAAAGGGTCCCTGGCAGGTGAAACCATTTGGCTGGCTAGTGCCAGGAATGCTAATAGGTTCCTAAGCTGGCTGAGGATTTTTTTTTTTGTTTTTTTTTTATTGTTTGCTTATGTTAGAGTTTAAAAAGTTGAAGAATAAAACTGGCCCAAAGTGCTGGATTAAAGTGATTTTGTGTGTTGTGTTAGTTAATGAAGTCGAATAATAAAAATGTCTGAATTTATTTCATGTACACAAAAATCCAATGTAAGTTGTTTTTTTTTCTTTCTTTCACTATTTCACAGTACAGATGAGGTGCTTTTTACTAATACTTAAATAGACAACAACCAAAGACTGAACTAACTAAATAAAAACAAAGAGCAAGTGGGGAAGCATAAAAGCCCTCAAGACCCCCAGTCCTCGGTGGGCCAGACTCTTCTTGTTTTCCTCTGTGTTCATCTGCATACTAAGCATTCATCTCTTTTCTTTCCCCATTTTTGCTTTGAAGACCGGCACAGATGTAGCTGGTGACGGGCAATTCACTAGGGTAGTTAAAATTCCTCCAGTTGTGGCAGTGTGTTAAGCCGTGGTGTTATTATTGTAACTGGCTAATTATGTAATGTCAACAATTCAATGAGGTGGAGGCTCAGTATTTATACAAGCGAGACTGGGACCACGAGCCTCAGACTCTCTGGTTTGGGCACATTTTTCTGTACGGGTTTTCATCTTAACTGTTGTTGTCTTTTTCTTTTTCTTTCCCATTCTGCTTTATTCTTCGTTGGAAATCCCTTTCCAAATTGACACATGATGTTGGAAATTGGAAAGAAAAGAATCAGTTAAAGCTTGGGTTGCATTTTGCTGCACGTGTTGCTTTGACCTTGGCCTCCTTTGCACATGGTCTGGCTTGGGCTGTTCAGCACCTAGGACTTCGAGTCTTTCATTTCTGCCTGCCCCTCCATGCTATGGACGTGGCCAGGGTTTATGCAGGTTTCCTCAGCAGTGCATTTAAGCCGTTTGATGTATTTACACCTTCCTCTAAGAAGCTTATTGCAGAATGGAAATCTGAGGGATTTGCGCACATGCTGTCATCCACTGTGATTACCAGGGCTTCTGGTATGACTTAGTGGGTGGAATATGTCTTAGGGAAAAAAAAAAATACATAATTCTGACAAGATGCTTTTTGAGAAGTCCAACCAGCTGTTTCAAGTAGAACACTGTAAAATTTATTCAGAGAAAATTTTGTTTCACTTGGAAGCAAATGTAGTTCAAAGAATGAGCTAAAGTAAACAGTGAAATTTAACTGACTCAAAGTTTGTGCTGTGCTGTCTTTGTCAGGGACTTTTAGGAGCCTTCTTTTCTGTTGTCAAGCTGTGCACCATTCTATTGAAGTTATCCTTGTATAACCCGAGGATGGTGGGAAGTCCCTCAAAGAGAGGCGTGATACAAGGCTAGTGTCCTTCATGTGGCATTGGACCTCAGGCTGACCAGATGAGAATCCTGAGTATTGGTTCACATGATGTATTAGTTTTCTCTTGCTGCTGTAACAAATGACAACAAACACAGTGGTTCAAAGCAACACATTTATTAACTTACAATTCTTTAGGTCAGAGGTCTGACATAGACCTCACTGGGCCCAGAATCCGGATGTAAGCAGTGCGGCCTTACTCTCTGGTGGCTCCAGGGCACAGCCAGCTTCCTTGCCTTTTCCAGCATCTAGAAGGATTCTTTTGCTCACTGTGAAGGTAAAAGAAGTCCTCTTCTTTTACCTTCACAGTGAGCAAAATTTTCACATCTCCCTCAATTCTGAACTCATCTGGGAAGGTTCTCGAATTTAGGGATACCTGTGATTACATTGAGCCCACCCAGATAGTCCAGGATAATCTTTCTAGGTGTCAAGTCTCATTTGCCACGTAAGGTAACAGATCCATAGTTTTCCAGGGATTGGGATATAGACATCTTTGGGGCCACTCTTCTGCTTACCACACACAGGTAGGGGCTACTATGTTATACGTTTTCCCCAGAATTTCCAATATTTAGCAAGATTATTAAGCTATTAATGAAGTAATAATTTACTTGGTGTTACTTAAAACTCTTGTGTACTACAAAATAATTTTCAAGGGTAAAACCCATCTAAAAAAAGAATTTTATATTGATTATATATTTAATGGAAAGGAATAGAATGGAGCAAGGCGGAGGTATTAGGGAATGACAAAGAAACACGTTTCCTACACACACACACACACACACACACACACACACACACTCACACACACTCTGTGTCTGATTGGAATAATTTCCCTGGATGATCAGGAGAGAAAGGCCTAAACTGTGTTACATTTGGTACCCTAGAACCTAGTTTCCATTTTGTCTGCTTTGGGACTTTTCTTGCACCAAAGTCAAAACTAAAGTAGGAACATTCTAGCGCCATTTTACCGGGGTCTGGTCCCAAGTCTTGGCTTTGCTGCTGAGTGACTGTGTGACTTTGGGCATTCAGTTCACTCCCTGTCCTGATGTGAGGAAATTGGGTTAAATAATTCTTAAGGTTTCTTTCAGCCCCCAAATTCCTATGATTCAGTGCTTTAAAATAAGGGTCAGACACATAGTTTCTCTCTCTCTCTCTCTTTTTTTTTTTTTTTAACTTTAAGAATCTTGCCTGAGAGAACCAAGATCTGTCAGTTTTCTGAGTGTGTATGTGTGGAGTTCACATTATATACACACCTATGTAATATTTTCATTCAAATGTATAGGGAACTGTATCTGTTAGCTACATATAAGTTCTTTTCTCTTTTAATTCCCAAACTCAAGGAAACCTGTTCACATATATGTAAGCAACTTGAAAATATAGAGATATTTCAAAACATTTGAGTAAATATTTAGTTTATTTAAAAAATACTAAGACAGTTAATGTAAAAAACTAATGCATAGAATAGCTTTTATTAGGCTAATCCTTTTAGTGATATGATGTATAAAATTATGAATGTTCTTGTTTGCTTAGTATATTTAATAACATTTATAAATTTGTTTGCTCATTAAAATCAGTATGAGAGATCTTTCCTTTTTTTTTTTTTGGTGTGGTACTGGGGATTAAATCCAGGGGCATTCTACCTCCAAGCTACACCCCCAGCCCTATTTTATTTTTTATGAGACAGGGTCTTACTAAGTTGCTGAGGCTGGCCTCGAATCTGTGATCTTCCTATTTCAGCCTCCCACACCCAGGCATGCACTGTCACACCCAGCTCAGTGTGGGAATCCTTCAGTGCTTTAATTTTATAACATCTCTGTTTATATTCTTGCCAGTTCTGGCCTTTGCTTACTTTATATCTTCTTATTTAATTAGAGAATGAAAAATGTTTTCTTTGGTACAAGTAGGAGTTTATAAAGTAAAGATCCTGTAGTGTACAAGTTGAGGAAATCTTTGGGGAAAGACCTTGCAAGAATATAAAGTTGAGGACAAAGAGATAAGCAAAACTGCAATCATGAGTCCACTGGTGTCCTCCAAGTAGCTATAAATGCTGAGTTGGTGTGGCTGGCATAACATCCTTTGTTTTATAATAATTGGAGTATACACAAGTGCTATACTTAAAAATGGCTTGTAATCCTTTCAAATGTAACTACCCAACAGTGATTTGATAAAGTTAACACTCAGTGTTCTTTGCTTTGAGTTTGAAGTGGCTATGTAGATAGAAAAGGAAATGCATATTGCTGAGGAATAATGCTGAGAGGAAGAAGGGACCCCTGAACCCCCCACCCAGGCCTGCTGTTTTCTGGGCAGCACACTGACAGGTGGTTAGCCAGTCTTCATTTGAATATTTGCTATCGACTAGGAACTCACATTTAGTTGGCTTTTTTATTGTTGTCATCAAAATACTGGACAGAAACAACTTGGGTTATTTGGCTCGCAGTTTCAGACATTCAGTCCATGGGTGGCGGCCTCCAAGGGGGAAGGATCATGGTGGCAGGGCCTGGTGGAGGACCGTCTCTGGGCTCATGACAGTTGAGAAGCTGGGTGGGGGGAGGGGACAAGGGGGCCAGGGACACAGGTGGTCCTCAAGGCCATGCCTCCAGTGACCCACCTCCTGCAGCCATGCCCTGATTCTGAACTTTGGAGACCAAGTTTAATAAGCTTCTGGGATGACATTCCAGATACAGACCACAACAAGCTCACGATTAGGGAGATTCTTCATTTCCTTTTTACATGGAAAATGAGCTTGGTCCTTGTAACTTGCTTCTGTTGTTTTAGTTTTAGACCCTGGAGCTATAAAGAATAAGTGTAGAACTGAGGCATAGCTCAGTGGTAGAGCACTTGTGTAGCATGAGTCGAGGCCCTGGGTTTGATCCTCAGGATCACACACACACAAAGAATATCTAATATAGTTCCACCATGCCCACTTTCCCAGTCCTTAAAGTCTTCTTCCATTGCCGGGTGTGGTGGCACATGCTTGTAATTCCAGTACTTGGGAGACTGAGACAGAAGGATCACAGGCTTGAGGATAGCCTCAACAACATAGTGAGACTCTCAGCAACCTACTGAGACCCTGTTTCAAACTAAAAAAATAAAATGGGGCTGGACATGTGGCTCAGAGGCAGAACTCCCCTAGGTTCAATCCCCAGTTGAAAAGAAGTCTTTTTCCTGACTGTGAGTGTGAGCTCTGGAATAGTTCACTTACCAGCTGTGTGATCTTGAGTAGATCACATAACCTCCCCAAGCTGAGCCTTTGATTCTGCAATTGTTAAATGGAAACAATAATGTATCTGCTTCAAGCTCATATTGTTTATATGAGTGTATGTTTGACACATTGAAAATGTTCAACACATGCTGACTTTCTTATCTCTCATGGGCTTTTTTTGTTTGTTTGTTTTCCAAGATTTGCCTTTCAACTCCTTCAGACATATGTTGTCTGGCACACTTTCTAGACCACTCACTAGACTATTTACCTTTCCATATTTAGAGGCGATTTTTTACCAATATTCTTATGCAAGTAAGATACACAGAACTGAACAAGATGCTCTGGGTATCAGAAATCAGTCAGTAGGTGACAATTGTCTCCTTCCCTGAGTGCTATTTCTCTCTACTGTCACCCAAACACCTGACACAAAACCTAGAGGAAGAAAGATTTGTTTGCTCATTCTAACCTCAGTCCAGGTTAGAATGGCTTCTAAGGAGGAGCTGGGGCTGCAGACCCTCAAGGTATAATGGTGGGGAGGAGAGAGAAGGAGAGAGAACATGTTATCAGCTCATGGTGGCAGGTGTGAGAGAGGAGCAGGAGGCTGCAGCAGCCTGCCCTGGCAGCATGGCCCCAGCCATGCCCTCAGGGACCCTCCCCAGCAGCCAAGTCCTACCTCCAGTGTGGCTGTCTTGCCTGCCACATGAGATCTGGGGGACTTTCTAAACTCAAACCATTACAATTGTCATCAGCATTTCATTCTTGCGGTCTAATGTTTCTATTAATTTCTGCAGCAGCTGTGTTACCCAGGGCTCATGTTGAACTTGTAGACAGCTAAAGCCCTTGAGTCTTATTCAATTTGCCATTTAGACAGGTCTTCTGTAGTAGCTTCCTGTACCTGTGAAAGTGGTTTTTAACAGTGAAATATATGAGCTTATACTCATCTCAGTAAATGTTTGCTGTGTTTGTCCCATATTGATCTCTGTGGTCACTTTCTATAATCATCTTTCTGAACATACATACTAGCTAGCGTGCCCTTCCCAGCTTCTGTCTCTGGCAAATTAAACATATCCTAGTATACTTTCATTCAAGTTATTAATAAACATTTGGATATCCTAAAGAATAGACAGTTACAAAGCTTTGAGATATGTTACAGAACATAACTCCAGTCAAGGGACTGTGACTTATTTATTCCTTTTATCAATATCTTAGGCAGCTCGGCTGCTATGACAAAATATCATAGACTGCATGGCTTAAATAGCAGGCATTTTTTTTCTCTTCTCATAATTAGAGAATCTGGGAAATCCAAGATCTAGGTGCTAACAGATTTGTTCTTGGTGAGGATTCTCTTCCTGGCTTGCTGCATTCTCACAGTGTGCTGACATGGCCTTGCCTTGGTGTGTGCGGTGTGTGGGTGTTAAAAGAGAGGAAGAAGAAAGGTCTTGTAAGTGTACTAATCCTGTCGTGGAGGCTCACTGCTCTGACCTGGTCCTCCATGGATCTGCCCTCGTGACCCTGTATAAGCCTAATCACCTCCTAAAATGATCCCTTCCAAATATGATCACGCAGGGGGCTAGGGCTTCATGAGTTTGATATAGGGGAGGGAGACCCAAACATTCAGTCCATAACATCCACTATGTATTGAGCACCTGTGGCTTGCCAGGTATGAATACAGGCCTGTGGTCCTCCATTGAACAAGACAAGCTCACTGCATTAAGAGCTTATGTAAGCCGGGCGTGGTGGCGCATGCTTGCAATCCCAGCATTTGGGAGGCTGAGGCTGGAGGATCCGGGTTCGGGGCCAGCCTCAGCTACCTAGTGAGGCACTCCGCAACTTATGATCTAGTGTTTTTGGCGAGTGGGTAGGAACAGGAAGCTGACAAATGAATAAACTAGTGTGTACTAGTTATTCATTGTACTAGTCATGCATACCATGAAGAAAGTGAGCAGGGCAGAAAGTTTAGGATACAGGAGGTTATGGTGGGTGCCAGTTATATATACAAGGCTGTTATAGGATATTCCCAGGAAGGCATCTCAGAGATGACATTGGAGCAGAGGACTGGATGTTATGTAGTATTAGGCCTGTAAAAATCTAGGCAGAAGGGAAAACAAGAGGGTCTTGACATAGGAAAGAGCCTGGAGTGGTCGAGAAGCAACAACAAAGCCAGTATAGTAGAAGTTGGAGGTTAATGGATAGAAGAAGAGTTGGCGAGAGAGCCAGAGAGTAAGCAGGGGCCCGAGGATGGAAAGCACTGGGACTCTTGGGTGGGCGTGGAAAGCCACTGGGAGGTTAACAGGTAGGAGACAGTGTGGAGAATAGGGGGGGGGGAGGGGTCAAGGTTGGCAATATAGAGACAGGGTTGACTTGGCTGAGGCCGTAGCAATGGAAGTTGTAAGAAGTGGACAGATTTGGAATCTATTTGGAAGTTAATTAGAGCTAGCAGGCTTCTGAAGAATTGGATGTGGGCCATGAAAGAACAGGAAGAGAGGCATCATGGGAAAGCTCAGTCTTATGCCCCGAGCAAAGAGGAGGCGAGAGGAACAGTTTACTGAGATGGAGAAACTGGTGGAGGGTCAGGTTTTGGTGTGGCTGGTGGAAAGCAAGAGGTCTGTTTTGGACATGTAAATTTGTAGATACCTACCAGACATTCAAGAGGAATGGAGGCAGCTCTTATAGGTCAGGTGAGAAGTTACAGCTGAGGTCAGATCTGGAAGATATCCTGGTATAATCAGCCGTTCTTAGCCCTTTGTATGAGAATTATCAAGGAGTTTTTAAAAATATATAGGCTTATAACTGTACCTCAGAGATTTTTATTTAATTGGTTTAGTGTGGGACCTTAGAAAACTTTCAAAGAAGTAAAAATAATTCCCTAGTTGATGCTGATATGCAGCCGGTGTTGAGAAAGGCTTTTATAAATGGATTTAAAGGAAGGAAATGGACAAGATTATCTGGGAGTAAATTAAGAGAGAAAAGAGAGAATCAGAAGAGAGAGCCCTGAGGCAACTGAGAAAGAAGAACCAGCTACAGAGTTTGGGAAGGAGACTGATCCTGGATTCTTTTGCTGCTCAAAGTCTGGTTTCCCCAGGACCAGGAAGCTGTTAGAAATGTAAAACTGCAGGCTCCACCCAGAACTACCGACTTAGAAAATGAATTTAACAAGAGCCTCAAGCTTTCCTTGTCCTTAGAAAAGTTTGAAAAACTCCAGTTTTTACTGTGTTTATCCGGATGGGACAACTTCAGATATGAATTCAATCTCTCTTTCTTCCTCATTCTCTCTCTGTCTGTCTGTCTCTCTCTCTCTCTCTCTCTCTCTCTCTCTCTCTCTCTCTCTCTCTCACACACACACACACACACACACACACACACACACACACACACACACACACACACAGCTCCTCTCCAAAAGGATCACACTTTGATTTCGTATGTTTGTATAAGAAGCAGATATTTTTGAAGGTGACATGTCAAGTGACTTCTCTGCATTTCACAACTTCAGGAAACGAACCCCTCTTGAATGGAAGGAAAGTGTTGAGGCTTTTATTATTTTCCCCGAAGCTAACATGCTTAACCCTCCAGGCTCCCATGCCACTGGACTGCCAGTTCCTAGACATAAGCTCTCAAAGTGAAATCACACCAATTAATTGAGTCACACGGTCTTGCAGAAGCAGGGAGCATGATTGTGGAGACAATTTATGTCTTTTCTTTTTCTAAGTAATTGGAGGTATTGTGTTCATTGCTTCCCCCTGCCCCCCTTTTTTGTATCCATAAAAGAACTTAGCACCGCAAACTAAAAAGTCTATATTTATTAAGAGAGAGATTGAATGACAAGGGCATAGTGGGAGTTTTTCTGGTGTTGTATTGATATTGCATTAAAGTCTTGGAGTCAGTTATTTAGTGGAGATGAATATCCTAATCAGGAATAGTTAAGAGTAAGTGGGAGTGGGACTATGGGGTGTGATTATTTATGGACAATAGTCAGGATCTACCTAGCTTTTCTAATTTTCTTTTTGAAACCAATCTACTATGTGGCTGGTAAAGAAAACTACAGGAGGTTTCAATTGCATTTAAAATGTTTTGTTTTTCAAGTTAGGTTGGGTGTGCAATGAGATATCTTCTATATTATTATTTACCTTCTTTGTAGAATTAATAAGATAATCTGTTAAATGTTATAGCAAGAACATTAGATGCTTACACACTATGTTCTTTTTTTTCTTGTGCATTTTAAAGTAGTATCTGTTCATGATAGAAAACACGCAACTGTGTAAGAGTGTCCCTCCTCTCTCTATTCCTGCTATCCAGAGGTGTGTCTGTTTCCTGTCCTTTAGTTACAGTGGCCGCCATTACAACCTCAAATAACACATTTCCATTTCTTGCTTTGTTAGCCTTGCACAGTATCACTTTCTGTCACCAAGTGGTAAAATTTAGATGGCTTCTGTCTCCTACGTCCCCTTCAGCCTTAACTCCTCATTTTTGTTCATCAGGGTTTATAACATTCTATTCTGCAGCTATAATTAATTTTCCTTTGCTATGTGTGGAAATTGAGTCTAAAAGTGGAAATCCTATAAAACAGTATTTGCAGTGTTAGGATTACCCAAGCGTGCTTCACTGCAGTGTGGTTGGATCTGTGGAGGAGCCAGTGTGACCCATGTCACCTGACCCTGACCCGTGTCTCGGGTCCTCTTGATGGAAAGTAATTTCCATGTTTATCTTGTTTTCCATTTTTTATTCATTTCTTCTAGATCATATTCAGCTGTTTATCTTTCTGTATCACATATTATCTCTCTAGGAGCTTTCCGTGGTTTCTTTGGGAGATGAAGGAGAGATAGGCTGGGATATATTTCCTTGAGTAATAGTTTGCTTGTTTTCATTTGAAATGCATAGGTGATAAACTTTCTGAGGTTTTGTGTGTTCACAATGTCTTTTTCTAGCCAGATGTGGTGGTACACATCTGGCAATCCCAATTTGGGAGGCTGAGACAGGAAGATTGCAGGTTCTTGGTCAGTCTCAGCAACTTAATGAAGCTCTCAGCAAATTAGTGAGACCCTGTTTCAAAATGAAAAGTATAATAGGGCTAGGGTGTAACCCAGAGGTGAAATGCCATTGGGTTCAATCCTCAGCACCAAAACAAACAAACGAAAACAATAACAACAACAAGCCAAAATGTCTTTCTCACACAATCTTAATAGTTTAGTTGACTAAGTTCTTAATTATGTTCCCTTAGAAATTTAAAAGCCTTTTTCTATTATACTCTTGTATCCAGTATCACTGCCAAGAAGTCAGATTCCATTTCCATCGTGGTAGACTCATCCAACCCAAATCTTTAATAATTTTTCCGTTTATCTTTGGAGTTTTGAATTGTAATGAGATGAGCCTGAATGTGAATCCCCCGCACCCCCACCTCCTCCATCAGTCCTGCTTGGCACTTAATCAGGCTCTTCTGGCTGAGATCTTATGTATCTTAGCCCAGGAAAACTTATTTCCATAACTGAATTTCTTTCACAATTTTTCTCTCCCTTATTATCTCTAATCCTTCTTTATAAAACTCACTTCAGATGGAAATTGGATCTTTTTAAGAGCTGCTTTTATGTCTTTTAACTTTTTTTTTTTTTTTTGGTCATTTTTTATCTTTTTGTCCTCTGCATATTGGGATTCATACTTGACTCTATGAGATAGGTTACAACCTTAGTCGTTAGCCTTCCTCCTGTAGATCTTTCAGGCTGGCCTTTGAACTTTCTTTGATTTTACCTGTTTTCATTCTTCTAGACGTTTCTAAAATTTCCTGGCATACAAATGGATCCTTTACATCCATTTACAGATTTTTTTTTAACTTTTAATTATTTCATTGTGACCTTGGTAAGAGGGCACTAAAACAACTTAAATGCATTTGTTTAGTGTAGCACTACAAACAAATGCTTTGTTTCTTCCTTTAATTTCCTTGCCTAAGTCAAGTAAAATAACAATAAGTACAAGCAGTTGCCCAGGTCAATGCCCTGGCCACCTGCTTGGTTGGTACTTGTAGCAGGTACCATACTGGCCACTCTATTAATTTCCTAAGCAGAATTCCTTAAAGTCCAACATAGATGCAAACTGGCAACTCATGCAGAGGACGCAAGATAGGAGTTGGGACACCGCCTTCTCTGTGTTAGAATTGTAGCAGGTGTGAAGAATTGCCTAAAGGGAGAGAGCCATCTAATTATTTCAACAAATATGCTTAATACATAAAATATAATACAAGACTCTTTGGGTGACTCTAATCATCGTAAGAGGCCATGCCTGTCCTCAAAAGGGTTTATGGTTTGTAAGACTCTGCAGTCTGGTGGTAGATAATCAAATATATGTAATAGAAGGTACAATAAAGCCATGGAGAACTACAAGTTAACCCTTCTGGCACTCAAGAGGAGAATATACACCCATGTTAGGTAGTGAGGAAGGGACGTGGAAGATGCATTATTAGAATTTTGTCTTGAAGTTTGTCTGTACTTCTGACAAGGGGATATGAAGGTCTGGCCAAGAAGACTCTTTGGGTAGATAGAGTAGCAGAGAAAGAAATCCCAGAGATGGGAAAAGGTGACGAGCATATCAAGGGATCATGTGGCATCTAGTTTGCTTAGCTTATTAGATACTTGCTAGAGAAGAGTGTGAGATGGTTGAGCAAGCAGTTTGGGGTCATATGTAGGGGATCATAAGTGCCAAGGAGAAAGGTTTGCATTGAGTTTGGTTGAGAGGGAATTAGAAAAAGATTGATCAGACAGATGGTCTAATAGAAGCTGCACTTTGGTAAGAGGAGCGTGAGGTCCGTATAGACTGGAATGTTGTCCAAGTGGATTCTGTGTCCAGCTGACTGATTCTGCATCCTGCGGCAGACAGGACACAGAGATGAGTGGGACCCAATTCCTGTGCTCAAGGGGCTCACAGCCTGTGAACATGAAAAGCTAGTTGCAGTGCCTAAAAGATAGCACTTACATAGATAAATAATTTTGCTAATATTTTAACAATGTTTAAATACTTTGTTAAAAGTCATATAGGTGTAATATGCTAGTTTGAGGTTTAAACACTGTAATTTAATATTTTTTCCATGGCCCCAAATACTCAGATTGCCAATTTTTTCACTGTGTTAAATTTCTTCTTATTTTGAATACTGCTAATGTGATTTGTGGTTGTCTCATGCAATACGTACTAAATGCTTAATAAAAGTACAATCAGATGTGCACAGGGACTCTCTTTGCTATATACTTAATCGCCTAGTAATATATCATTTTCCTTTTTTTGTGTGTGTGTGGTACTGGGGATTGAACTCAGGGGCATTCTACCTCCGAGCTACACCCCCAACCCTATTTTTTATTCTTTATTTTTTTGAAACAGGTCTCACTAAGTTGCGGAGGGCCTCACTAGGTAGCTGAGGCTGGCTGCGAACCCGGATCCTCCGGTCTCAGCCTCCCAAATGCTGGGATTACAAGCGTGCGCCACCATGCCCAGCTTTTATAAAGTATTTTTAAAGCATCATTTCCAGCAGACTTAATCAAAATGAAAGAGCTTAGCTGGGTGAACTAAAAGATGTCTCTGCATTTAGTTTTCTGTTAATCCATTTAGAAAACCAAAAATCCAAAGCATATGTAGGTTTGGGACTTTTTTTTTTCCTCTTTTTTTAAATGAAGAAACTTGGTTGTTTTAAAGACCTTGAGTCTGCCTTACGGGTTTCACAAGATTAGTTTTATATCCTTGTATAAATTTGTTTCAAAGGAACAGGATGTTGTTCTGAAGTAATTATACAATCTTTACTATGTAACTCCACATTTAATTGACTAGCAGAACATTGCATTGAAGAAGAGTAGCAGTAACAGTAAGACAGTAGGACTGTAGTAACAGTGACAGTGGTAACAATAATATACTTGCTGAGTATTACCTTCGGATATAGCAAAAGTAAATAAACAAAGGCTGCTTAATTGCCTAACCCAAACTGAACACATCTGTTTTTCCTGATGACATTGTAGCAAGTTGTGGTAGACTTTGGAGGATGGAGGATGGTTTGTAGGCTACTTCATATTCTTATTTTTCCTTTCAAATGCCTCCTCCTTGCTCACCCTCCCATACATCATTACTCCGAGTATTCTTGAGATTTCATTCACCCTTCAAAAGGAAACAAGTATGGGAATCCTCGATTCCAGTCAGGGAGTAGTGGCAGCCTCAAGATAATAAAAGTGCTAGAAAATATTATAATGAACCAGGTGTGGTGGTGCATACCTTTAATCTCAGCTCTTGGGAGGCGGAGACAGGAGGTTTGCAGGTTCAAGGACAGCCTCAGCAATTTACTGAGACCCCGTTTCAAAATTAAAAAACAAAACAAGGCTAGGAGGGTAGCTCAGAGGTAGAATGTCCTGAGTTCAATCCCCAGTACTGTCAATAATAATAACAACAACAATAATAATAATTTTTCAAATAGTTTGATTGCCCCCAAATCACAGTATTACTAAAGATCATAGGTCACAGATCTGTTACTTTGCCTTTGGGCAGAACTAAACTGGTGAGACTGTCCTGTTTTTAAAGGTCTCTAGTGAAAAAGATATCATAATCCATTGCAATATTTAACAACCCTCTCTTTTATCCAACTTAAATAATAATGCAAAGCTGGGTGTGGTGGCACACACTTGTAATCCAAGTATTTAGGAGGCTGAGACAGGAAGATTGCAGGTTCACAGCCAGCCTCAGCAATTTAGAGAGGCCCTTCACAACTTACTGAGACTATTTCAAACTAAAAATAAAATAGGGCTTGGGGTATAGCTCAGAGGTATGCCCCTGGGTCCAATCCCCAGCACCCCCCCCCACTCCACTCACACAAAGTGCATTCATCTAAGCCTATATATTTTCTTCCCCTCAGTTAATATGAACGGTCTTACTCTTATTGTATAAAACTTTTCAATAGTATTTGAAAACTTACCTCTAACACTACAATAATAAAACATCTCTGTTTGTGCCACTTGTCCATTATAATCTTTCTCTTCCTTTTTTCTTCTCTTTTGGTACTGGGGATTGAACCTAGGGGCATTCTACCTCCAAGCTACACCCCCAACCCTATTTTTGTTTTCTATTTTTGAAATGGGGTCTAAGTTGCTGAGGTTCTTTCTAAGATACTGAGGCTAGCCTCAAACCTGTGATCCTCCTGTCCCAGCCTCTCAAGTACCCGGATTAAAGGTATGTACCACCACATCTGGTTCATTATAATATTTTCTAGCACTTTTATTATCGTCAGTCTCTCCACAGTGACCATGCTGCAGTTCTCTGTTCCTTTTGCTTCATGGGACTCGAATGAATCTCAACACCTAATAGAGAGGCTCTTGGCTGCTAAATGCAGGGTCAATTTGTAGCAGAGACACTACCTTATTCACACCCCTGTCTGTTCAGAGATAGATTTCCTTTTGGAAAAGTAGCCATCCTAGCTGATTGTGGTGGCACACTCTTGTAATCCCAGTACTTGGAAGGCTGAGACAGGAGGATCACAGGTTCTCAGCTATTTAGTGAGGCCCTCTGCAACTTAGTGAGACCCTATTTCAAAATAAAGAATAAAAAATAGGTCTAGGAGTGTAGCTCGGAGGTAACAACAAAAACAAAAACACAAAACAACAACAACAAAACCAAAAAACCTGTTTTATCTATTCTGGTTCCTTTGTTCATTCCTTATAAATTTTAGAATCACTGTATCTAGTAGAATTCCCTGCTACACTTTTTTTTTGTGTGTGCAGTACTGGGGATTGAACCCAGGGACATTCTACCTCTGAGCTATACCTCTCATCGTATTTTTTATTCTTTATTTTGAAACAGGGTCTCACTAAGTTGCAGAGAAACTCACTAAGCAACTGAGGCTGGCTGCAAACTCAGATCCTTTGGTCTCAACCCCCCAAGTACTGGGATTACAAACCTGTACCACTATACCTGACTGCAAACACTCTTGATTTGGAAAATCACTAACTGATTTCTTATTTTTCAAAGTAAAAACAGTTCATATCTGCTTTTGCCAGTTGTCTAGTGTGGATCTATTCCAGTGTTGTTTTAATTCTGAAACTATGAACTATTTTTTCACATTTAATGTTATGTTTAAGTTATGCACTGTGGGTGTGGTGGTACATGCATGTAATCCCAGTACTTGGGAGGCTGAGACAAATTTGAGAACAGCCTCAGCAATGTACTGAGACTCTCAGCAACCTAGCATGACCTTGTTTCAAAATAAAACAAAACAAAACAACAACAACAAAAGGGCTGGGTGTAGCTTGGAGGTAGAAGGCCTTGGGTTCAATCACCAGTAAAACACACACACACACACACACACACACACACACACACACACACACGCTATCTAAGCATATTTTCTTCAAAGCATTAATATGATAACACTGGACAAAACCCCTGGAAACCAGGTAACTGAATTTGAGGCCTTACCTGCCCTGTTTAATATTAAAACCTACTCTTACACATGCTTTTCTCGCTATATTTCTGGTGTCTCCCCACCTTCCTGGGATTCTCGAAGGATTAGATGAGATGTATGTAGAGTTTGTAACACATGGTCTTCCTTCCCTCTTCCCAGTCTAGCTCCACAGCCCCAAACCTCAGGGTCAGAAGAGAGGCATGGTGTTGGGCAGGGGCAGAACAAGGTCAGATTCTTTGCCAAGAATACACGATTTTCCGAATAGGTAGAAACTTGACCTTTTACCAGGAAATATTTCCCATTGTGCCATGAGTCTGCAAGCTGGTAACTCAAGTTACTGCAGGGAATTTTGCCAATAAATTATCCTGCTCCCTGCAAACTGCTATTGTAAGTAGGCATGTAATGAAACAGAAAACTAATATTGAAGGCAATGAATCACGAATTTCCTGCATTTTACTTCAACGAATTACATTTTCAATAGCTGTCTTCCCTTACAGAAATCCATAAGATTTGTTTTCTTTAATGATTTGTTTGTCAGTTGGGTACTCCCTTTTTAAGACCATCCAAGAAAAAAAAAAGCTATATATCAGCTACATGGCTGCCAAATGAGTTTGTAAGGAAAATATTTGTTTACTGTGGTTTGCTACATAATTTGTTTCACATTTTTCAAATGCCAGCAATTCTCTTGGTATAAAACACTCAGCCGCCCATTTCTAGAGTATATTATGCTTTTAGTTCTGCATCTAGTGATCTTGGAAGTGGACATCAATTAGCAGTACTTGCTCAAAATTTTCCAGGTTTTTCTGAAGCACCTAAGTAAGGCCCAGGTTTCCCAGAGACCTGAGGGAGTAGAGATGAAATTTCTCCTTCAGTATCCCTACTTCTGTCACATTTCAGAATTGAGTGCCCACTGTATACTGTGCACATAGGAGGCACTAAAAATAATTTAAAAGGGCTTGAGAAACAGCCACCAACCACAAGCAATACCTAAGGGCACACAAAATATATGTATGGTTGCATATATTGTGCCATGTACTTGAGGATGGCAAACCCTCAATAGAATTGTCTTTTAGTTGCTTCTCCTTTGAACCTAGTATTTTTTCCACTTAGCTCCCACACCTTGGCCTTCAGCTCACTAGTGATAGCGTCTACTTTTTTATTTGTCCACGCAGCAAGAGTTTATTCACAGACACTCTGGTGGTTGCTCATGACATCAAGATGAATAATGCAAAGTCCTGCACCTCCAGGAGGTCACGGTCCAGCAGAGAGAAGCAGGTTGTAAACGGAGTGAAATAAAAGCCATAAAACAGCATGTGTTAGACACTCTGGGTGTGCAGAGAGCAGCACCTTCGTCAGACTCGGGTAGGGAAGGTTAACCGAGTCTTCCCCCGGGAGGCAATGCCTGAGCTGGGTCCTGAGGATAGGTGGGCTTTCTATCTGAGAAATAGTCTGTCCTAGTGACCTATGCAAGAGGCAAATCTCTCTGATCTTGGCCTTATTTAGTCCTGATTCCAAACAACAGAAGCAGTCATCCTAGACAGAAATGCAAGTGAAAGCGATGCCACAACATTGTCAACTGCTGATGTGTAGTGATACTTAGGAGCTAGTGCCAGGGACTGCTCAAAAGGAGAGGTGGGCTGTTCTTTTTTTTTTTTTTATAATTTTATTTTTTTAATTGGTGCATTGTAATCATACATCTTTGTTAGGTACAAGCTGGTAAAGGCATACAGGCACACATTTCTCATTTAACCCTTCCCCAATTCCTGCCTCACTCCCTCGCCCTCTGTCCTTCTCAGGTTCAGTTTAGTGATTGACTTTGCTATGTTTGTGAAGAACATAGGGTGTCTCCCCTCCCCCATCACCTTCAGTTAAGTCAACTTCTTTGCTCACCTAAGGTTTCTCCTCCTTCATCTGAAGTCCCTCTTATGCCCCATTTTCTCCCTAGCTTCCGCATATTAGGGAGAACATACGATTTTTTACTTTTTATGACTGACTAATCTCACTTAACATAATGTTTTCCAGTTCCATCCATTTCCGGTGGGCTGTTCTTGATGATCCTTTTTTTTTTTTTTTGTATGTAATGATACTGAGGATAGAACCCAGGGACATTCTACCTCTGAGCTATACCCTTGGCCCCATTTTATTTTTTATTTGGACACACTGGTCTCTCTAAGTTGCTGAGAGCCTTGCTAAGTTGTAGAGGAGGCTGCTCTTGAACCTGCGATCCTCCTGTTCCAACCTCCCAAGTACTGGGATGATAAGCGTGCACCACCACGCCCAGCTTCTTGTTGACTTTAGAGGGGAAAGAATGGCATGTTTGAGGTTGGAGGTGAAGATAGCAAATAGATTTGCTTGCTGAAGGAGGAAACTAGAGGGTGGAAAGGTCAATCCAAATACAGCACTGTAAAGCCCAAGATTTAGAACATTCATTTGATCTAAGAGGTAATTGGGAATTGTCTCTAAAGTGTAAAGACATTGGCGATGTGGACAAGACCGAGTTTTGGGAATCAGTCTTGCTACTATGGTTTTGTTTTGCTGGTTTTCTTCCTACCTCTCTGATTTCTGTCGTTTTGGTCTCCAATGCCCCAGAGTCTACTTTTCCTACATCACTGCTTTCAAATTGCTTGTGGGTGTCTCCTCACTCTGAGCCACAGTAAAACTGGAACAAATCTGGAGTGGAGGAAAAGGGTTGTCTAGATAGGAGAAAGCTGACAAAAATAGGTCTGCAAGAAAAAGGGATTCTAGGATAGTTTAGAATAAGGGCAATAATAATAATTGTGAATGAGGAAACATGTTTTTTTTTTTCCTAAGTGCTGATTATTTATAGCTGCTATCCTCAAAGTGCTACTAGATTTAAGTTGTTATGATTAGAAATTATTTGGCAAATTTGGGGTGGGTGAGAGGTGTAAACTTAAGAAAATTATCATGTTTTAAAAATTCCTAGCACAGTGCTCTCCACAAATACTTGTTAAAGGAAGCACTGACAGAAGATGAACTATGGTGGGATTGTGAGAATTTTAGTCCCTTCTGATACTGCTTTGGAAAAGTACTTGTAATCATCATCTCGGATGTTTGTTATTTTGAAATTAAAATATTTCAAGTCATGGCCAAATCATATTTGAGTGATTATCTACCTAGATATCTTGAGAACAGTGCTTAAGACTTATTAGATGTTAAAGAATTTTCAGTATTTTCATGAGATACTGTTATTATAGCTGTGTGTGTGTGTTACTGGGGATTGAACCCAGGGACATTCTACCTACTTCTGAGTTACACCATCCTCCCACCCCCCAGCCCTATTTGTATCTTTAAATTTTTAAACAGGGTCTCACTATGTTGCTGGGAGCCTCACTTAAGTTGCTGAGGCTGACTTTGAAGCTACAATCCTCCTGCACCAGCCTCCCAACTACTGGGATTACAGGCATGCACGAACACACCCAGCTCTGTTATTATATCTTGATAGATATTTTACTTTGTAAAGGAAAGCCTACATATGTTTTGTTATATAAAGGACATTTTTAAAAAATTCTTTCTTTGACTTGTTGTGCTGCTTGTTACTGTGTATGTGGTATTTTATTATTGTGACTTCTTGGTGCTTTGCTTCTTTCTGGAAAGTTTTTGAAAGTCAAGTTGGGATCAGGCAGAGTTTGTGCAAGTTAGCTATAACTACATTATTAAGTTATACACATTTTATGGCTGTTCCCACTATAAGAGTATCTTCTAGATTTTCTTTTTAGTAGGTCATTGAATCTTTTTTACTTTATGGAGCAGTAAGAAATGCATGAAGGAATTTGAATTTAGAGAAGCTATCTTCCATTCTGTCTGGGCATTGGCATTTAGAGTCTATAAAATAAATTGGCAGTGAATGTTTTATTTACCTGTTAGAACAGCAGCTAGATCATCAAGTAGCATTTTGCCAGATATATTAGAATATATTTGATGGCACCGAAATGGAAGTGCAAGGCACTTAATCAAAAATATTTGTGTGCAGATTGCATGAAGATCTTAATGTCTTATGTGACAACCTGCATATATAATTTAGGAGGAACAATTATTTGAAAAGTAAAGCTGGTCCACTGTCATGCTTTTTTTTTAATGAGCAAAATAATTCACTGTTTATTGAAGTTATCTGAGATGCAGAATTGTTAGAATACTTTGCCTGTCTAAATTGCCAAGCTTTTTGATAGTGCTGGCAGGATGAATGACAGCCATCCACCCAAGGTTAGACTGCAGCGTGGGTTTCTCTCTGGCTTTCTCTCCCTTTAAACCTTCCTTTCATGTGTAGCCAAGTGAAAGTCTCCAAGTGAAATGCAAGCTCTGCAGATCCTCAGGGGCCTTGGCCTGCAAAGAGGAGCCAGAGGAAAAGCAGCAGTTTGGAAAGCCTGCTGAAGGCACAGAGGCCAGAGGGCCCCGGGTGATGACACGACTTTCAGACCTTTCTAAGAGATGAATGAGAAGCCCTCGCCTCCCTGGGCTCCGGACGCATTTTACCCAGAAGAACAGGATCGAGGTTTTCAAACCAATTGTTTTGGCTTTATCCTTCAGATGTTGCAGAAGGAAAATGTGTTCTTTTATGGCTCTTCCAAGTTGTTTAACCGTTTACCCTTAATCATCTGCAGTCTGCGTGGGAATAAGTCTTATAAAGATCACTGAACTTTGCTTGATTTGAAATCAGAGTAGAACTTGTCTTATTTAATGTGGGAAGCCTTCTTTTGAGAAACTTGACGCAAACTGGCTTTTTAGCCTCTTAGAATTTAATTGAAAAGGAACACCATAGAAAAACACTGCCAGATGCACAAATGTCTGCCCATGGGTTAGATTGCCATAAGCTTCATGATTCCTTTCCTGTGCTTATTGATCATTGAAATAACCGTAGCAGTCAACATTTAGCAAGTCAGTGCAAGTTAATGAATTTGGGGGTTGCAACATGGGGATGTCACCCTAGGCTAGCCATATCATGTGTCACTGTTACCATCCTAAATTTTCTCTTTGCCACTGGTTCTGTTAAGAATACTTGATGATTTTAGGAGCACTGCATAAATTTGCTTTGTGGAAAACTTAATAAATCCATTAGGCCACTGGTGTGTGGAAGTGATCTATAAAGAAACACATTCCTTCGGTTCCCACACCAGCCTATCAAAAAAGAGGCAGACTGTGGTGGTTTGGGATTTTACAGATCTCTTCAAGAAGCAGTTGAGAATGGTTTCTAAGAGTGCTGAATCTGTATCTTGGTGCATGAATTTGGCTGGCGTGGATTTGGGCAGAGTGGGCCAGATAGAGCTAATTGAGGTGGGGGAAAATGGAGAGAGACGGACCATAATGGTGAATAGAGTCATTTGTCACTGAGTTGGTAATAGGATTTTCAATTAATTCATGCAGGCTTCCAGTGCCTTACATTAGCCCTGTCAAGATGAACTACAGCCACATCTAAAATGCCATCCCCTATTAAATGGTGCATGTCAGTGAATTTGTAATTTCTGCTGTTCAACCAGAAGATGAATGGATTCTGCTTAGAAAACAAATGTGTGCTTCAGAAATGCACATTTCAAAATCCTGCACACTTCCTAGGAGGAACATTCTTTGCATTGTTATACAGTGAATATATATTAAAAATGTCATTGCTCTGTGAATCCTTCCAAAAGGAAAAACATTCAACTGCATAAAGACAAATACATTGTCAGGTTCCCCATTTCATTTTAACCAGGCTTTTCACACGGGGTAATGATGGTGATGGTGATGGTGATGGTGATGATGATGAAGCATTTACTATCTTCTGTGCCATTTGAGGGGAGTTATAGACTTCAATTCACTAAATCCTCACAATAATCCAGATGAAAAAATTGAGGCAAAGAGAGGTTAACTTGCCCAAGATCACACAGCCTATAACTGACAGTGCTGGGATTCAACCTGTGGAATCTGTGCTTCCAACTAGTACCCTCTACTGCCTGGTCATAGCCTTTATAACTACATTATGAGAGTTAGTTTAGTTCTCTTTTTCTCTTAGTTCCCTTTCTGTCTCTTGCCCCGTAATAATACTTATTGCTCTGTTTATTTATTGTTGTTTCCTCAAACTATTGTGGTAGCTTTTCATTGCTATGACCAAAATTCTTGACAAGGGCAATTTGGAGGAAGAAACATTGATTTGGCTTATGGCTTCAGAGGTTCTGTCCAAAGTCAACCTGCTCCAAGGTAGAAACTTCATGGTGGCAGGGCAGGGCAGAGGAAAGTTGCACAACTCATGGCAGCTGGAAGCCGGGAATGAGAGAGAGAGAGAGAGAGAGAGAGAGAGAGAGAGAGAGAGAGAGAGAGAGAGGGAAAGAGAAAGAAAGAAACAGGGAGAGGCTAGGAATATATTCGTATATTCCTCAAAGCTATATTGCTAGTATATTCATGTCCCACCTCTGAACCTTGCTGCATTGGGGACTATGTTTCCAACACATGAGCTTTTGGGGGGTAAATTCCAGATTCAAACCATAGTACTTACCTTGGGAAAGCTTGTTAAGCTGTGATAACCATACTTCAGGAAATATATAGACAAAGAAATAGGATTCTTTCTTGTACAAGTGGGATATGAACAAAATTGACAGCATTTCCTTTCTGGATGAACCATAAGACACAGCAGAACTGCTTACAAGATCCTGTCAAGGCTGAATAACAGGGTCATGCCATTAGAGGTCAGATCTGAAGGCAAGGTCCAAAAGTCAAGAGGGCATACAAGGGCATTATTCCTTCTGGAAGGCACAGCTCTGTCTTCTTAGGATAATGGCCTCTCAAGAGCAGCTTTAATTAACCAACCACAGCACTGTATGGACCAAGCCAAGGCAAGATGACTGCCAGTAACATTTTGAGAGCAAGAATTACTTCATCTTAAGCCAAACAGAAATATTTTATGAAAAAAAGTACGACCTATAGGTAAGAAAGCCTCTAGACCATTGACCAGAAACCAAACTAGTTGTTGAAAACTGTATTATGAAGTTCTGTTGACATCAAGGATATTAAACTTTGATCTACGTGTGTGTGTGTGTGTGTGTGTGTGTGTGTATAGGAATATGAATAATGCCATTATTGCTCTACTTTATTAGGAAGATTGAACTTCAAAAACAAAGTTCAGTTGTTCACAGGCCTGTGCTTTGCACGTAGCTGCCTGCTGCCTGCCTGCTTCATGTCCATTTCCAATTCTGCTGTCAGACTTATCTGATGCAGGTCTTACCATGTCTATCTGGGCTTTAGACACATGAGTGACTTATTGCTTGAAGGCCGTGGCACTACAAAGACCCTCCATGAATGAGCCTCCGTCTTCCTCTCCCATTGCTTATCTTCCTTCGTTCTTATATAGGAATACTGCGTTCTTTATAAGCGCTCGCCTCTCAGTACAACATGCTGTTTCTTACTTCTGTGCTGTCCCCTCTGCCTGGAAGGTTCTCACTGACTTGGGGAAGTATTGAATTTTTCAATCCACCTAACCTTAGAGTTCTCCGCTTCTATAAGCAGTTTGCGTGTCTCCATCACTGTATTTACTGTAGTATATTATCATTATTTCCAATGTCTTATCCCTTAATGACAAGAATTAAGCCTTATTCCTAAAGACTCAGAACTACCATATTGCCTGGTGAAAAGCAAAAGGTTGATAAGATTAAAAAAAAAAAAGTCTAGTGTTTTCCAGATAGATGAATAAATGAGTGGGAGCATGACAAGCAGGAGCCTATGATCTTGTTCAGTGAATTCTTATAGACACATTTGGTTTGCCATTTATCCTCTGAATCAGTGATAGGCAGCAGTGCTTCGGAGAGGCCAGGAACCTTAAAACAATGAGTGCTCAAGAAGGGGCCTCTCTGATGCATTGGGAAGTACCCTGCTCAATTCATTTGATGATTAAATTGCCTTGGGGGGTGCACACAATTAAAAACCTGTCACTTAAAACCATAATGCAATGCAGTAACATTTAAAGCCTTATGTCTTCGCTTACCAGTTTAACAGTGCTTTCTCACCAGGAAAGAGCGAAATTGACTGATCTTAAAATATAACCCTTACAGGTTATAAACACTGAGCTGGCGGGGATGGTGACTGTCTTACTCCCAATTGCTTTCCAAGCTCAAACAGAGATCCGGATCAATAAATACTTGTTGGGTTCCTGAAAGAATAGGATCTCCTGCCCACAGGAAAGCAGTATCAGGGAAAGGTTGGCTCACCCTCCAATCTCTGATTTTTATTGATCAGGCTTAAGAACAGTTCGTAAATTGATGAATTGTGCTTCTGATTAAAATTTTCTTCTCAATGCTTGTCATTTATCCTGATAAATATAGTACTTAATATAGAAATGGGTTTTTAAATGAGTCTTTGAATTTCATACCAGGGAATCAGACTCAGCAGTCACATTTTCATGTGTTAATAATTTCAGACAAACAAGGGAGAAGCCCCCATTAAAATAAATTTGGGAATAGAAGGTTACATTGTGGCTGACATGTGGATACCCCATTGTTCTTACCTCATTGCGGATATTTGTTTGTATTTGCTATTTATTGGTGACACACAAAAATTGCTCTGTGTGTGTGTGTGTGTGTGTGTGTGTGTGTGTGTGTGTGTGTGTTTTGTGGTACTGGGGATGGAACCCAGGGGCATTACTCTGTCATTAATCTGAGCTATACCCACATCCCTTTTTTATTTTATAGTTTGAAACAGGGTCTCACTAAGTTGTTGAGGCTGGCCTCGAACTTGCGATCCTCCTGTCTCAGCCTCCCAAGTACTAAAATAACAGGTATGGACCACCACGCCCGTCTATAAACTGTTTTTTTTTTTTTTTTTTAATGTGAGATTTTCATCAAAGAGCAAGATGTGAATTTGGTCTTGACTTAAAAGCAGTGACAGTACAGTTACATTTTGAGAGACATTCAGGGACTGTTCTTTCATTTAAATTCTTCTCTTTCTTAAAGGGAATACCTCAGTTACCATGTGCCAAAGCATTATATAACTACGAAGGAAAAGAGCCTGGGGACCTTAAGTTCAGCAAAGGCGACATCATCATCTTGCGACGACAAGTGGATGAGAATTGGTACCATGGGGAAGTCAACGGGATCCATGGCTTCTTCCCCACCAACTTTGTGCAGATCATTAAACCGTTACCTCAGCCCCCGCCTCAGTGCAAAGCACTTTATGACTTTGAAGTGAAAGACAAAGAAGCGGACAAAGACTGCCTTCCATTTGCCAAGGTAAAGTGGGAATGAAATTGACCAGTTATTCCTCTGGGCCTGGAATATGGCTGGTGTTTTCTCTTGGAAAAAGATTTTTTTAAAAAGTTTTATGTGAACTATCGCGCTGTGCTTTTAAAAATAACTGGAAGTGGTCTTTCAATCAGGAGGAAAAAAATTTCGTACATAGTCTTCTATGAAAGATGGTTTTGGTTGCACCTCTGGTGGCATCATTTTTATATTTAGAGCCTAAATGTATTTCTAAGCCACTTCTAATTTTATTTTTACCGGTGCATTGGAGTCTCACATCATAATGTAGTTCATAGGGATGATAGTGCCACACATGTACACAGCCTTTGGGGTTTCTGTGCCACTTTCAAGAGGATGTGTGCCACCCCTGGATTTTACAATACTGAATGATGTATAACAAATGAAACATCATTACTTCCATAGTTTATGTGCAAATTTCTTTGCTTAAAAGCACACAGGAATATACTTACTGAACTGATACACTGGTTTGGAATTTTAAGCAGGACATTGTGTATTTGCAAAGGGAAAGAGGTAAGCTATGCATTTGAATGGGAGTTTGGTGTTATCAGAGAGAACATGAGAAGCATGTAAAAGACTCAGTCTAAACAGAAATTTAAGATGCTGGGGTGCAGGTAGCATTTGAGGTTGCAATTTGGGGATCTAAATAAACTGAAAGCTCATAGTTTTACAACTAATGGGATACCACCTTGACTAATAGTTATCATTTAGTTCATGAAAACATTGACTTTGTGTACTGAAGATATGTCACAACATTTTTACCCATCTGCTCTTGAAAGTTGAATCCCTTTATCACAAAGGGAAATCAGATGATAAACTTCATGGGGTGGGGGAGACTGATGATCTGCTCTTCTTCAGGATGACGTCCTGACTGTGATCCGCAGAGTGGATGAAAACTGGGCTGAAGGAATGTTGGCAGACAAAATAGGAATATTTCCGATTTCATACGTTGAGGTAAGTTAATCTGTCACATCTTGAATGGTGCTATATCCAGCTTAGGAAGTAAATAGTGATTATGCAATTTGAGTACTAAAAAGCCCTCCTGACACAAAGCAGCAGCAGGAGCGCCCTGCTTTGGATGGTTAGGTGGATTAGGGAAGTTCCTTCATTCTGTTCTTTAATTACTGAAGACTATGAAATGTTTAAAACTTTACTTTGTCTTCCTGCTAAAAGCATTCGTGTGTCTTACTAAAGGCATTGTATACTAGCTGGGTGTGATGGCGCACACCTGTAATTCCAGTACTTGGGAGGCTGAGACAGGAGGATTTCAGGTAAGGCCAGTCTCAGAAATTTAGCAAGAGCTTGTTGCACAATAAAAAACAAAATAGGCTGGGAGTGTGGCGTAGAGATAGAAAGCCCCTGGGTTCAATTCCCAGGAGAAAAGAAAAGAAAAAGATATTGTATACTTACTGTCCGTCATCCGTACTATTTCTAGGTATTCTCTTCCGTTTGACAGTTTTAGGATCAGAAAGTAAAAAAAGTCTTGAGTAAGGTAGAAGATTAATGTATTTGTTTATTTGTTTGCTTCTTTGATTATTTGTCACATCCTCAGAATAAAATAGTGATTCACAGCATAGGCCTTTAGTAAACATTTATTAAGTAAATAAATGAATCTTTCTCCATCATATGCCAACAACTCTTTAGTTCCTTCCTGCCTTCTTAGTTAGCATCACTCAGAAAGCTTGTGACTGAGCCCGACTCAGTGAAGTCTTTTTAAACACTTTGCATAAAGTGACATGGTTCTATTATTTTTTAGCAAAGCACAAATTAAAAATGAACTAGGAAGTTATGATTTACAGTAGACCTTCATTACATCAGGTGTCATAAACTAAATGTCTACTAGTAATAAACATATTTTTGCCCCAAACAAAATTGAAGGCATTTTTTTTTTTTTTTGCGGTACTGGGGATTGAACTCAGGGGCATTCTACCTCCGAGCTATACCCCCAGCCCTATTTTTTATTCTTTATTTTGAAACTGAGTCTCACTAAGTTGTGGAGTGCCTCACTAGGTAGCTGAGGCTGGCCGCGAACCTGGATCCTCCAGTCTCAGCCTCCCAAATGCTGGGATTACAAGAGTGGGCCACCACGCCCGGCTAATTGAAGGCATTTTTAAAGAATGAAGCAAACATGGCCAAAACAACTGTCCAGAGATTCCAAGGTCCCAGAAAACTTATGGAAAGAAGTAAGGTCTTGGGCATCTTTGTGATAGGTAAACAGAAATTAATTAAGAAAAGAGGAAAAGGTGCATTTTTATGGCAGGAAGAACACTAAACACAGAGACCAGCACAAACACGAGCCGAAGTAAGAGAGAACACAGGTTATTTGGGGAATTAAAAGTAATTGTGTTGTTTAAAATACCAAAGCACATATCTTGGTTATGTGAAAAAGAAAAACCAGGATCGGTTCTTTTTCCATCTTTTCATCTGAGGCATTTGTTTTGGCATGACTCTGAAAACTGAAATGACAAATCATGTCCTTGTAGCCAGCATTCAGTTTCCTCCTTGGACAGTGAGATTGCCAAAGTTTTCATTAAAAAAAAAAAAAAAAAAAAAAAAAAATCAGTTTGACTACTGTATATCCATGGGAAAGTAATTCAAACCATGCACGCGTCTTAAATTTTATCCGTGCCCTTCAGATGTTCCTGTTTATTGAAATATTTTTTCCTCCTTGGAAAGTAAACAACAGAAAAAAATATCTTTATCAGGTGATCCTTTTTGTACATTATTTATGTATTTTAAGTGGGTGTCATGGAAAAGATATGAGCATTTCCAAGTATTTGAGTGGTTATGCCAAAGAGCATGAGTAAGCTGGAGATTAGTAATGAAAGCCTGTCTTTACTTGTTAGGTATTATCAATATTACATGCTGATACTTGGTTTATGATGCATGAAAAGGTATAAGCTATCTTTTTGTTATTGGGCAGGTGTAGAATTGTGCAGATGGGCATAAAAAGATCCACCCAGGGCAAGTCCGGAGTCACTTTGAGTCACTAGAGTCATTAGGATTACTTATTCTGATTTAATTTGAAAGGCAAACTTCTGCTCAGGTGAAAGCATTTTCATTCTTTTTCCTCTTTTCTTTCAAATAAGCAGTTTTTCCTATTCAAATCAGAATTTTGCTAGTTGAAATGTGGCAAACTATTTCTAGGAGCCTATGAATGTTTCTTTGATGTCAGACCATCAGATTGAAGTTCCTCATAGAAAGCAAAATGTTTTCAGGTTCGTGACACCTGGTTTAGCCCTTAGGGGACTGAAATAGGGGCAGTTTTCAATCACAGCCTACCAAGATCCATCTGTTTCAGTAGTGTAGAGTGTCTTTTTTTTTTTTCCCTAAGTTGTAAAGCAAACTCTAAGAATCAAAAACTGGGGCTTTTTTTCTTAACAGTCTTTTTCCTGCTCTGTAAACCTATTCATATTTGACCTACTTTAGAGCTCACACATTCCTCAATATAAAAACTGACTACCTTATAAAAATTTACTAGTAGCTAGGTATGAGGGTGCACCCCTGTAATCTCAGTACTTGAGACAGAAGGATTGCAGGTTCATGGCTAGCCTCAGCAGCTTAGGCTGTCAGCAACTTAGTGAGACCCGGTTTCAAAGTAAAAAAAATAATAATAAAATAGGGCTGCAGGTATAGCTCAAAGGTAGAACACCCCTGGGTTCAATCCATAGTATCAGATAGATAGATTGATAGAAAAATAAAAATTTACCTGTAATTTCCTTGTATCTTATAAATAAACATTTAAGTCTCCATCAGTGTTCAGTGCTTTTGTTGTTTTTCATGCTACTGTTAAAAGCAGTTATCTCCCAGAGGTTTTGAGAAGATCAAATGAGACAGTATGCCCCCAAGGGCTCAGCACCACTGTGTCTTCTGCAGTGGCTGGTAGCTCAGTTTAGACCAGAGTCCAGAGTGTGCCAGCGTGTGGTAACGATCACATGAAAAAATATCACCACCATGTATATCGAGGGAAAACACATTCAGAGCTGAGTTCTGAGTTTCTGGAGCTGGAGCATTGTTTGCACAGGTCTCTCAGCTGAAGCTGGGGCTCCCCTTAACTCCTCCAGGTTGGCATTGGTAATGGAAATGCCCCAGAACCTTGCTCTTGGCAGAAGCTCTAAGCAGACTAGGCGTGGGGATGGAATTGTAGAGCAGGAGTGGAATCTGCGTGGGGGAGAGGTTCAGGTGTTGAACTGTGGAATTAGACAGGTAAGGCAGATTGCAAGGAGGGGGTCATCCGAGGGTGGAGGTGGGGAGAGATGCTACTGGAACTGTTTGCCCTCCTTTCCTGTCTTCAGTCATCCTTTCTCTTCTCCCTCAACATCCTGTAACTGTGGGCGACCTCTCCACCTGTATTGGAGATATCCATTGGTGACAAGATAGTGGCAGTGGTATTGTATTTTGCATAAAAATCTCCTCTTATTAAAGGGAAACACAAAATTCTTCAAGGATAGAATGGAGGAGAGTCCCTGGTTGGAGGGAGTAAAGGAAGGAATAGCTGTGTTACTGGCCCTGAATTCTGTTCCCTGGAGTCCTTACCCAGCTCTGTTGGTATGGGTTCTTTTGTTTTAATGCTATCCATCCTTGCCTTCTTCAGATTCTCTCATTAGACCCCTCTCTGGCTACACTTTGGAGCTGTAGATTTTATTCTGTGTAGGCAGACTCTTCCTTGACTTCAGCAAGCTGAAAAGTAGTGAGGGATAAGATTTTCCTGGGACCTGGGTTTGGTGGCACATGTCTATAATCCCAGTACTTGGGAGGCTGAGACAGGAGGATTGGAAGTTCAAGGCCAGCCTCAGCATCTTAGCAAGACTCTCAGGAACCTAATAAGATGCTCTTTCAAAACAAACAGAATTAATTAAAAAAAAAAAAAAAAAAGGGCTGGAATATAGAATACCTCTGGGTGCAATCCCTGGTACCAAAAACAAAAACAAAAAAAAAAGAGTTTCTTGGGGAAGCCTGGGGGAATTCTTGGAGACACTATGCCCCAGGGTATTATGAAAAGGGTATATTTGTTAAGAACTGATTGCAGTTTAAGTAAAAGAAATTAGTAGCCTGCTTCTCTCTTTGTTCAAAAATACCAGTTGTCTACACAATAGAATGGAAGATTTTAACAAGCCCATTAATTTAGAGCTGACTCATTCGGTTATAACAGTCACTTGGACAAGGATGACACGATTCGTAGCAAGCAAAAAAATTGAATGAATAAGTGCTAAATACGGGATTTGGAACATTTTTCAAGTGTTGTGTATCGTGAACTCTACATAGTTATTGTTTCTCTTTTTATTTTGTTTCCTAGTCATTTTGTTTGAAATATTGCTCATGCAAGTTTTTCAACAAACCAGCCTGGTTCTTAGAATCACAGTTCCCAAAGCCCTCTCCAAGAATTCAACGATAACTCAACTTAGGAACATTTCTATAATTTGTGTTTCACAATTGCAGTTTCAGGCTTTCTTACTGTCATGCAAAAAAAAAAAAATAAATAAAAGTTATTTAGCAACTTGCTCCTCTGCCATAGATAATATAAAGATAAGCACTCCTTACCTGCAGGGTGGCATGGAGCAGGAGTGGCTTAAATGACAACTGTTCTTACTTTAGTTACTGCCAGAAAGAAAGACTACATTTCTCATTTTTAAGAAATACCTCTATCGATGAATTGTAGTCTCATGTCACAGTGAAGTTCAGAGTGATGGGGACAGCACTTGGGGGGCTTACCCCCAGCCCCCTCCCAAATCCCTCTCTGTCCCTGTACATGACACTGAGATTGGCACTGATAATTTCATATATATACATAACATCAATGTGTTAGGGTTTTCTTTTGTTTGTTTTTGTTTTGTACTAAGGATTGAGCTTAGAGGTATTCTATCTCCAAGTTACACCCCTAGCCTTTTTTTTTTTTTTTTTAATTTTGAAACGATCTCGCTAGCTTGATGAGACTCCCACCACTTGCGGAGGCTGGTCTCAAACCTTCAATCCTGTCTCAGCCTCCCAAGTACTGGAATTACAGGCGTGCGCCACCACGCCTGGCTACATTTCTTGTTTATTCTATTTCACTTCAGATGTCACTCTAGTGACAGACCTTCCCTCACTATCTGGTCTAAAGGAACTCTCCCTCTCTACTTCTTTTACCTCCGACACATACTGGTGCTGTAGTAGGAGAAAACTTGGACTTTGGAGCCTGATCTTGGGATTCAAGTCTTGGTCCTACTACTCCTTATCTGAGTGACTTTGGGCCATTGATTTTATGTACATGTGTGAGAATACCAATGTCAGTCTCAGTGCCCTGTATGGTGAAGGAGGGCTTGGGGAGGGAGCCGGGGAAAGCCCACCAAATGCTGGGTGCACGTAGGCCACTGTCAACATGATTTACATTATGATGTGAGACTATAATGTTCCAATAAATGTATATTAAAATAACAACAACAAAAGCGGAGCATGGTGGTACATGCTTGTAATCCCAGTACTTGAGAGGCTGAGACTGGAGGATCTGTGTTCAGGGCCAGCCTCAGCTACTTAGTGAGGACCTCTGCAACTTAGTGAGACCCTGTTTCAAAATAAAGAATAAAAAAATAGGGCTGGGGATGTAGCTCAGAGGTAGAATGCCCCTGAGTTCAATCCACAGTGCTACACACACACACACACACACACACACACACACACACACACACACAAATAACAATGACAACAACACCAATAATAATAGTAATAATAATAATAATAATAATAATAATAATAATAATAATAATAAAACCTTGCCAGGCATGGTGGTAAACTCTTGTAATCCCAGTACTTGGAAGGCTGAGATAAAAGGATCACAAGTTCGAGGCTAACTTCAGCAGCTTAGCAAGGCCTTCGGCAACTTAGCAAGAAAGACCCTGTTTCAGAATAATTAAAATAGTGGTGTAGCTTGGTGATAGAATGCCCCTGGGTTCAATCCTCAGCAACATAATAAAATAAGATAATAAAACCTCTTCCTAGAGTCAATTAATTCCAGTAATACTTAAGAATAGTACCTGGTGGCTATAAGTAATGGCTATGATTGTTGTTATTGTTCCTTCATTGTACTTTTTTCTTTCTGTAACTATTTCAAGTTATTTGTTGATGTGGTTACCAACTGGGCCCCACTGTCCCATTCCCCATGAGAAAGTGAGATCCTGAGGACCAGAACCTTGTCTTCCTCCATAATTTACCTTTGTCTTTGGAGGATCTCGCCCAGAACCTGCTAAGAGCAGACTCTCAGTAAATATTGCTAGAATGCATGAATGATCAACCTAAGAACCTGCGGAACAGAAGTTTCTAAATCAACAGCAAACAGACTGATAGACTTTGCCCACTTTAATTTTTTTTTCAATGATTATTCTCATCACTTCCTACCTAGGCATGTGTAGTTTTTGTTTTGTTTTGTTTATCGATTTATCTTCATGTTATGTCAGGAAGTTACGTTCCTCAGAGCCAGTAGAACTGTGTGGCCTTAGCAGCAAGTTTCTTTCCTTCCTGCCTGCCTTCCTGTCTTGTACTGGGAATGGAACCCAGGGGCACTCCCAGCCCTACTTTATTTTTTTATTTTGAAACACAGTCTTGCTAAGTTGCTGAGGGTCTCGCTAAGTTGCTGAGACTGGCCTCAAACCTACAGTCCTCCTGTCTCAGCCTCCCAAGTACTGAGATTGCAGGCCTGTGTCATCACAGTTGGCTTTTCATTTTTTTTTTTTTAAAGCCAGGCTGAGAATTTTGTTATGACAAATTTAGAATGTTCCTAAACTAAAATAATGGTAGCCATACTCTGTGGATTAGATCTGGCAACCTTTAGTATTTATTTATTGTCACCTACAAAAGACTTCCACATGAGTTGGGGAGATAGTGGCCAACGAATGCAAAGTTTTAGTTGATAGGAGGCGGGAGTTCCTCTGGTCGTGGAATAGAATGTGTTATCAGCCTCACAATGGCAAATCAAATGTGCAGGACTCAGAGAGCACAAATGGCCTTAGAAGATGGGAGCTCTGTCTTCATTGTCTACTACAAAGTTAGGGAATTGGAAGATATCATCTGTGTTCCAAAGAATAAGAAATGAAGGTTCAGGTACTTTGAAATTGCCAAGGCGACCTTTGGAGGAACTAAGAACAGCAAGGTTAACTTTATATTTTTAACTTAGAGACTTTTCCTCTAGAGGATAATGATACCAGAAGGGCAAAATAATAGTCATTGATCTAATAATCAAAGAGTCGATTGAACTGTGTAATGAGATCTTTTACCATTTATATTTTTCCTTCAAAATTAAAAAAGTGTAATCAGTGTTTACAAAAGAAATTTAGGGAAATTGTCGGGAAGTTGGAAAGAGAATTACTAAGTTGCTTAGCATCCAAATTTTCCCTTCAGTTCTGAAGTAAGTTAATTTTCACAAGTGAAATTTAAAGATATTGTCGAGAAATCAGTGAGGGAGAATTGCTCTGTTGCTTAGCACCATCCTTTCTTCCTTAATTCTGACTGACTGAATGCCTCGGATTTGCTTCTGAGGAGCTTTTGTTTGTTTTTTAGCACTGCGGGCCATGTCCCAGGGTGCACGTTTTCATGTCTTGTGAATGTTATCAGCTTGATATAAATAATTGTTGGTTTTCCTTCTGCTGTAATGGTAGCAGGAAGAATGAACAGGGGCTCCTTCTGAAGCTCTGAATGCAGACAGATCTCTTCTGAGCTCCAGGGGCAGCTGTTTTGAGTATACATGGCCAGACCCCACCCGAAGAAGAGTTCCTTAGATTAGTTAAGGAACTTTATGGAGGGCAGCTTGTGCTCCATCTATTATTCAGCAGCCGCTTTCTAATTTAAGAGTTTCCTTTTGTTTTTCCATCAGGAAGACATGCAGGGAGCTGAGGTTCTAAAGATGAGTTAATGTTTATTGAGTTCTCACTGCATGAATGCACACTTTCCGGTACACAGAGTAGTTGGATAGGACATAAAAATGCAGATCTCCTGCCTAGCGTTGATCAGAGGCCCAGGATAATGAGGAAATGGTGTCTCTCCAAAGAATCCCCAGATTCTTTAGGCTGGCCATGGTTGGGCCCTAGCTAAGTTTTACAGGTCATTCCTGGAAAACATGCCTGGGAGTAGCCATCTTTACAGCTCATCTAGACTATTTCTTTGTCCATATACTTGTAGAAAACTCACTATTTCTAAGCCGGGCGTGGTGGCACATGCTTGCAATCCCAGTACTGGGAGGCTGAGACAGGAAGATCGCAGGTTCACAGCCAATCTCAGCTACTTAGTGAGGCTCTCCACAACTTCGTGAGACCCTGTTTCAAAATAAAGAATAAAAAATAGGGATGGTGGTATAGCTTGGAGGTAGAATGCCCTTGGGTTCAATCCACAGTACCCAAACAAACAAACAACAACAAAAACTCTTTTCAAGATCCAGGGTCCAAAATACTATCGGCTTCTCCTAAAGCCTTTCCTTTCTACTTCTACCATTTAACTATGAAGCCAAACCACATCAAACCAAAACAACCCTCTGTATTTCAAACGTCTGCCTTACTCAGTTTGTACCGTTCTTATAGACCTGAAACATGCTAAGAGTGTAGTTGTATGTGTAGGTGACTTACTGTTTTCCTATGTCCCTTGAGAACACATCTTACATAAAGAATATTTGGGGGTTGGGGATATAACACTTTCCTAAGCATGTGCAATGCCCTGGGTTCGATTTCCCAATAGCACCACCTAAGGTGGGGAAAAAGAATATTTTTAATTATTTTACTTCTATAATATAATTATATCCAGAACACTCACAAAGGAAATGCATAATCTTAAATCATATCCCATGTATTTTTGGTCAGTATCCTCCATTCTTTTTCCTTATGCTTTAATGGTATTACATGTGTGATTTTGCCTTTGTCCACATAATGATAGTACTATTAACCATCAGTTTTTATGACTACATAATGAATACTCTAGGAGCTCACATATAATTTAATTTCTAGACATTTTCTAGACAACTGTCTTGTTTAGAGCAATGCAGCCAGCAGTTGGGAAGTGAATGGTAGTCTCTGTCCTGCCCTGGGCTGTTGCCCTGTACTTGCCTCAGAGGACATGCAATAATGATTGTTCCTAATAATGCTACAGAATCACTATTATTATCCAGCTTTGCTTAAATAGCATATAGGACATTTTGAATTCTCATTAAAAATTAGGAAAAGATTTCAAGTTCTAACATGCAAAAGATTCAGTTCCAGAAATGATTCATTACCCAATTTTTAAATGTCTGTGGTTGCCTTTCTGAGAGAAAATCACAAATTAATCATAGCCATACTATCTTAACATCATTTAAGTTTCAAAGATTTTATTATACTGCTGTGTATATCTTAGATATTGCTGGTAACAAAGGCTTTACTAAGCAAAGCAGGTTAATTTTAATTAACCAAATGTTAAGTCATGCCTCATATCCTGTGAAGAGAACTGAATGAATAATCTGTACTGTTGTAGACATGTATATACATATGTAGCATATAAATGGCTTGAACAGAAGCATTTTGATTCTAAAAATCAATGGGGAGAAAAGCTTCTCTATGATGAAACAGACTGTTTCCCAGAAGTTTTTCCTAAGTGTTGTAAAATATTACTTTTTACAATAAAGGTTAGTGGCAATGGGCCTATCAGGCTTTCTGCACACACTGGGCAAACCATTCCCGTGTCATGAGAAGACTTAACTGTGCAAAGACGAGATGGTTTACATCCTCAGTATTCTCTTCCTCTGCCAAATTTCTTCATGTACACCCTTCTTCTCCACTGCCTGTGAATACACCCTACCCAAACACACACTAGATATCTAGGACAGGGGAAAACTGTGTTCATTGATAGATTAACTGATTACACATTACTGTGGAATTTCTGTCCGTGTGTCATTTCACATTGACCAAGTTTTACTTGGAATTTAATGACAATTCCATATTCTTTACCTCCTGGGATATATGTATATTTCCTCTACAGTATTCCTACATCTGGTAATGAGGTTCTGGAAAATAAAATGTCTCATTGGAATGTATACTCTTGGCTAAGAGGCACTTCTGATTCATGATGTGAGTTTGGTGAACAAATACAAAATAGAAACATACATGGAACACCTCATGTATGTCAAATCCCTACTGGGCAATGACATACACGAAGCCCAATTTTAAAATAATCCATTTGTCTCTTTCCCCGGTGCCACAATTAGATCGTAGATCTGTTGCTTCACAGGCTACAGGTCCTAGTACCTCATGAGCCTTAACTCTCAGGGTTGAGTTTCCTCTGCCCTTTACACGTTGTACACATTCCTCCTCTGCAGTGGCTGTCTTCTCCTCCAGGTGTTTGATCCTCCAGGAATTTGGTCACATCGTTTATAGCTTTTCTGTTTTGCATGCCAATTATTCTCTTTCCCTTGACTCCCCCCTAATATAAGAAATGACCTGCTTTTACTCTCCACAGAAATATTTTCCATGACTACAGCTCTTCAAATTATGTTTCTACCCTCTTTCCTTCCTTTTCCTGCCATAATTCTCTAGAGTCACTTATCCCTTCTCACTGCCTCTTATTCCCTGTAGAAGCTTTTGGCCCCCACACACCCTCTTGGTTGCCACTAACTGCCTTTTCTTAGCTCCTCTCTCTCCCACTAACACTTACCACTGTTTTTTTGTTTTGTTTTGTTTTTGGTACTAGGAATTGAATCCAGTAGCACCCTACCAGTGAACCACATCCCCAACCTTTTAAAATTTTTTATTTTGAGAAAGCGTCTCATTAAGTTGCCCCAGTTGACCTTGAACATGTAATCCTCCTGCCTCAGCCTCCCAAGTAGCTGGGATTAGAGGCATGCACCATTGTATCTGACTCTTCCACTGTTCTTCATCTCCCTGGAACCTTTGCCTTTTTTCATTTCTGGGATCATGGTTGGGTAGTCAGACTGGGACACCGAGCAAGGTCTCCTGTAGCCTGGGATTCTGAGTGCCTTATGTTTTTCTGTCTAGCCCTATTGTTTTCTTCTCTATTTTTCCTCCTTAAATTAGAGACCACTAACTAAATATAACCACCCTCCATAGCTACTATGCTTGAGTTTCAAAGTAGTTTTGTTTTAATTAATTGTTGAGAGGTAAAATCAAGAGATTTTGCATAAACCTAATTTCTAGCTTGCCTTAACAAAGAAAGAAAAAGAAAATCAGCTGATGCTGCCCAGCAGTTGTTAGAAATCCATCCTGCTTTTTGCTAGGTCCTCTTTTCGCTGAGTTAGAAAAGGATGTGAGGATGTGTCTACTTCCCTCTTTCTCCCATCTAGTACTGTACCTGGCTTATGATTGTCACTCAAAAATCATTTGGGAGCTGGGTATGGTGATGCATGCCTGTAATCCCAGTTCTTGGGAGGCTGAAACAGGAGGATTGCAGGTTTGCAGCCAACCTGGACAATTTAGAGAGGTCCTCCTCAAAACTTAGTGAGACCCTGTTTCAAAATACAAAATAAAACAGGGCTGAGAGTATAGCTCAGAGGTAGAACACCCCTGGGTCCAATCCCCAGTATCACAAGGGGAAAAAAAAAAAAAAACATTTTGCTGAGTAAAAGTCCCCATTTGGTTTGATCCTTGTGTATACCCGATATAGAAGTCTCTGCCTGTTGAGTATTATGAAAGGGATACTTTTGTTTGGGATTGAGAAAAGATATTTGTAGTACAATTGGGAATAAAACTTAGGGATCATTAAGTCCAACTTCATATCACATAAGAGAAACTGGAGGCACATACCAGATAAAGTAACCTGTCCAAGGCAACAAAAGAAGTTAATGGTGAGCTCGGACTCTGAGTAGGAAGAATCGCTCGCGTTGGTGTAGTGCCCCACAGGTTACACAGCGCTTGAACCCCCACTCACCTCCACCTGGGTAGTCAGGAGTGATGCCACCATCCCTGTGCTGTACAGCTAAGGAAATGGAAGCCATGGAATGTAAACGATTCACCGAGGATAATTCAGCCAGTCGGGCCAGAAACCTGACTCTAACCTAAACCTTTTGATTTCAAGTTCTGGGCTCTGCCTGGGATTTTCTCTGATAACATCTTTTCCAGACCTCGTAAGCTAAATTCTTTTTAGGTTTTCCATGACAGGTACCCTGCCTTTGTATCTTCATTTCAAAATCAGAAACCTAAGAGAGAAAATTCTAATTTATTTAGTTAGTTAGTTATTGATTTCTAGCTAGGGCCAACAGAGAGGAAGGTAAGTATTGTTAAGTGGGGAGCTAAGCCACTGCTGTTTTGCCTCCCTCATTGAGTGCAGGGAGGCAGTTCCTTTGATAATCCCTTTTCCTTGGCAGAACATTGCGAGGTTTATATTGGGAATCCCCGTCCCTCGCTGTCCTATTGCTGAGCAGACTTTGTTGTCCTTCTAGCTACTTTAGAGCTCAGGAGGCTTCAGAACTGTCAGCCACAGGAGGTCAGGGGAGTAGAGCCAGTCTTTTTTTCTCTGTTCAGCAGACTCTCTGTGCTTTGTGAACGTCAGGAGGATGGCCATCTTGTGGCAGAGGTGCTTTCCCTGGTGAGCTACAGAGGGTCTGGAACTGAGCTGTCAATACACATGTCACATTGAGCAAATTGAAATGTGACTAGTCCAAACTGAGATGGGATGTAAGTGCAGGATACACACCAGACTTCAAAGACTTAGTATTAAAAAAAAACAAAAAACAAAAAAAACAAAACAGGGCCAGGTGGTGACTCTTGCCTGTAATCCCAGTACTTGGGAGGCTGAGACAGGAGGGTCACAGGTTCAAGGCCAGCCTCAGTAAAGTAGCGAAACTCTCAGCAACTTAACAAGACCCTGTTTCAATATATAATAATAAAAAAGGGATAGTTCAAAGGTAGACTATCCCTGGGTTCAATCCCTAGTACCACAAAAAATAAAATATAAAAGGAACATAACTATTTCGATTTTTTATGTTGATTATATGTTGAAGGAATGAAATTTTGAATGTATGGGCTAAAGTATATAAAATCAACTTTGTCTTTTTATTCTTTGAAATACGACTACTAGAAAAATTAAAATTGTACAGATGACTCATATTATAGTTCATTTTTGCCATGCTGATCCCGAGGCAGCACCTCCTTGATAGCTCTAAGAGACAAATATTTTTATTCATTCAACAAATATTTACAGAGACTAGATGGAATTGCTGCCTAAAGGAGCCTTTCATTATCAATTTTAACAACTCCCAAGAATTTCTTCAGTCTTTTGAGTTATTCCTCTTCTGCGGGTGAGTCCTGTATTATATAAAGACTGAGCTTGCCTTTTATATTTGGATCATCCAGACACAAAAGTCTTGTTACCTAAAAATTGCCAGGGAAAATAAAAGACTAATGGGAATAGAAATTCCTCATGGCCGGCAAGTAAGAAGCATTTTGCAAAGGACCATAATATTAAGCCAGATATCTTTATTTCTGCTAAGAGAATGTAAAATGTGCATGAATGTCTAAGCTATAGCATACATTCACTGGCTTTCTTCAAAGTGTCTGATTTGTCTGGCGAAGAAACATTGAATCTAGCAGTGCAGTAGAATGTTGAAGTACTACATTTGTGGCATGGCTTCATAAATGAGGTATTTCCAGCCAGTGAGTAGCAAATGGACTGTTATTTCAATGACAAGACAGCAGCTAGGAAATAAGTAGATTCTTTGGGAGGAGGTGGTACTGGGAATTGAACCCAGAGGCGCTCTATCTCCAAGCTACATCCCATCCTTATTTTATTTTTTATTTTGATACAAGATCTTGCTAAGTTGCTAAAAGTTTCGCTAAGTTGCTGAGGCTAGTCTTGAACCTACAATCTTCCTGTCTCAGCTTCCAAGTACTGGGATTACAAGCATTCATCACCATCCTTACTTAGATTTCTTTTTTAAAATAATTATGGAATAAGAATATCTTTAAAGTATTGTGCTAAATTTCTAAAGTGGAAAAGAATAAATTTGGAACCAAATAAAAATTTTAATGAAAAATATTAATTTCTTTGGAATAATATTAACTTAGACATATAAACACAGATATATACACATATGTCTTGTTCAAAGAGCATTTTATATAATATATAAGTATTTACAATTGAAATCTGTAAGAAAAATACTGACAACCCATAAGAAACATGCATAAAGTATGGGATTAGGCAAATCCTCAAAGGAAATAGATGCTTAATCTCATTAAAAAACAGAAATAGAGCTGGGTGTGGTGGCACGTACTTGTAATTCCAGTACTTGGGAGGCTGAGACAGGAGGATCACAGGTTCGCAGCCAGACTCCGCAACTTGATGAGATCCTGTTTCAAAATAGATCCCCAGGAGCTGGGCGTGGTGGCGCACGCTTGTAATCCCAGCATTTGGGAGGCTGAGACCGGAGGATCCGGGTTCGCGGCCAGCCTCAACTACCTAAGTGAGGCACTCCGCAACTTAGTGAGACCCGGTTTCAAAATAAAGAATAAAAAATAGGGCTGGGGGTGTAGCTCGGAGGTAGAATGCCTCTGAGTTCAATCCCCAGTACCGCAAAAAAAAAAAAAAAAATAGATCCCCAGTATCACACACGCACACACTAGAGAAATATAAATTAGACAATCCAATATAATTTCTTACTTTTCCAACTAATAGAGACTTAAACACTGATTGATAACACTAATATGGTTAATGGCTTGGGGAAATTTCAAAGACTTGTAGACACTGTGGGAAGACAAAAACTAGTAACTTTTTGGAGTAGTTTGGCTGTATTCTTCAAAAAACTACTCTTAAACTTACAGTTTGATACAATTTAACTTTTAAGAGCTGGGTGTTGGTGGCACACACCTGTAATCCCAGTACTTGGGAGGCCGAGACAGGAGGAATGCCGATTTGAGGACAGTCTCAGCAAGTAGTGAGACTCTCATCAAGCTAGTGAGACCCTGTTATAAAATAGGGCTGGGGATAGATCTTAAAGGTTAAATTCTTCTAGTTTCAATCCCCAGTACCACAAAAGAAAACAACAAAAAGAACCCCACCAAACTTTTAGGAATTTACCCTTCAGATAGTACAAACATGCCAAGATATATTAAATGTTGGCATCGCTTTATAATGGAATACCATGCCTGTTCCTATTGACATGGAAAAATATCCCTGAGCTATTGTTAAGGGAGAAAATATTATTTTCTAATTTTTTCCATGTAAGTACATCAGGAAAATGGGTTGGGAGGAGACAGATAGGGAGAACTGGCTGAGACCTTTGACTTCTTTTTTTTTTGTGGTAGTGGGGATTGAACTCGGGTATTCTACCTCCTAGCCTCCGATCTATACCCCCAGCCCTATTTTTTATTCTTTATTTTGAAACAGGGTCTCACTAAGTTGCGGAGTGCCTCAGTAGGTAGCTGAGAATGGCCGCGAACCTGGATCCTCCAGTCTCAGCTTCCCAAATGCTGAGATTACAAGCGTGGGTCACCACGCCCGGCACCTTTGACTTCTTAACTCCATATTATCCTATACTATTTATTTCCTTTTAGAAAATAATGAACATGCATTACTTTTATAATAGATTTTTAAATTTTCATTTGTCTTTTTTCAAAAGACTTCATTTAGGGACACTCTGGTGGATCATAAATTAAAATAGTTTCTTTTCAAGTCTACTTTTTGTATTCTCTAGTATTCAAAATAAAGACTGATCTAAAACGCTTCCTATGAAATAGTGACTATTCAACTTAGATCTGATTCAAATTATTTCTTCTTTTTAAAAAAATGGTAAGTTTCATCTTTTTAAAAGGCCGTATTCTCTGAAAAGTGGTTTTATTTTTAAGAACATCAAGATATATTATTTATATTTTCAGATTATTCAGAATAATAAATGAACTAAAAATAAAATTGTGTGTGTGTAGAGGGGTGGGTATTGGTGATTAAACCCAGGGGCATCCTACCTCTGAGCTAAAGCCTCAGCCCTATTTTATTTTTATTTTGAAACAGGGTCTTGCTAGGTTGATGAGAGTCTCACTATACTTGCTGAGGCTATCCTCAAACTTGTGATCCTCTTGTCTCAACCTCCCAAGTACTGGGATTACAGGTGTGCGCCACCATGCCTGGCTAAAAATCACCTTTTTTTTTTTTAGCAGAGAAAATAGCCATGTGCACAGAGAGTTTATTTTAATATTTCTTAAGATGCCTTGTTGTTAATATTATTTTGTCAGCATTTCCTACCATGTTTATTTATACTTGTGATAAATCTGAAAGACAAATTCTAAGTTTTAGCCTTTCCCTGAAAAAAGGACATAAGAATTTTAAGACCCGTAAATCTCTAGTCCCTGCCTTTAGCACTGAATTTTAACACACTGAATTTTATCTTGTTTCCATTTAAGTCTTGTCCAAGATCCTTACCAAATGCTTAGAAGAAGGTATTTTAGGGTACAAATTTATTTTGCAGGTGATGAGTACACTTTTAACTTTGAAGGTCATAGTTAGATAAATGTCACAGAAAGCCCACACCACTGAGCTCAAACAAACATTCATAAGTGAATTTTATAAGAATTCCATTAAAAGCTGTTGGATCCTTGCTTTTCTGTTTTTACCAAAGGATAAGTCACACTTAAAAGAAAAGCCTCCTTAACTTTCTGTCTAATTGACCTAATGCCTCTACCACATAATCTTCACTTGGTAATTTTCTCTGGAACTTACAGAGGAAGCCAGGGGCAGTGTTATTAATACTAATTTTGGCAGCCTCAGAAGAAACCTAAAGTAATTCAAAAGTATGTAGGCATCCTGCTAACAAATTAGTGTCCAGACATAAAAATGAAATGCATAAAGAAAATACAGTAGGCTATTTAAAGGAATAGAAATGAAGTAGAAAAGTAAACAGTGTCTGATTAAGTGAGACGGGGCATTATACACATAGAGCACTGAAAGAGACAGGCTTTGAGGTACTCAGTTGACCGATGAGGAAGCTGTGATCAGTAAACATACGAGGGTGGCCTTAAGGTCACAAAGCTAGTTAATGACTGTACTAGCACTGGAATTGTGGTCTTCTCTCTGCCAGTTTCCTAATTCTACCATACTATGCTGTGTCTTCTTGCTTCTGCAAACAACTGTAGTTTTCTAAATGTGTCCAACAGTTTCACTCCTGAACATAGATCTAATGTCCACATGAGTAATTAGCTCTACTAAAATCATGTACTAGATTATTCATGGCAGTATTGGTTCTTTCCTTCCCTACCCCTCCTTGGTACTGGGGCTTGAACCCAGGGGCCTCTAAGCTATACCCTCAGTTGTTTTTATTTTTTATTTTGAAACGGGATCTCCCTAAGTTGCTGAGGTCTCACTAAGTTGCCGCTGTTGGCTTCCAATCTGTGATTCTCTTGTCCCAGTCTCCCAGGTACTGTGATAACAGGTGCGTGCCACCATTATGTTAATAGCCCAAGGAAGGAAAGGAAGGAGAAAAGAAGGGAAGAAAACCCAAATTTAAATCAGCAATAGAATGGAAAATTATAATAAATTTACATAATGGAAGATTACACAACAATTAAAAGAACTACTGATTCATGGAGCAATGTGGATAAATCTCAAAAAGCATATTGTTGAGCAAATGTAGCAGATATAAGAAATTATGGAAAACACTCTGTTGTTTTTATGTGTATTTTTAAGCTCCTTAAGGGCAGAGACCATTTCTCTGCCTCTACAGATCTTTAGAAACTGGCACATATTCAGCATATGATAGGTGCCCAGTGTGTACTGACTGTAGTGGAGAAGATACAGTATGGGAAAAGACACAAAGGTACCACCCAGAATTTTTATAATGAGAAGAACAGCAAGAAATACAAGGAATAATACTTTCTCAGGTATTTGTATCAGAGCACAGTATATGGAAACCAGAAATATTAAACAGTATTAATTGTAACTGATGGTTGGCTAAGTATAACCATGGCAAGATTATGGTAATATTTCAAAACAAGCACAGAGCCGGGTCAGGCATGCTTGTAATCATAGTATTTGGGAAGCTGAGACAGGAGGATCACAGGTTTTTGGCCAGCCTCAGCAACTTACCAAGGCCCTCAGCAGCTTAGTGAGACCCTAAAATAGAAAAATAGAAAAGGACTGGGGCTATAACTCCAAGATAGAATGCCCCTGGGTTCAATCACCAGGATCACAAGATTTTAAAAAAGGAGGAGGATGAGGAGAATACAAAGAGTAAAGCTTGTAATTTGACCCCAGAATTTATTCATCTCCTTGGCTGGAATGAGGAGAAGTCTTCTCACCCTCTTCCTGGTGTCTCATTTAGGGTCTTGCATTGGAGGATTTGTGCCTTAGGTGGAAGAAGGTTATTGTGAAGGGAGGCATTTTCTGACTCCTTTTCCTCTGGCACTGCTGGGTTGTCTGGTCTTTCATTTCATTAAAAAAAATAATAATGACTTTGGACTCTTGAGTTTGCTGTGCTTCCTGGTGACTTTTGCCCAGTCGGTGTAGGAGAGAAGACCTCCCCCCTGCATGGCTCACTGAAGCTCCTCAGAGCCCTACTCTGAGGTTGGGGCCACCTCATCATAATACCAAAACATGACTTTGCTTCCTTTGGGCATTTGATTCTCCGGGGACCATGCAGAAGGTGGAATAGCTAGATCAAGGTAGGATTTTCCAAATTCTGCATCTCCTGGCCCAGTGCCATGACAGAGCTCTCATAAGGCCACCCTTTATAGCAACTCATTCCTTCGTCCCTGAACATCCACCACATGAATCTTTATGATCTCTGTCTCCTATCATTGGTACTGAAGACGCTGATGAGGTTTTGTTCCGTGTTGCTCTCTATTATTTCGAGAGTTGATGCCATGGGTAAACTCCTTGAAGCCTAAAGAAGAAGAAATGCTCTTGTTTAAAAAGATTTATCCTCCTAATTACGGATCAGACAGACCACCTGAATTCCAGCCCCCAGGGAGCTACAGGAACAAATTGTCAGTCAATTTGCAATCAGCTATAGAAGCTCCCTGGCTGCCGAGCCGCAATTAACACAGCTTTGCGAGGAGGCTGGTTGTACTAGAGCAAGTTTATTTCGTTAAATATCGACTAGCAGGATTTCTATTCTCCTAGTAGGGCGTCTCATCAATAGGGTGAAAAGACATGGCCTGAACTATTGAGGTGAATAGGAAAAACATTAGGTGATATTGCTTCCTATAAAGGCATTCGTGAAGTGCTGAGATGGGAAAAATCTCTGATGTCCTTGATATTACTGACATTACCTTTTAAATGTGTATTATTTTTCCTCTCGGTGTATATTATTTTTTGTGTGAGAGGTGGAGCAATGTGCTCAAAGTCCCCCATATTGTAATATCCAGGTGAATTCTATGCAGCTTGTTATCATTGAAGCTTTCTGAAAATGTTTTATTTAACCACAGGGGAAACCAAAAGCTAATGTTCTTTCCTTTCTTGTTGATCTTATCAGCCCAGCACACATATTTTGACCCCTTGTCCTCTTACTTTACACTGGAACTTTTCAAATAGACTATTAAGTTTGCTTGCCAACGGGACTCAAATTTCATGTCTTACCCTGGTAGGATTTAAAATTTGACCACATGTGAAGGTAACTGACACGTGACATGACAACATACCAAGAATTTCTACCAATGTTTTGGTCAGGTTCCCCCAAGATATATAGAGAGAGGCAGGAGAATAATTTATTAGCAAGAACATGTTAATTTTTGTGTGTGTGGTACTAGGGATTGAACCCAGGGGAATGCTACCTCTTCTAGCCCTATTTTCTTTTTTTTAATTTTAAAACAGAATTTCACTAAGTTGTGGAGGGCCTCACTAAGTTGCTGAGGCTGGCGAAGAATCTGCAATCCTCCTGTCTCAGCCTCCCAAGTACTGGGATTAGAAGCGTGTGCCACTATGCCCAAGTCATGCATTAATATTGAATGGTTTTATTCTTTATCTTGCTTATTTTTACCAATCCCAACAGTTATCCCATCAGTATTTATTTGTGCTCTGAGCAAAAACCCAGCTATGATTGGATGACAGGGTATTCAGTCAAATACCTGAATACTCTTTTGATTGCTCTCTAAATTTCATCAGAAAGTTGAAATAAGTCTTCATTGATTACTGACAAATGTTAAAATTAGACATTCTAAAAATTCTTAGAGGGAAAAATTGTTTTTAACCTTTTCAGTCTTGCATTGAAATGACTTATTCTTGATTTAATATCTACCTATGACTTAGATACAATGAAATCCCAGTATTGAGAAAAAAAGACATCTTGCATGAACAAAACATAACTTGCATATGCAAACTTTAAAGTGGTGACTTTCAACTTGAGATAAAGACATGTAGAAAACAGATCTCACTGACTCTTTGAGAATGGTCTGACCGTCCTGTGTTGGTGCCTTGGTTGCTTTTGCAGTTTAACTCGGCTGCCAAGCAGCTGATAGAATGGGATAAGCCTCCCGGGCCAGGAGCAGACGCTGGGGAATGTGCCTCAGTGGCGGCCCCGAGCAGCAGTGCCTCCAAGCACTCCGACACCAAGAAGAACACCAAGAAGCGGCACTCCTTCACTTCCCTCACCATGGCGAACAAGTCCTCCCAGGCCCCCCAGAACCGACACTCCATGGAGATCAGCCCGCCCGTCCTCATCAGCTCCAGCAACCCCACCGCGGCCGCTCGGATCAGCGAACTGTCTGGGCTCTCCTGCAGTGCTCCTTCTCAGGTAAGACCTCAGCAAGGCACGGACATAGCTCGCTGCAGAAGGCTCTGCTCACCAGTGGAGCCTAGATGAAAAATACCCTGTGATTCACACTTCTGCAGTCGGGGCTCTCCTGGGACACAAAGCCTTTCTTCATTTTGTAGTTAGGAAAATAGAGCCTGGTGTGGTGGTGCATACCTACAATCCCAGTACTTGGGAGACGGAGACAGGAGGATTGAAGATTTGAGGCTAGCTTCAGCAACTTAGCAAGACCCTGTTTCAAAATAAAAAGTAAAAAGGAGCCGGGCGTGGTGGTACACGCTTGTAATCCCGGCATTTGGGAGGCTGAGACAGGAGGATCTGGGTTCTTGGCAAGCCTCAGCTACCTAGTGAGGCACTGCACAACTTAGTGAGACCCTGTTTCAAAATAAAGAATAAAAAAACAATAGGGCTGGGGGTATAGCTCGGAGGTAGAATGCCCTGAGTTCAATCTCCAGTACCACAAAAACAAACAAACAAACAAATAAATAAATAAATCAAAAGTAAAAAGGACTGGGGGTGTAGCTCAGAGATAGAATGTCCCTGGAGTCAATCTCCAGCACATAAAAGAGAAAAAGAAAGAGGAGAGGGTAGAGCTGACTTGAGTGTCTGGGCCCAGAATTGACTGCTAAGTCATTTTCAATGGAAAGATCAGAACTTAAAATATGGGTTAAATAATTTCAGTTTCACCAGGCAATCACTGACTTTTACAAAACCTTCTCAGTTCTACTTTGGGAAATCTTGCCACTAAAACTTTATCTCCACCCAAACTTAAGAAGCTCTATTGGAAACTTACAACATTTAAGTTTCTTGCATCTGTGTAACTTATATTAATATTTAGGCCTCTCAATCAGAGTTGAAGAGAAAGAATGGAAAGAAGTGTTTAATTAGAAATTGATCTTTTACTTATTTTTTTCTTTGCATTACTGGGGATGGAACCCAGAGTTCTGAGCATGCAAGGCAAGTGCTCTACCATTGAGCTACATTCTCAGTCCTTTTTAAGTTTTATTTTGAGACAAAGTCAAGTTGCTCAGGCTGACCTCTAACTTGTGATCCTCCTGCTATGGCCTCCTGAGTAGTTGGGAATTACAGGCCAGCATGACTGTACTCAGACCTTGCATTTTTTTTTTCTTAAGTTCATTAGTTCATCAAGACTTAAACTGCCTTTAAAAAAAAAAAAAATAGCTAGAGCCGGGTGTGGTGGCACACGCTTGTAATCCCAGCATTTGGGAGGCTGAGACCAGAGGATCCGGGTTTGAGGCCAGCCTCAGCTTCCTAGTGAGGCACTCCGCAACTTAGTGTGACCCTGTTTCAAAATAAAGAATAAAAAGTAGGACTGGGGGTATAGCTTGGAGGTAGGATGCCCCTGAGTTCAATTCCCAGTACCAAAAAAATAGCTATTCATTGTTCTTGTGTTAATAGAAATGCATGAGAGGATTGCAAACATTCATTGGTTCATTTGGCAAACATTTATTGAGCACCTTATCAGGTCCTTCTAGGCACTGTGTGTATCAAGAGGTATAACATGTAGGACTTCAGTATGTTGGCCGTAATTCTCTACTGCAAAAAGAGCCTACTTGTGGCCCTGCCCAAGTCGCTGCTATCATTATCCACTTAAATGATGGTCGGTCATACTTCCTTCCTAAAGGTCAGAGAGTTTAGTTCAAAGCAGCCTGCTGCAAGCAGGAGAAATTTCTTTCTAGTCTCATGCACCATGTTTAAAAATACATGCAGATTTTATAGTTTAAACCAAGAAAATAGCTTTGGGCTATTTTTTTTTCTTTGAACATAAAAATGAATTATTTCCTCTTAAAGAAAAACAAGAAAGAAACATACAGTCCTGGTCCTCAAGAAGCTTACAATTTAATAAGTGCCTATATTAGATCACAGAATGAAAATTTCCAATATAGTTTTTGGTATTTGCCAGTATTTATTTATTTATTTATTTATTTATTTATTTATTTTTGCAGTACTGGAGATGGAACGTGGGGACATTCTACCTCAGAGCTACAGTCCCAGCCCTATTTTTTTATTCTTTATTTGGAAACAGGGTCTCACTAAGTTGCGGAGGGCCTCACTAAGAAGCTGAGGCTGGCCACTAATCCGGATCCTCCCCAGTGTGCACCACCATGCCCGGCTTATTTGCTAGTTTTATTAAAAATTCTTTTTTTTTCCCCCATAGGTACACACTTGTAATCCCAGCTACTTGGGAGGTGGGGCAGGAGGATCACAAGTTGGAAGATAACCTGAGCAGCTTAGCAAAACGCTGTCTCAATAAAAATTTTTAAAGGGATGAGGGCATAGCTCAGTGGTAGAGTGCTTGCCTAGCACACAAAGACCTGGGTTCCATCCCCAATGATACAAAAAAAAATTTTTTTTTTTTAAATTTTTATTTGTTTGACACTGCTTTCTTAGATTCATACTGCATGTTGGGAGTTAAATACATTCATGTTCTGAATGGGATTGTGGCTTTTGACCTTTTTTTAGGTGGTAAACCACAACACTTGATCTTAATTGAGGGAAACAGAACATGCGTGTACACACACGAACACGAGGGTCGGGAGTCTGTTTAATTCACTAAAAACATCACCTATGGCAAACGTACAGAAAGTACTCAGTAACTCTTTGCTGAATGAATGAGCTCAGTAACTCTTTGCTGAATGAATGAGTCAATTGAAAAATGAGTAGAGGGAGGAACCATGCTGTTTTACACGGCCCTATATTTACACCATCTCTACGTGAAAAATAGACGTGGATTGTAGATCAGATTATGGTGTACCAAATAAGGTGAATCTGGAAAGATTCAAAATCTTCTCAAGATAGAGAAGATTTTTCAATAAGGTTCTGAAGGTGTGTGATGGGGGGAGTAATAGAAGATCAAGTCGTTGCTGTGATTTTTTTTAATCTTGGGACCTAGCAACTTTTTCACAATGAGGTTTTCTTGACATAAAACACATGCTTCTGCTAAGAATAGTGACAATACTGAATGGGAAGAGCTTTGAAAGAATGGACAGTAATTTTTTTTTGGCAGCAGGGAAAATTAAAAGAGAAGAGGAGTTGAGCCGAGCATTTACATCTTTTGAAGAGTGCTGGGCAGTCAGGTGTAAGCACGTCCGCGTCTGCCGCACCAAAGCTGGGGGCGGAGACTGGAAAAGTCGGGCAATTTTTGTGTGGGTTTGAGTAGCTTCGGAAACAAGGCTCTTTCTGTGTTCCATTAAAACACTTTCCCCTTCCACCACTCCACCCCGCCTCCAATATTCCGGTTCGTTCTCTTTTTCAGTGGTAGCACGCTGCCTCAGGGAGAAGTTATTTCTAGAAGAAGATGGCAAGTGTTTGAAGTGCTGCCTGATTCCTCCCGCCTAGGTTTACAGAAAACACCACTTATCTAGGGCGCTGTGTACATTGGAGAGAACCACAGTCCACAGTAAAGCAGTGGTTTATGTGTAGCATATGTGACAGGCACTTTCTAACTCTGGAGATGGGTGTCTATGGGAAAATGGCCCACGGAAGGCTGTTGCAAACAAGGCTGACCTTTCCCTCCGCCCGGGCAAGCACCTCGCTGCAGGTTTAAGTGAGGCCCATTGCTGAAATGGTCTCTTGGTATTGGCCTCATTTCTCTCTTCTTTTTCCTTACACATGCTCACCTTTACCCTTAGTTCTCTTTTTTTCCTCTTGTAATTTTTTTTTCTTTATATCTTACTTTGAGTTGCATTTATTAGAAAAATCAAAAGTAAAGGCCTAAAGAAGTTAGTATTCATTGTTCCCTCATCTGAAGGAAATCTAACTACAGGTGGTTGAGTCCTGGTTGTGATGGTAGGACAAAGAATTAGGGACCTTGGCACCTTCCAGTTTACTGCTCCACCATATGGAAAGGTCCTTAGCCCCTCGTGTTTCTAGGTGGCAGTTAGAAATCTCTCCGTCACATATGTGTGTCAGGTGACAGGATGGTGAAACGGACAGACAAAGGAAGCATCGTAGCTTATGACTATTCAGTGAACTTTCAAATACGTAAGTTGGAAGATTACTTGTAGGCTGTGCTATCAGGTGAGTCACCATTACAGACGGGCATGGATGTCTGTGATTGACATCTGCAAATGCACATCATGGTACAAGCAACCATGATGTATTGTCTGCTCATCTGACTACACTTAAGATACAGGTGTCAACTGGAGAAGTGATTCATAGCATTGTTCCTGTGGCACTTTTGTATTATTGCCACTGGCCACAGGGGAAGCCAGAAAGCCCAGCCACCCACTCCCCCTTTCTTTCCCCTCTTGACTAGTCCTTTCTTGGGGAGGAGACTGGACTAATTCTTGCAGTTCCATAAGCAAAGGATGAGCGCACAGGAACTCAGGACATTTATTCCAGGCGTGCTCACCTTAGCCATTTATTTCTGTTTCCTGCTCTTGCGCTTTTTAGTCTTCCTCTGGTGAATGACTTTGTCTCAAGGGGTGGCCCCATGTTAAACTGGTGCTTGAAGATTCTCCGTGTTCCCTGCTTATTCCTCCTTTGCTGATGCAGAAACCTTAGGGAGCCTCTGGTCCAACTCCTCACAGGGATCCCGAGACTAAAGTAACTTATCCCAAGACCCTGAAATCACTAGCAGCTTCCCCACTAGGGCTTTTTGAGAAATTCAGACAGTAATGACATCTTTCATAGGAATTTGTAGGATCAGGCTTCGGAAATTGTATTTTTTTTCTGCTCCAAGGGTTCTTTGATAATGATGTCCACTTTGAGACAAACGTGCCTGCGTCTTATAAGAAAGGCTGCCTCTTTTGTGTGCCTCCAACTTGCAGGTTGTCCTTGGAGTGTGTATCTAAGAAGATTTGTTGGATAAAATAGCTAAAAGCTGTGGGTTTTATCCTAGGATGGAAACTCAGTGTGCTTCCTCTTAGTAATAGATTGGAGATAGACTTCAGTTCACAGGAAAGACAGAAAATGACGGTTTGGAGAGAAAAATCTTGTTAGTGGCATCCCTGGAGCTGCTTAGGTTCAAACCTGAAGATCAATCAACAGATGGACCAACAAGAAGTACAAACATATTTTAAAAGATTGTGGATTCCATGTGTAACTTAGATTTATTTGTGAAAATAAAGTGTCTGCTGTAATACTGATAATCCCTGGACTTGGTAGGACCTAACCCAGTGGGAAATTCAAAGTTTCTCTCAGGCCTTCTTAGAACTAATCTCGGAGCTTTTCTTTGTCCTCATAATCTTTTTCTTAACTTATGAGAATTGAAGAAAAGCATGTTTGGGATTGTATTTTATTTTAAGCCTAGCTTTTTTTTGAGGGAGGGTGCTGGGGATTGGACCCCAGTGCCTCATACATGCTAGGCAAGTGCTCTACCACCGAGCTCTGTCTCCCGGCCCTGCATGCCTGGTATTTTTTATATATATTGTTTTCTTGAGGAGACAAGGTACCAACCAACCTCATTGCGCGTGCACGTGCATGCGTGCATGTGTGTGTGTGTGTGTGTGTGTGTGTGTGTGTGTGTGTGTACAGGAGAAAAAAAGCCACTCTATTTGTGGCCCTCTACCCCCACCATTTCTGCAGTATCGAAAAGCACCATTGCATTCTGCAGTTAGATCTGCTCTGTGGCTTGAGTGAAATTGATCGAGTAATTGAACACAGGCAATGAAATGACCTGAATAACTCAATTTCTTTCTAGTAAATTAATCTTGGGCCGTATCATGGGTAGGACACCTTTGAAAACAACTAATTTGGCTTGACATTGTCCCTTTAAATGTTTTATAAATAATTGCCTGCTGTAGGCATGTTGAGGCAGCTGTATTTTAATTAGGCATCCTTCCTGAAAGGTAAAAGTCATGAGAAACAATCCTGAAAATAGCAAAATATCTAAGATTTTTACTTAGATGTAACCATATTGATAGACAGACGAGTGTTTAGCCATAGCACACCTTATAACAGGGTGTTCAACTAAATTGTCAGGAGGCGCCAGTGGAGCACCAGACTAACCCTTTGAAAGGGCAGTTTACTTCATGGTAGCATACAAAACAAGGCAGGGTATTATCCTGAAAGCCAAGCGCAGTTGACTTTACATGGAAAATACCATAGTGAACAGCATTTGTTACACGACTCCTCAGTATCTCGTAAAATGCCTGGTAATGAATTAGGTAATCAGAGAATTTGGGGTGAATAAACCAAAGGGATTCTGCCTTCCCAACATAACAGAAGGTACAGATTTTGTTTTTGAAATGTGACTTCCTGCTTGTATAATCTGTTGTGTTCAATATGGTCTTTCTAATAACTTGTCTTTTTTCTTGGCAGGTTCATATAAGCACCACCGGGTTGATCGTGACCCCACCCCCAAGCAGCCCAGTGACAACGGGCCCCTCCTTCACTTTCCCACCAGATGTTCCCTACCCAGCCGCTCTTGGAGTGAGTATAGCTTTTCTGATTTTCTTTCTCTTTTAGGTATTTAGTCATATGAACCTGGCACCCTCTACCTCCTAAGACCGGCAGTTTACATCGATACTTGCTGGGTGGGATGGATCCTGTCTTTCATCTATTATCTCTGCTAATCTTACCAAAAAAAAAAAAAAAAAAAAAAGCCAGTTCTTGCCTGTAGCCTGTAGATTTTTTTTTTTAAACAGTGAGGCTCAGTGGCCTGAAGCTATTAGAACTCTGAAAAATACATTTCATTTTATTGCAGTTCAAACTGGTTTCCTGAAGGCTTAACCTTTATTTCTCTAGAGTTTCTAGATCTTGCTTATTTCTTTTAAAGACACGTTTATAGAAATACCGAGGAGATGGGTCCTGAAGGTTAAGTGGTTTGCTTTGTATCACACCATCAATTGATACAAATCTCTACATTTCAGATTCATTCCTTGGTTTCTGACCTTATTTTTGGTGTAGCACGTAGCTGTGGCTCCCTAAAGCTGTCTTTGAAGGCTCTCTTAGGTTATGTTGATTTTCCTTCTGCAAATCTAACATCCTATAGATAGAGCAGTCACTCATTACTTACAAACATAAGAATGGGAGATACAAATAGGGAGAATTAGAAGGGCTAAGGAAGGTAGATAGAAAGAAGAGGAACACTGAGGAGAGAAAATCAAAAGGGAAGAAACAAGCTCAACCCTAGGTAGTAGAGGAGAACAATAGTTCCTGCTTCCTGAAATCGTAGGCCATTGAACTGCAAGGAAATTGCGAGTGTACGACATCCCTCATCCAGGCTGATGCCTCGGCTTAGACTTGTAGACTCTTTGTTCCAGCACTGAATCGAATGAGGACAGAAAGTATTATTAAGTCAGACTGCCCCCGTGCCTGGACCGTGGCATCACGCCACCCTGCCCCACACCTGTAATTTGTAAGGATGCTCTCAGAGAAGACCTGTGGCCCAATGATAGGCGTACAGGCCTGGGATGGAGACTGGGGTTTGAAGGCCAGCTGGGCCATTTAATTGATATGCAACCATGGAGAAGTTACTCAGCCTCTCTAAGCCTCAGTGTCCGTATGTCTAAAGTGAAATTTACAGTATCTGTGTCATAGAGTTAGATCATAGACAGGGATGGCTATTATTGATCTCATGATTGGCTTCTATTGAGGACTGTTGCGGGGTGGGTCTGTGACATGTGCCACTAGTTCACCCTAAGAATGCCTTGGAGGGCCTGGTTCACTTTGTTACAGTTTTCTCTGCTCTCTGTATCAGTCGTAGTGAGGGTTATGAGCAGCTGGTTTGTTTTTAGGTTGTAGATTTTATATATGTTGTAAAGATTATATTTTGCTCTGCTAGACTCCTTAGAGCCAAGTTTGTAGCTTCCCCCAGGAAGGACCTCACAACATATTAGACAAAATGCTGGCTCCATCTAGTTTTATTGTCATTATTTTCCATTTGCTTCACTTTTCTTAATACTTAGTTTGTTTTGATACATTTTTAAAAATAATTAAAAACTGATTTCAAAACAAGGTGGTGGGATATCGGTAAATGCAGTTTCTACCTAACTTTACTTAGATTTTTGAAAACTTTTTGTAGAATTAAACATGTTCTTGTTTTTAAGTGGAAGTTAATGTTCTAAAGTTTTTTGATTTTTTAATATTCCTTGAACAGTTATAGCTTCCTTGATAGTATAATTGTTTGGTAAAGGAGAAGTTGCCTTGGTTCATCTGGGGAGAAGATGAATTTCAATTAATATTTATTAAATGTGGTTTCCATGAGATTCTATTAGCCCCGGATGTTTGACTGGAGCCAAATTTCATAACCATCCTGCCCTCTAATCTCCAGAGGAGACTCTCCCTTCTCTTTCCCACCCCTAATCCATACATGCAACCAGTTGGTATTTCCATTTCCAGATGACTGCTTGCATGGAAAAAATCCCAAGTTGATTACTTAAGGGGAAAGGAAAGACTGACTTTTCGATTTTAGAAAAATTAATTAGTGGAAAAGACTAAGGCTGGCTGAGCTTCAGCCTTATGAGCTGAAAATTTTACAGTTTAGTCAACGGTCAGTTCCTTTTAGTTGAGGGCTTACTCTAGGGCAAATCAATGGGACAGGTCCCAAAAGAGCATGAATATATAAAAATTAATTTACATTCAACCATTTTATTCTAGGATTATATGAGGAAGTCTGCATGTTAAGCAAGAGAAAGATTTATTAAACAGTGTGTCTACTGTGCCAATTCCATTTAATGAAAAACTAATTATAAACAGACTGGTCTGCCATCCCTGGAGATGTCTAGATCTCAAAGTCCCTGGTAGGTTGGCAGAGATGTTTTAGATTTAATATGTTAAGTTTAAATGGAAAAATCTCAATAGCATGTGCCCTCTGCATCTTTCACTAATTGTGGCAAGTATCCTATTTAATATTTGAAATATGTCTGAAGACTTTGAGTACTATCACAGCAATAGCATGCAACTTGGTGGAAAAGAAACCAGTCTTCTCATGGTGTGGATTTATAGGTAATAAATGGTACTGCTAAAATAGGAAATGAAAATTACTTCTAGCGCTTTTTCAATACATTGAGATGTTTTAATATTTTATGCAGAATGAAGTTATGAGCATATGTCCCATACATCTCACATGTAACAGTTAAAATGTTAAATATCTAACATTATGAGCAAAACTAGACTTACATCTAACTCAGACATCAGACTATTAATATGAGTGGGATTTTTTTTTTTTTTTTACTAATTTTGTGGGATGGGGGAGGTGAAGATCTTAATTTTGTATCTTCTGTACAATGGCAGAAGAACATTTAGAACATGTGATCCTCTGTACCAATGAGAGGTGTTTAGCCATAAGGTGTCCACAAAGTAGCCAGGTCAGTAAAGGCCAAATACCACCTATGGCCAAAATGTAATTCAAAAAAATCTATTTCCCTTATTAAAAACTGTGTGTGTGTGTGTGTGTGTGTGTGTGTCCATTCTCACTGCTGTGACCCAGTAAACCTGACCATACAACTTAGAGGAAGGAAGATTTATTTGCTCACAGTTTGGGAGATTTCAGTTTCAGTTCATGTAAGGCTAGGTTTGCGGAGCTCAGGGCCTGGTGGTAGGAAGCAGATAGAGGGAGAGAGCAAATACTCTGCTCTCACAACCTGGAGGTCAGAAGAAAGAAAGAACAAGCAAAGATACAAGCACAGTCCCTAAGGCCACACTCCTAGGGCTTCACCTCCTCCAGCCATACCTGACCTGCCTAGGTTAATACCCAGTAAATCAATTATAATGGATTTCTCCACTGTGTAACCCTATGACTTAATTTTTATCAACTCTGAACATTATTATATAAGCTCTTCAGGGAATCGTCTATATCTAACAATAACTATGTGTTTAAAGAAACAATGTTAGATTGATTTCAGGTTTTAGAATAGCCAATATGTAGTTAGTCCATTGTAGCCCATGGTAGAAGCTGAGCAGAACCCATTGCTGTCAACAGAAACAGGGGAGGACTTTGGAGGTAAGGGTCTTGGACCACCAATCTTGGTAGATTGAAGGTAGAAAAGGCGACTTTAGAATTGGCAGATGTTCTGAAAATCAGTCTGAGGGGTGAGATATGGTCCAAACTTTCATGGCAACAACAGAAAAGGACTCTAGCATCTCAGGAACTAAGACTTCTTGCTCCGTGTCATATTGTCCTAAGAGGGATTAGAAGCACAGAATGTATTCTCATTCATGGAGTACTCATTGAGGATCTCTTGTCTTCTGGTTTGCAAAGTTAAGTATCAGTGATACAAAGACCAGTGGACACAAGCACAGTCCCTAAGTCTATGAGTCATGACAGTGGCTTTCATGTGTTGAGCTTCTACTAAGCTCTAGGGCACTAGGAAAGGCAGCTTCCATAAACCCAGCTACTACCTCTATCTTGCTGATATGGTATACAGAGACCTTCCATACTTTAACCAATTGACTTGTATAGAAATCTGTTTTTTTCTTATATATTAAACATAGAACAATAAATTACAGTTTATACAGACAAATGGTAATGATGCTGGAATTGGTACCACGGTTACCTTAACAGAGCATCTTCACACAACAACTTGGACTGTTTTCTCATTCACAAGTGTGCACATTTCTGAGTTTAGGGCACAGAAAGGCAGTTTACAAACTGGGTATGGCAGCACATACATGTAACCGCAGTATTTGGGACAGGAGGATCACAGATTCGAGGCCAGCATCAGCAACTTGGTAAGACCCTCAGCAATTTAGCAAGACCCTGTTTCAAAATAAAATAAAATAGGGCTAGAAATCAGATGTTTCAGAGAAATGATGAGGTTGGGGGATATTAAATGGTATTTGCACAAGGGACTCATTTTCTACCCTGGAAGGTGTGTGATGGAGATAGATACATTAAAAGACAGCCAGAAAGGAAATGAGCTTTTTATTGTCTATTGAACTTGTGCCTGAATCTCCAGGGCAGAGCACTTTACTGATGAGCTGGCCTGCAGCCCTTAGCCCAGGCTTATGACCTACCAGATCTTTCCCCTTATCCTTAGCCAAATCCAGATCCAACCACTCTCTGGGCTAATTGCATGAAAGGGCGAGGAGGAGACATGCCAGACAGGAGGTATTCACACCCACAGACTTGAACTTTTCACTCACAACATTCAACTAGCAAATGCGGCCTCTCAGTGTCCTGGAATAGTTTCTGCTCACAGAGAAAAGACATCTCTTTCCTGGATGTTCACTCCAGCAAAGGAGGGAAGTCATGGACTGCCCTACGAGACCAGGCCAGTGCTTTGTCCCCCTTTCTGACTGCAAAGCCCATGCTGCTTTTCTACAAGGCAAAGCCATCCCCTCTTTCAAGATCAGCTGGTAAGGGGAACAGAGGTTGGGCATAGCAGAAGATGACCATTTCTCATTCGGAGGCCACTTCTGAGCAAATGTGACCTTGTTTCCAGCAGGTCCAGAGATGTGTTTGCTGGTGGGGGAGAGCGCATCTTGGCCTCTGGTGCCTGGGTTGGCCCAGACTACAAGATAATAGACAGGTCTCCAGGCCAACTCCCAGGCAATGAAAGACTGTGGTTTGCTCCGTAGAAAGTTCAGGCCTTGCAGAATAACAAACTGCCTGGGCATAAGACACAGTAGATTACCTTTTGAACTTCCACATCACCAGATTATTTCAGTTTAGGTTATTTATAAAGCAACCCACAGACCTTCCTAGCACGTCACAGCCCTAGACTCAGCAGAGTGCTATCATTTTACCAACCCCACAGGCCAGAGCTCCATCTAGGAATCTGATTTTAATCAGGCTTTCTCTCTTGGTCTTCCGCACTTATTCAGTATTGGGGAAAAATATCTGCCCAATTTTATTAAGACCATCTATGATTTAGCCACACACACACACACACACACACACACACACACACACACAAAGATAAATGTATTTTCTTTGAGATACAACCTTAATGATCTTTCAGAATATTCTCTTTTGTGCCATATCTCAATGCCTACATCTCATTCTTTGCAAAAGTAATGTACATGCCAGGCGTGGTAGTGCACACCTGTAATCCCAGTACTTGGGAAGCTAAGATGGGAGGATCACAGGTTCCAAGATAGTCTCAGCAAGTACTGAGACTCTCAGCAACTTAGACCCTGTTTCAAAACAAAAATTTTTTTAAAAGGGGCAGGGGAGCCGGGCGTGGTGGCGCACGCTTGTAATCCCAGCATTCGGGAGGCTGAGACCGGAGGATCCGGGTTCGCGGCCAGCCTCAGCTACCTAGTGAGGCACTCCGCAACTTAGTGAGACCCGGTTTCAAAATAAAGAATAAAAAATAGGACTGGGGGTGTAGCTTGGAGGTAGAATGCCCCTGAGTTCAATCCTCAGTACCGCAAAAAAAAAGGGGGTGGGCAGGGGTTGAGGGTGTAGTTGGAGATAGGCTGCCCCTGGGTCCAATTCCCGGTAACACACACACACACACACACACACACACACACACACACACACTAACATACATGAAGCATTTGCTTACCACATATTATAACAGTAAGAAGTGACCTTTCATCACATTTTTATTTAAATGTAACATATATTTAATAAGGTTCATAGATGTTTTTTGCCTCTCTCTTCTTAGGGCTGATTTAATTCAGCCTCTTTTCTTAAAATTAAGAAATAATAGATAAATTTGATTTCCTTGTTCAACACATGCCATTTGTCTTCAGCCTTTCCACAGTCCTGCTGTTTTGAGATTGGGCCTGGAAATCGGTTACGTGGTAATTTTGCTGGTTCTCCATGGACCACTCTGTGTGGTGGAGACTTGCGATCTCGCTTGTCAAGCCGCGGATGCGTTACTCTCTCAGACCTGCTCAGGTCACATTTGCTGAGTCTTTTTTTTACCAGGACTGTCTTTATTTTTCTCTACTCTGTCACTGGCAGGAGGCCAAACATAATGAATGCTTGACCTTCCCTGCTTAAAGGCTGTGAAGGCTCTAAGCCCTAGTACATGCAAATTTCAAAGCTATAACAAATCTTAATGTGAATGTGTTTTGTAGGGAGAACATGAGTGACTTTTTATGATATTCTAACTTTTTGAAATAACCTCTGCCTTGTTCAGGTTAACACTCTATAAGCAGCTCTACTCCTCAGTTATTTCTGTACAACATGTTCTGTTGCAGTAGTGGGGAAAAAAAATCCTTATTGAACGTCAACTCAAGCTGGGCACGGTAGTGCATGACTATAATTCCAGGACTTGGGAGGCTGAGACAGGAGCATCACAGATTTAAGGCTAGCCTCAGCAACTTAGCAAGGTCTCTCAGCAACTTAGTGAGACCCTGTTTCAAAACAAAAAATAAAAAGCTGGGAATGTAGCTCAGAGGTAGAAGGACTCTGGGTTCAATCTCTAGGATGGATGAATGGATGGATGGATGGGAGGGAAGAAGGAAGGAAGGAGGGAGGAAAGGAAGGAAGGAAGGAAAGAAGGAAGGAAGGAAGGATCACCTTAGCAAAAAGAAGGAAGTAAATCATTAAAACATCTTAGCAAAAAACTGAATATAGTATGGAAATAGTTGTTGACCTATGTCACAAACATTTAAAAATTTTCTACTCTATTGTTTTTGGAACTGTACAATAATAGATGAGGTAAATGTTGGAGATTCAAATTTTTATTCCTAAAAAATAGAAATAAAATGACTTAAGAACTATGTTTAGAAATGATGGAATTTTCTCATTAATATTCTGATATTATAGAAAGTATTTATGTTTCCTAGGTACACCCATTAGTCTCCTTATTTCTCCTTAGATCCAATTTTTACATCTAGTTTGGAGAGAGCGAGGTGGGTGTTCAGGCAGTCTTTGTAAAGCCTGTTTTCCCAGGAGTTTCAGTATACAGACCCTGAAGAATTATCTGGGGTGTATAGATCAGAAGGTAACAATTGCTCCATTGATTTTCAAAGGCATGGAGTCCTGTAGGCAGAACCCCATTAGGCTGTGCCCATAAAGGAACCAGCAGCTTTTCACTGGTGTACTTGTTAAAGATTACCAGCCTTGATAGTCCTAAATTTCAAAAGCTGGCAAAGTTAAGAAAAGAATAAGCAAAAGTAGCAACAATAGCCAGCGACTATGGTTGGTTATTGTTTGAGCTTTTTGGAGACCGGGCATCAAAAGACATTCTTCCCAAGGCATGATTTGAGATATAATGCAGCTAAATTGTTTTGTGTTGTGTTGAAGTTTCGAGTTACAAAAACAATCACAAATTAACTCCTAGCAAGCAGCACGACATTACAGCTGCCCCCTGAATAGGCCTTCAGGTTCTTGTGGAAGTCTGCTTAAAAGTGCTATTAATCTCAAAATTATATGCCACCATCTAGATTTTTTTTCTTTCTCTACCCTCAAGGGCAATTACTTACCTGTTTGCTGAAAACAGTAGCTATGGCTTTAAGATGAAATTTTTAAATGAGGGCTTTCATAGGAAGAAGCCCCCTGGTTCTGCTCTGTGTGGATTCCATTCAAGTCTTATTCTGTGGTTCTCTGATTCCTTTTCCCTCCCACCTTCCAAAGAAGACATAAATATTTGGTTGCTTTTTTCCCCTTTCATTTCCCTTTTTTCTATATAGACTATGAATCCTCCTCTTCCTCCGCCCCCTCTCCTGGCTGCGACTGTCCTCACCTCCACACCACCAGGCGCTACTGCTGCTGCCGCCGCTGCTACCGGAATGGGACCGAGGCCTGTGGCGGGATCCACCGACCAGATAGCACATTTACGGCCCCAGGCTCGCCCCAGTGTGTAAGTGAGGGTGTCATTTATTACTGCATACGCTTTTATTTAAAACTGAGCCCAAGCAACAGAGGTCGAAAAGCACCTTTCTGATATGAGCTGGTGACAGGCTTATGGCCCACCAAGTGGTTTATATTCTGCAAACTTCTACCCACTCATGCATATAATTAGGAAACTGCTGGAACAAAATGAGCCTAACACATGAGCCTGCGAGGCATCTGTCCTGCTGAGTAAGGGCCTTTTGCAGTTTAGGGAAACACGCTGTTTGCTTCTTTACAATATTGTACGTGTCTGGAGCTGCCCTTTTTGGTACAACTCCTGTGTGAGCTTTTGGTCTTCGTTTTCAGTCCTTGCAGTAGGAGATGATGGGCCAGGAAGACATTCCCCGCAAATCAGATCTAGTTGGAGTATGCATATAATAAGCTATAGGTCCCTAGAAGCAAATATCTGGAAAAGTCTAATGATCCTGCCCAGAGTTTACTGATGGCGGAATGCAACAAGATTTTTTAATGGATCCTGCATCATGTGAATTTATGCGTAAACAATTTGGAGAATTGGTAAGAACTAGAGGTTAGTTTGTCAGCCTGGTTTCCATGTGCTGACAGGCACGAGCACCTTGCCTTGTGGAGTTGTGTGTTCTCTGTGACCCAGGCTTTGTTTTTCTTTTGACTTTTTCAAACTCAACTTCCTTACTGAGCATATGAAAAGCAGGTGCAGCCCAGGCCTCTAGGATGAGCTTTTGGATGCAAGGCAGCATATTATACTTCTCAGTGGGATTTTATACCATATGTCCTCACTTGGGGTTACTTCCCAAGTCCATCAAGTGCCATTTGAAGTGCTCAGTTTTCCCAGTGGGCACCTAATCCATAGCAGCAAGTTAGACACTCTTGGAAAATGCATTAATTCTTTCACACCACACACATACCACTTGGTGGATGCTCACTTCTGCACTGGGAGAGACAGATTCAGCAGTTCTCTGTAAGGAAGGCCTCTCTGCCTACATTTAAAATGTAGACACTGAAAGCTTTTCAATGGAAACTTGCCGATGCCACTTCCAGGTTAAAAGATTATACTTTTGAGGTCCACAGTCGTGCAAAATATTCAAGACTTTGTACCAAACAAGAGTTTTGAGCATCTTGGGGGTTTGTCTGTTAGCCTGAAATCAAATATATTTTTTCCTGTTCTAGATATGTTGCTATATATCCATACACTCCCCGGAAAGAAGATGAACTGGAGCTGAGAAAAGGGGAGATGTTTTTAGTGTTCGAACGTTGCCAGGATGGCTGGTTCAAGGGCACATCAATGCATACCAGCAAGATCGGGGTTTTCCCTGGCAATTACGTGGCACCAGTCACAAGGTATGATTTGAATAAATGGTTTACTAAGTTCTAAACAGGGAAGCTTTGTTCTTTTCCAGGGTTTTCAGCCTATTCAGATTCCTTCTCCCACTATAATTGCCTGTTACAAAGGGTTTTTGAAATCCATATCTGTATCTGCTAAAATCCCTTCTAGCACTAAGATTCTTAGCTTACTTTTCACATGGATATATGTGAAATTATAGGTTTCTGACAAATAAACATACTAGGTTGGGAGTTATTTTTCTTATATGTGAGAAGACTCAACTGTACCATTTCTGGTATTTTTCTACCAGGAAATAAAAGTCATAGTGCTCAAAATAAGAGCTATATTATTAAGACTTATGTTCATGTAATACCTACTATATACCAGGCATACAGATTTCTAAGCACACTACATTTATTAACTTATAGTCCGTAAGCAGGTCATTGATGTAGTTGCTGTTGTTAACCTCATTTAATAGACGAGGAAACTGGGATATTGAGGCATAGAGAGATTAAATAACTTGTCTGAGATCACATAGTGAAGACATCTTCAAACCCACATGATCTGGACTTATATTTACCCCATTTACCTAGAATTATCTCTGAGTTCTGCCAATTAATTTCTATAATACAGTCAGAAATAAACATTCCTTAAATATGACATAGATCCATTTTAAATGAGGACAGGTTTGCTCCCTGGCTAGCACTTGGCGATATCTGGGCATGGTTTTGATTGTCACATCTGAGCGGAAATGGCTGCTGACATACAGTAGACAGAGGTCATGGATACTGCTAAACCTTGCAATGTGCAGGACTGCCCCTGTCCAAAAGAAAAAAGTCTGATCCAAAATATCACTGAGGTTGAGAGACTCTGTTACCAGGTGATAGAATCTTTATATATATGAAATTTTTCTTCATTTTATTTAAAGATAATGTACCTTCTGGTCTCTGAAGAAAGTAGCTCTGAGAGCTGAAAGAAATGGCTAGTAGTGAAATCAACACCAATGAAGCTCCAGTGTTTGACCACTGGACTCTTGACAAGCAGTCCAGGTTTAACTGTGTTAAATCATTCCTCAAATGTCCCCGATCTTAAACAAATGGCTTAATGAACTGACATGCTTGTCAGCTGCTGGCCTTGATTTATAGGTTGGCCAGCAGCCTAATCAAATGAAAATCACTGTTGTTGCAGATGGTGACAGAATGTTGCCTTGAATTTGACTTGCAAATTTTTAATCAATATAAACCTCCTTTTCTGTATATGTTAAAAAATCACAGTCCATCCCATCCAGAAAACGGCAGACAAAACCTCCCTAGTGCAAAAATAAATGAAGTAATTAATAATAATAATAGATAATGGAAAAGTAATAAACAATAAAAATGAAGTTAAATGAAGGTAAGATTAAAAAATGATTAAAAATTTCTGTTTAACTCTGGAGAAATACTTGCTTATAGTAAATGCTCTCTTTTCATCATGATAAATAATAAGAATGTTTGAGTTAATGAAACATCCTACTAGAAAATTGATGTATACAGAATTGTCGTTGCTTACGTGAATGTAGAATATAAAAAATACATGACATAAAATTACTTTGTACTTAATATGATTAAATTCAACTAGTAAATAGATACTGGTGGAACAGAAAAGAACCATTTTTATACTATCCCTGCCTTCAAGGAACTATTACTAAGTCATGAGTATTTAACATGGAATTAGGCCACATTATATAACCAAGGGCCAAACTATAAATGCTGTGTGGAGTATAAAAACAGAACAAAGAAAAAAATTATAAGAAACAGAGTCAAAGGGTCTTAAACTTGAACCTTAGGCAAGGCTTCTTGGAGTGATGGGATTTGTGCTGGATCTTGAAACATAAACAGGATGGAGATAGGTCAAGAGTATCCAGAAAGGACATTTCAAGAATGTGTGTATTATATGTATGGGCATACACTTAATGTGTACACACACGGGTACTTGTGTGATGTGTTGGAAGCAAGTCAGAAAACAGGAGCAAAGTTATGGAAATGTGGATAATGTACGGCAACAAACCTGGCTCATTTGATAGATGAAGCAGGAGAATCCAGGGCCTTGGAAGTCAGTGGAGGTATCTGTCCCGACATGGAAACCTGAACCCAGCAACCCTATTTTCCTGAGAAGAGAATGATGTGTGGTTTCTGGTGACTCAGAACAGTTTCAAGATCTTTCTCTGCCTCAGGGCTATCATTTCTTTGAATCTGCTATTCTTAAAACTATGTAAAAATAATTCCATTCATTTTTTACAGTGTTCTGTCTTTAAAGTTCTGAGTCATTTTTCTTGCACTTAATTGTTCTGTCTCCCATTTTGCTAATGGATTGGGCTTTCCATCTGTTTCTGTCTTAGCAGGGCGGTGACAAACGCTTCCCAAGCTAAAGCCCCTATGTCTACTGCCAGTCAGACAAGCCGGGGGGTGACCATGGTCAGCCCGTCCACTGCAGGAGGGCCCGTGCAGAAGCTCCAGGGAAATGGTGTGGCCGGGAGTCCCAATGCTGTCCCTACCGCCGTGGTGTCAGCAGCTCACATCCAGACAAGTCCTCAAACTAAGGTCCTGTTGCACATGACTGGACAAATGACAGTCAACCAGGCCCGAAATGCTGTGAGGACAGGTAAGGAGGAAACAGAACTAAGGGTTTACCTGCCTAACAGCAGATCATTTATGACAGACGTTGAAAAAATAGGTGTAATATTAAAATGATGACTAACATTAGGAAATGTTATTCAGGCCCTGTCCGGCCAATGGCCCTTAATAGCTCTTTATTTGGGCTCTGCCTCCCCTGCATGTTAATTCAAAGCTGTCCAGATCTAAAGCCTGGATGACATTAAGCTGATCCTTGGAAATATGATTCTAGCCAGGCACGGCTAGAAGTGGTCCCAGCTACTTGGGAAATTGAGGCAGGAAGATTGAGAGGTCAAGGCCAGCGTGAAAATAAGAGAAAGAAAATATAACTTCTATAATCAAGATTATGTGATCTCAAATCTCACTGTTTTTAACTGTGTGGCCACTCTGTGAGTCTCTGCTAAATGATATATTGAATATTTTTAATAAACATAGTCAAGTTTATTTTAGACCAATGAGCTCTTAAATAGCTTTCTTAATTATTTGGCATTGAAAATCTACCAAAAGTCATGGCTAACAATGGTAGGGTAGCTGGGCATGGTGTCACATGCCTTTAATCCCAATCCTTAGAAAGCCAAGATAGGAAGATAGCAAATTCAAGGCTAGCCTCAGTAGCTAAGCAAAATAAAAGGGCTAGAGGTGTAATTCAGAGGTAAAATGTCCCTAGGTTCAGTCCCCCAACTCCAAAAAAAAAATGGTGAGGTAAACTAAAGACTTGTGAATTCTATCAGAAAAACAAAAATAAGAAAAATGGTTGATAATGAGCCAGGCGCAGTGGCACGTACCTATAATCCCAGCTACTCAGAAGGCTGAGGCAGGAGGATCCTGAGTTTGAGACCAGCCTAGGAAACATAGTGAGACCCTGACTCAAAGGGAAAAAAAAAAAAAAGAACCTAGTTAATAAAAACAGCACTCAAGTCTGATGTGCTTTAACTGTAGAGAACCATCAAAACCTGCTCTGCAGCCAGGCATGGTGGCACACACTTGTAATCCCAACATTTGGGAGACTGAGACTGTAGGATCCAGGTTCATGGCCAGCCTCAGCTACCTAGTGAGGCACTCTGTAACTTAGTGAGACCCTGTTTCAAAATAAAGAATAAAAAATAGGGCTGGGGGTATAGCTCCTAGGTAGAATGCCCCTGAGTTCAATTCCTAGTACCGCAAAAAAAAAAAAAAAAAAAAATGACCCTGCTCAGTGTCTCTAATGCTATGGAAAGGTGTTTTCCTATAATTAAAGGGCCTTAGAGTTAAAGCTAAACTTCCAAGCTCTCGGGAGGATCCAGGGCTGACCTAAAAGGAAGATAGCATGTAGGGATCCAGCTAAGATTTGCGTGCCCCTAAACCACCATGCGTCCATTCTTTATTATGATAAATGGCAACGACAGCCTTTCATTACCGTCTGATGCGGAGAATGACTCACGCAGGAAGTTGACTTTTGCTGTGTTCCCTCAGTTGCAGCGCATAACCAAGAACGCCCCACCGCAGCCGTGACGCCCATCCAGGTGCAGAACGCCGCCTGCCTTGGCCCTGCAGCTGTGGGCCTGCCCCATCATTCCCTGGCGTCCTCGCAGCCTCTGCCCGCGATGGCAGGCCCTGCCGCCCACGTCACTGCTGTCAGTATCAGTCGAGCCAGCGCCCCCCTGACCTGTGCCGCAGCCGCCTCGCTGACCTCCCCGAGTATCACCGCCTCGTCTCCGGAGACCGAGCCCAGCGGCCGGACAGTGACGATTCTCCCTGGGCTCCCCACGTCCCCCGACAGCGCTTCGTCAGCTGGTGGGAACAGTTCAGCAGCCAAACCGGACAAGGACAGTAAAGTAAGACCAACTGTTTCTCTGCTTACGCCGCCGTGTCCTGTGGTTTCTAGGTCTTGTGCTTCTCTGGATTGAAGTACCCACCAGTGGCCAGGCCCTCTGTTGGAAGTTCAGGAGAACACAATAAGACTCAGTCATGCCCCCCTGCCCCTGTTGCCCGGTCGTACAGTCTCACAGAGGAATTTCCTTTCCACTGTTGCTGCTACTCATTCTTTCCTCGTTTTGCTTTCCTCTATTTTTCTTGGTTAGTCAGTCTTGTTTGTTATCAATTCTCTTTTAAAAAAAAAAAAGTTAATATACCAGAGGATTGAAGCTGTCCATCAAAACTTTTATTTTGTGGATTTATTTTATCTGTAGTACATCTAATCATCCCAGCATGGTTCCTTAAGAGATGGGATCTGAAATATAGGGAAAAGTGATTTTCTAAGTCCATTTAGTTTTTTTTTTTTTTTAAATCTTATTTAGGACTCACTTTTGGAGAAAATACAAATAATATAAATAGAACACTATGTTTGAAAGACTCTCCTATGATTTGATTTTGATACAGGTATTTGGGGGAAAGAGAAACTAATAGTGGTTGTTTTTTATTATTATTATTATTATGATGATGGTGATGATGATGATGATTGTGTGTGTGTGTGTGTGTGTGTGCGTATGTGTATGTGTATGTGTATGTATGTGGTGTTGTGGTGTTGGGGATTGAACCCAGGGGCATTCTACCTCTGAACTACAACCTAAGCCCTGTTTTATTTTTTATTTGGAAACAGAATCACGCTAAGTTGCTGAGAGCCTTGCTAAGTTGCTGACTCCGGCTTCAAACCCATGATCCTCCTGTCACAGCCTCCCAAGTACTGGGATTATAGGCATGTACCACCATGCCTGGCTCTAATTATAGTGATTAAATGTGAACACAGAGAGAGAAATGATAACAAGTTCTGGATAATTGTAATGCAATCCTGACTTTTCCCTCAATATTTCCTGCATTTCCCAACTGAAACATCAGCTCTGGGAAGCTGTAGGGTAATCATCAATTCTTAGCCACCTGGCTCTACGGTAATACATGTCTATTTAAATGGGTAGGCAAGCCTGTAAATGGGAGTTTATAAGGAAATAAACTTTACAGCCCACTAAAAAGTTAATATTTAATTAACTTTTAACATGAGAGTTTTTGAAAAAGATTGGTATCTGTTCCGTGTTTATGATTAACTATATTAAACTTGGATCCAAGCTGACATGTTCAACTTTGTTAAACTCTCTAAAAGAATGATTTTTATAGTTTAGGTTTTAAGGGCTGGGCACAGTGTGCCTCAGGGCTTTGGTCACTGATAAGAACTGGGACTCCTCAGCCCCTTCCGTCATAGTATCACCAGTACAGAACTCACAGAGTCTCTGAAGCTTCAAGGTCCCTGACAGAATAATAGCTTCCAAAGATGTCCACCTCCTAATCCCTACAGCCTTCTGATGTGTTTCCTTACTGTCAAAAAGGACTTAGTGGATATGATTAAATTAAGAGTCCTAAAACAGCCAGGCCCACTGTGGTGGCACGCTTTTGTAATCCCAGTACTTGGGAGGCTGAGACAGGAGGATCACAGGTTCACAGCCAGCCTCAGCAACTTAGTGAGGCCCTCTGCAACTTTATGAGACCATTAAAAAAAAAAAAATAGGGCTGGGGTTGTATTTCAGAGGTAAAATGCCCCTGGATTTAATACCCAGTGCCAAAAAAAAGGAAAGAAAGAATGAATCTGAGACTAGTATCTGGGTGGATGCAAGGTTAAGTATGAGGGTTTCCTGAAGTAGAGGCTGGAGATAAGGTGAGAGCAGGAGATGAGGTGACGCAGCCGAGGGAGGGATGATGTAAGAAAGGAGACACAAGCCAAAGAAAGGCAGCAGCCTCTGCAATCTGGATGAGGCCAGGAAATCGCTTCTTCCCTGCCGCCTCCAGAGAGAATATGTCCTTGCCAACACCCTTGCTTTTAGGACCTGGTTTTTCCTGCAAAATTGGCTATAATTTCTTACAGCAGTAACTAATACAGGACTGTAAGTCACATCCTCACCTCTGACCAATGGCCTCTGCTCCGACACCACAGTGACTTCTACTGCCCTAGCTCTGCACGGTCCCTGTCCATCTCCAGCCAGTTCTAATAGTTTACTGAGCACATATCCTGGTGTTCTCTATCTCAGGAGCCACAGAAACTCCTCATCTTTGTACATGGTGCCCTGAGGTATTTGCAGAATTGTCTCCTTATATCTTCTTTTTAAGGCCATACTCCTTTTTCGTCGTCGTCATTGTTTTGGTCTTGCTAAGTTCTCACTAAGTTGGTGAGGCTGGCCTTGAACCTGCGATCCTACTCTCTCATCCTCCCAAATACTGGGCTTGCAGTATACTGAGGTGAATTCAACCTGTCAGACAAGAGTGCTCATTTGATCTCTAAATCCCAGACTTTTCACCCACTTCCCTCTTATCAAGGTTTGTTCTTTCTTTCCAATATGAAGATTATCCTTCCCTTTCTTCCTCCCATTTCTTTCTATGCCCCAGACAGTGGATGTCTTTCATGTTCTTTTTGTTTCAAACATAACTTTAAAACAGTTCCTTAAAAAAAAAAAAAAAAGAATTTGGTGGTGGGGGACGGTCTTTGGCATTTTGGCAAGTTTAAGCTCATTCAGATCTTCATCCTTCTTGAATTGCTGTGGGCCATGTTACATTCTTTGTTATGGGCCCTTCTCTTGATCTTTTTTGTACATGTCCTTTAAAAATTGGAGCCCATTAGGCTGCTCCCTGGGGGATCACATCAATAACCTTTGGACGATGCCTCTACATTTTCATCTGCGGGGATAATTTGCAAGTGTATGAGGAGAGCTCCATTTTTGAGAATCCTCCCTTTCCTCTTGAAGCATCTTCCCTTTTTTCATGTCATGCATATGTTTCCTTTGAACTTTGAAAATTAGTCCTTTTCAACACTAGAGTTCAATTCTATTGCCAGCCTCTTTGGGGGGACTTTCTTCCAGGTTCCCAGTATTTCTGCTTCTCTAGCTGAACGTGTCCAGCCCCCACCTGGACTCTACTTCTCCCCCCTGGTGGATCAGAGTTAGACCCAAAGTTGCAGTTGCAGTTTGCTCAGCTTTCTGAGAGATTAAACTACCAGCAAGTCAAGGGAAATGTGGATTAATGATTCTAGTTTAGTTGAGATAGGTTAGTTGAGACTTGCAGCAGATAATCTAGGTATTTAACAGTGCCATGCCTTTGCTATGCCTGTCTGTCCTTGTCACTCTGTGATTGTCATCATCCACTTACTTAAACCCACTGGGTAGTGGACGGCATGTTCCCCATAGGATGGCTTGCCTACGGCCCTCTCCTTGCCCCCGGACCCACCTGCTCTGCAGGCCGCCACCATTGTTCCTCGGAGGCATCTGACTTCTCAGTGCATGCACAGAGCTGTCGCACCTCCTCCCCTCACTGGGCTGCTCCTTTTGAACAATGTTTTATTTGGAAGTCCTATCTCACCGTGTCTTAGGGGTATCTAGAAGCCTTGTTTTTATCCCAGAGTTAAAGTCTCGAGCTCACTTTGGTATGTGTGCTCTGTATTTGATCGTAGGCATCTAGAACTCTCTATTTTCCAACAACATCTCCATCATTTCCTGCTTGAAATCCCAACCCTTTCTATCATTGTTATTCTTCCTTGGTGAGATCCCTGATTTCTTCCATAATCATCAGTTTCACAGGTTTGCCTTCTGTTTTTCTAACAACAGACAAAGGGTCAACATTTAGTGCCTTCCTCCCTCCCTCCCTTCCCTCCCTCCCTTCCTTCCTTCCTTCCTTGCTTCCTTCCTTCCTTCCTTCCTTCCTTCCTTCCTTCCTTCCTTCCTTCCTTCCTTCCTTCCTTCCATACTGGGGATTGAATTCAGGGGTATTCTATCTCTGTGCTACACCCCCAGCCCTATTTTATTTTTAATTTTGAAACAGAGTCTCACTAAGTTCTAGAGGGCCTAGCCAAGTTGCTGAGGTTGGCTACAAACCTGCGATCCTCCTGTCTCACCTCCCAAGTACTGGGATTACAAGCATGAGCCACCATGCCATGCTGTTATTCTTGGTTTTCTTAAGCAGAAGGTCCTATCTGGTTTTTACATGTTCATTGTCTTCTCTTCTGAACCCTTTTCCTGAAGTCCCTGCTGATTATTTTTGTGGCTTAAACAATTTTCCTTCCTCCCAGTTTTTCTTTTGCTGTCAGAAACAAGATCGCCCGTGTGCTTTGCCATTCAGTTTTCTTGTGGAGAAGCCCGCTCTCCCTGTTAAGTGGCCGCAGTCACTGTCACTGTCCCTGCCCCTGCTGAGAACTGGGATCCAGACCAGGTCTGCGAAGTGCGGATCTGCAGAATTGGGCTGAGAGCAGCCTCTGTGATCCCCGGCGATGGGTAAATGTGTCTGCTCTCGTTACTCCCTGGGGTAGAGATGCTTCACGAGATGTTGCCTGTGCTGGGTGTCTGGAAGAGAAGAGCACAGGCTGGATTCAAATCTCGCTGCCACCCCTTGCTGGCATGGTGATTTGGGGAAAGCTGAGAGAGCTCGAGGCAATGAGAGTAATTAATCTCTATCCCATCAGGTTGCCATGAGGAATGAGTGTGAGAATCTGCTTAGAAGCATTTAGGAAAATGTTGGAACCTGGTGGTGTTTGATAACCTCTAGAATTTCACATGGCCCATCCCCTTCTGTGTCCTTCCTCAAAGAAGAACCTCCTGCATCTCAGCACCCTGTATCTTCTCCTCTTACCCTGCTTTAATGTTTGCAGCTCTGCTAGACAGTATGAACCGCTCTTTGTCTTACTTGCTATTGCATTCCCCGAGCGTAGCACATTGCCTAGTTCATGTTGGACACTCTACATATTTCTTTAAAAGTGTGAGTGATTATTATTAGATGATCACATTAATTTTTGTTTAATTCCTTACCCAAGAACAATAGCTCAATTAGGAGCCTAACTATACAGGAAGCCTATCTCTTGCTAATTTCCAAACGTATCTGAGGGTCAAGAGAAGAACAAAGAGAAAGACCCAGAGGGTAGAATGTTGATAATTGTGAGCTGCTCAAATAAAGTTTAGTTTTGCTTAGGAAGGAACTCTGACTTGGTGTTTTCCATATTGTACTCATCTTTCATTAAATGACTAATAGAAAGAAGATAAGTTGATGGTCAGGAAATATTTTGTATGTAAAAATAACTCTCTCTTGGTTATCAGGTGATCATTTTCTAACCCAAATAATTCTTTATTTAGTTATATGTGATGTTGTTTTAAATCATCAGATCTCCTGAAAATTAGAATTCTGAAAACGTTATTTCACCTGGGAATAATTTCTTGGAAAACCCACAGGAGATGAGTTATTAAGGTTTATGTTAAGAGATATGCCCCTTTTTCATGTGCACTAAAATTACATTTAAAAAAATTGCTCTGCTAAAATGTAGTCTCTATAGAGACTACATTTCTTCTACTGAACTTTGAAAAAATAAAAAAGGTGCCCTTAGATGATAAGTGTCTGAATTTGCAAAATTATCTCTCCCAAGTGGCACATTGTTCTGCTAATAGAGAAAAACATCGGAATATGATATTAACAGCGCAGCTTCTTGGAACTAGGGCTGCCTCTTCCCCTCTTCCCTGTGTTACCACCCCCACCCTGTACCCCACACCCTGCCACGATACCTAATCCTCTGCCTTCTGCTCCGTGGGTAGTCAGCCTCAGTTGCTGATGATAACACATCCCTTAGAAGTCATTAAGGCAAGCTGTATTTAATGTGTTTAATCATTTTCAATGAACCAAGTCATCTTTCTTCTTAATCACTTTAGAGGCTGATCCCTGAGCGTATTGCAATGATTTGATATTCTTCTGAGTGCCCAGTACTGAGCTTTTAAGCAACATCTTTAGCTGTGGCTTGCTGAGATTGTAATTTATCAATGGACTTTATGTTCTGGGTGTACCCACGGGGGTCCAGGGATTAGAGCGAGCGTTTTCTTACATTGTGCTAGTAGGCATGGCTGGAAGTTGCAGCTGACTGCTACCTTGGAAGTGTATAAGGGATCACACATTATTCTTTCCCGGCTCAGGTTTTGATTCATCCTACCTCACTCGCTCCAAAAAGTGTGGCCACAGCATTGACAATTATTTTATCAGACCACTTCATCAGCTGTTGAGTGGAGGAAAGACTTTATTTCCTCTAGATTTGGGGAATCCAAAACATCCTATTTTGTCTTCTTAGCACTATCACTAGCTAGATATTTACCCTCCCTTCTACTGATCACCCTCCTCTTCCAGTATTGTCCTGGCCTCTCGGCTTTAACTAGTGCAGGGCTTTGTACTAGCCACTGGGTGAAAGACAGAGGTCTATATAATACAGTCATGACTGTGAGATCATTTATTGGAGTGCACATGGTAGCCTCTTGGAAAATTCGGCCTTGAATGACCGAAGGAAAGCCACTCAGATGAATTGAAGCCAGGCCTTGAAGAAAAGTGCAAAACGATCTCTCTCAGCCTGGAAGAGGGGAGAGAAGGTCCATTAATCTGTTCCTCTGCAGCCCAAGTCAAGCCTGGTACTTAAATGACCTCAGCACCCACTACCAGCCCCTCACACACACCCTTCCCATTCTAGCCCACAGATAACCCAAACTGTGAGCAACATTAAGCAAATGGGGACTGTGGTGCTGTTTCTTCCCAGGGATGCTTGCTCATCATCTGATTGGTCTGGCCTCCTTTCTCCCGTTCTGTCTCTAATGAAATTGCATTATTGTGGATTCAGATTCATCCCCCCCGAAGGTTTTTGTTGTTGTTGTTGTTTTCCTCTAAGACCAAAGTAACTCATATTTCCAAGAAAAATTCCTCAGGGTTCTTTCTCCTTGTGGTGCCCTGATAATTCCATGTTCCTGTTAGTGGGCCTTAATAATTCCAATTTCCTTATAGAGTTTTCTAAAGAAATTGCTTTCTGTAAAATATAAAATGCTTCTTTTCAGGCCATGTTTTCTTACAGAGGACTTACACTATAGTAGACATCCAAGCAAAACAATTTAAGATGATAATTTCAAAATGATGGTGTTAAAGTTGGGTAGCAGGGAAAAAAAAAAAACAAACAACCTTGACAATTGGAGTTTGGGAATGAAGGAGGGCTAGCCTGAGATCTGGCTTTCTTAGCAGAGCAAAGAAGGAAAATGTCAAAAGACACAGAAATTCAAGATATGGCTTCTGGGGGTGAGGTTGCTGGGGGGAAGTTATTTATGCATTTGCTTGCAAAATGAGACACAAAAATAATTTGTGGAGTCAGCCAGGTGTGGTGGTGCACTCCTATAATCCCAGTGCTTGGGAGACTGACACAGGAGGATCAAAGGTTGGTTGGAGGTCAGCCTAATCAACCCAGCAAGGCCCTCAGCAACTTAGTGAGACCCTGTTTCAAAAATAGAAAATAGAACAGGGCTGGGGTGTAACTCAGAGATAGAATTTGCCCTTGGGTTCAATCCCAGTATCATACACAGAGAATTGTGGAGTTGTTTTGGATTTCCAATCAAGGATATACTTGGACAATAGAAATGGTTTGCCTTCTGTTATTATTGTATTATTGGCTGGTTAAATTGAATCAAAGTGGTGGCATGTTAGCCCTTCACTCTGATCAAGGTGTCATTCCTGTAAATAAGGCTCGAATTTGTGCATTTGGATCAAAGTGCGGTTAGGTTTGCTTTTCATTCAACACGCCACTCTTGTATAATAGAGACAGGATAGGCGGGAATTTCAGGAAGTTAAATCCGTAATCTGAAATTTCCTTTTTATTCTTAAACATGTACTTGTACTTTTTACAAACTGAGATATAAATTGGTGAGCTGGTGAGTTTTGTGTTTTACATCTTTTTTAAATCTGCTCATCTTACTACCTAAGCAGAAGACAGCAATGAGCAATGAGATACCCAAAACAAACAAAAGCATGCATGCAGAAAGGGAGAAGCAGCAGCAAAAGGTGAGGTCAATACCACACAAAAACTGGTAGCCAGATTATGGATAACCAAATATCAACCGAAACCATTTCAAAATCAAAACATTGAAACTCTAGGGACCTATCGATCACAACAGCAGTAGTACTGTCCGCCTCTAACTGATGTCCGTCTTTCTTTTTTTCTAGAAAGAAAAAAAGGGGTTGTTGAAGTTGCTATCTAGCGCCTCCACGAAACGGAAGCCCCGAGTGTCCCCTCCAGCGTCGCCCACCCTGGAAGTGGAGCTGGGTGGCGAGGTCCCCCTGCAGGGAGCGGTGGGGCCTGAGCTGCCGCTAGGGGGCGCCCACGGCCGAGCCGACTCCTGCGCCGTGGACCGGGATGGTCCAATGGCTGTGGTGCCCGCGGGCGCAGCCCTGGCCCAGGATGCTTTCCATCGGAAGACCAGCTCCCTGGACTCCACCGTGCCCATTGCGCCCCCTCCTCGCCAGGCGTGTTCCTCGCTGGGTCCCGTCATGAATGAGGCTCGGCCTGTTGTTTGCGAAAGGTGAGTTCATTGTCTTTTCCAGGAAAGAACTAAGAAATGAACAGCAAGCTGTATGCTAAAAAATCTATGCTGGTGTGTAAGATATTTTTCCGCATCATTATTTGAAAGCTGAATGTGTAATAATCCAGCTCTGACTTTCTTTCTTCACTTTCTGTTACACTGTTGTTTTTCCCCTCCCATCTTTCTTCAGTGGAGTATCTCCGTATCTCCAGCCGTCAACGCCAGAAACTTGTTCATATTTACTTGCTTCTTCTTGTTTCTGTTCCATCACCAGCAATCACTTTTCTTATTTATCTTCTACATGTGTTAGAAGTATACATCATAGTAGGGTGTGATGGCACATGCCTGTAATCCCAGTACTTGGGAGGCTGAAACAGGAGGATCACAGCTTTGGGGACAGCCTCAGCAACTTAGCAAGACTCTCAGCAACCTAGCAAGACTCTTTTTCAAAACAAAAAATTAAAAGGGCTGGAGCCAGGGGTGGTGACACACGCTTGTAATCCTAGTACTTGGGAGGCTGAGTCAGGAAGATCACAGATTCACAGCCAGCCTCAGCTACTTCGTGAGGCCCTCTGCAACTTAGTGAGACCCTGTTTCAAAACAAAGAATAAAAAATAGGGCTGAAGGTGTAGCTAGGAACTAAAATGCTCCTGGGTTCAATCCCCAGTAACCCCCCCCCCACACACACACACGTTTACATCATTACTTGATGGTTGTAAACAACAAGAGAATTCTGCTAGCTGAGAGAGAATTCTTCTTCCTGTCCCAGAAGAGTGTGGCTAAGTTCTGTCTTAGTTCTGCTCACCTTCTGACCCAGTGATTTGGTTCAGTTATAACCGGAATAATGAGCTCTATTTCCATGATTCTAGGCTTGAATAATGATTCCAAATGGGAGCAGTTCTGTTTGATAGAGCCAGTGGGGTTCTAGGAGGAGTGTGCTAGGAAAGAAAATATACTTCATGAGACAAATATCTACTAGGATTATACACACTAAAAAATGAAATGCTGTTCATTGCCCAGGAAAGCATCACAAAGTACACTAAAAATAGTATACTGTTTTCATGTAACATACAAGCATATAGAAATTTGTTTTACATGTTGTCTGTTTTATTGTTTCTATAATCTTCATTCCCTCTAGATCCACTTTTCATAAATGAAGCAAATTTCTGATTCAGGGAAGTGCTGCCTTTTGGGTTGAGCATTTTCTATGTTGTAGAATTGAATCTTCCTATAAAGTGTTATACTTTAAAATGACTTAAGTTCTCCTCACATTTGCATTTCAGCTGGAGCCATATGAATATTTGTACTCACCAAAATCGAAGGCTCTCATTTATAAGATTTCATGGCAAGTTTTTCATATTAAAAAAACCTGAAAAATGGGAAAGGATGAGCTTTAAACAACCTGTGTGCATTAAGTACAAAGTACATAATTTATTATTTTTTGTAGTGAGGTGAAATAATTTTCCATTGTTCTTATAGTAAGGTGAAATAATTGTTCATAGTTTTGAAATGAGACATTACACTGGCTGTGGTGGCACACGCTTCTAATCACAGTAGTTGGGAGGCTGAGACAGGAGGATCACAGGTTCGAGGACAGCCTTAGCAACATAGCAAGACTCAGAAACCTAGCAAGACCCTGTGTAAACAACAACAACAAAAATAAAAATAAAAAGGGCTGGGGTAGTGTAGCTCAGAGATAGAATGCCCCTGGGTTTAATCCCTGGTGGAAGGAAGGAAGGAAAGAAGGAAGGGAGGAGGGAAGAAAGGAAGGAAGGATGGATTACCCTAAAAGTGTTTCCTCCCTACCATATGGAGTCATGCTATCCTTCTCTCATCTGTTGTGCTTGTTTTAAAGCTTTGAAGTTGTGTCCGGTTCCCTTGATCTTTTATTCTGAGAGTCAGCCTTTTCTGCACTGTTTCTCTGCTTTCCAGGACAGTGTCTTCTGTCCCTGGAGTGAGTCCAGTTACTTGTGTGCTTTCATTTGGTCACAAAGGCTCCCTCTCCTCCTCCAGGCGTTGATCTGCAGTTTTCCCCACGCCCTGGGCTCTCTCCTCTTTTCTCTGTCATTTGTGGTATGTGTGTGACTGCTCCCAGGGATGGTTCACTTGCCCAGACTCTCCCTTGGCCCTGATCAGGCATGGCTGCCTCCTCCCCCATTATGCATTCTTTTTCAGTTGCCAGATGTCCTGTGTGGCTTCTACATTCCAGCCCTTTCCTCTTAGAGGGGGCTCCCATCTAACAGTGGACTCCTGCTGTTCACTGCATCTGAAAGGAGAGATGCTAAGGACAAGACAGGTGATAGAGATTCTGGGAGGGAGGGATGCACATCACAGGGAACACAGAGGATTTAATGATGGGACAGATGGGCACGGGCACTCTGGAATTCTCTAGCAGGTTTTTTATGTAACCATTTCAATTTTTAGGAGTGGGAAAATGGTCGTTGGAGATTTCTGCCCAAGTTTGTATTTTTATAATCTATGTGTTCAGTGGAATATTGAATATAATAGCCAGCCCAACAAACTTTCCACAGCCTTGTACCTTCATACAGTGGTGATAATAGCATTTATTTAGCTTGGATTCTTAAGTTGGAGCCTGCTGATTTTGCCTGACTGCAAAAACAACAGGAAACAAGTATAGGAAAGCATTCCATCATTGACTGAGATTTAAATTTGGGGGATTAAGAGCAAACCATCAAATTGGGCTGGTGGCATAGCTCAGTGGTAAAGTACTTGCTTACCATGTGTGAGGCCCTGGGTTGAACCTCCAGAATCATACACACATACTCACATACTCACACATATATCAAAAAAAGAAAAAAAAACAATGAGAGAGAGAAAAAGCTACCATGTATATAATTTAGGGGTTACCTTTTGGCATATTTCAAAACTTTGAACACAGTTTTTACTTACTGCTTAAAATTAAGGAAAATCAACTTTCATGTTAGTATGATTCAGAAAGCACTTGAAGATGTTACAGTTCCTTCATTCACAGTGTAAACATCAACAATTCTCATCCTGTCAAAACGGCCAAAGTCAGGGTTTCTTTGGGTAGAACTTTTACTGATGGAATTTCACAGAAATATGTTCCAGCGTGTATATATATAACAATGAGACAGTAGGAGAGAGGATTTGTGTACAAATTACAATGAGAACAAGCACAAAATCTCTCAAATCATAACCCTGTCCCATGAATCTAAAGTAAAAGAATAAATAAAGTAAAAAAAAGCGAGGCGGGCTGGCAGGACTGTCAATGAGCAGTAGCATTCATGGGATGTAAAGACTTTAGCAACCTCATAATAAGGAAGGATGAACCTTGAAGTGTGTTGACAGGTCTCAGTGTCAGCTGACAGAATCCTCAGAGGAACAAAAGGATTCTTTTGTGTTTGCGAGAGAGGCTGAAGAAAACAAGCAAGAAATAGCACTCTATCCTGGAGGCAGGAAATGTATAATTGATGACAGCAGAAATAATAGAATAAATATTTTAGGCTCTACTTGAGAGGGACTGAGAAAAAAAAATAATTAGGAAATTGCAAAGAGAAAGTAGAAATACAACATCTCAGAAGGGATTGGCAAATAAAAGCGTGTGTGACAGGTTTTGTCCCTTCTATGTATAAGTAAAGGACTTAGGGAGGGGCAGCAAGTCACCTCTATCTACATGTATTTTTAAGTAGAGGAATTAAACTGATAACCACATACCTGTAAGCCCGTCTCCTAAACTGAAAAAGAACCTATGATCTTTGATCAGGGATTAAGCTAGAACACTTGGAAACATACAAATTGGATAGAGATAGATTTACAGAAAGGCAGTGGGGCTTAACCAGCATGATTAATTTCTTGAAGTCAACGACAATGAACCCACCGGGTGAGGCAATGGACATAATTTACTTGGACTTTGAGCAAGGCACAAAGCAAGAGAGTACAGTTTTGCCAGCGAAATGCTTAATTGGATATTAGATTGCTGTGGCAGCTTGCAGAAAGCAGTGGATGGTTACTCACCCAGACCCAAGTGATGGATAAGCGCTTCCCAGAGCCGCAGCGGGGCCAATTTGGCAATACCAAGGGAGACTAGAAATGAAAATGTATGAACTACAGAGAACACCAGAAAGGCCAGGAAAATAGAGGAAGTGGAAAATCTGTACTAATGAAAGACTGCCAGTGCCCATCCAGTTGGAAGCTGGAGTCCTGCAGTCCAGACCAGGAGGATTGGCAGTGCAGGCCAGGGAGCATCTTCCTGCAATTCCTCTAATTCTACGCTGGTAACTGTCACTAGAAATTGAGTTAAGGTCACACAGCTCCCCAGAACCATTCAGGACAAGAGGTACCCACACTGCTTCCCTAGTGCTTTGTTCTTAAGGATCGGGGTGCTTTCTAGCAAGCACTGTACCAGTGGCCTATGTGTGTGTCTTTCTTCCTTCCTTCCTTCCCTTTTATTTTTATTCATGTGTTTATCACTTATCACTTTTTTTTTTTTTTGGTAATAAGGGTTGAACCTAGGGTCATTCTACCTCTGAGCTACACCCTAGCCCTTTTTAGTTTTTGGTTTTGAAACAAAGGTCTTTCTAAGTTGCTGAGTCTTGCTGTTGCTGAGTTTGGTCTTGAACCTACAATCCTCCTGTGTCAGCCTCCCAAGTACTGGGAGTCAGGTACCACCCTGCCCAGCTATTACATTTAATATTCTTTACTGGAAACTCTCTTTGTAGCTACCCATTGCTAAAAAATCACTAATAGCTTCCCAGTGCCACTATGCCCAGCTATTACATTTTTTAAAAACTGTAGTAAAATACAGGTAAAAATTGCTAACTTATTGCTGTATAATTCAACAACATTAAGTACATTCACATTATTGTGCAGCCATTCACTACTGTCCATCTCCAGAGATTTTTTTCATCATCCCACACAGAAACCCTGTATATATCTTTTAAACAATAAATACTGTTCTGCCCTTCCATAGCACCTGGAACCACCACACTTTGTGTATCCACCAGTAACTATGCTAGGTTGCTCATAAGTGGAAACCTACAGGATATGTCCTTTCGTGTGTAGCTTATTTTACTTAGCATAATGGTTTCAAGCTTCTTCCATATTGTAGCATGTGTCTGGATCTTGTTCCCTTTTTTTTTTTTTTTTTTTTTATTTCATTCCTTTTTAAGGAACATTGTACATTTTTAAAAATGGCCTTACTATACCATTAGGCCCTTTCTTCTCACTGGACATGCTCGATAAGAATTACTATATATACTGTGCTTGGTAGTGTGAGAGGTAAAGTGAATTTAGCATCATCTCACCCCTCAAGCAGATTATGGTCTGGTAGAATAAATAAGACAGGGACACAGATGGTAATAATACAGTGTGGACCGTGCTAAATGCCATAAGAAATATACATGGAGGCCTCTGGGATTTAGTCAAGCATGAAATTACTTCCAGCCATGGGGCTAGAGATTTCACAGGGGAGAATTGGAGCCAGGCTTTGAGAGATTGATAGGGTGTAGATGGGCAGAGATATTGTCAAAGAAATTCCCAATGGAAGGAACCACATGAGCAAGGTATGGAGTAGAATAAGCCATGTTTGGGAAATATGTTCAGGATTATGGGAGTGTTTGGTCGATTCATGGTGATAATGGCAGCTATAGCTATAAAGAGAGATTAAGGCCAGATCACTGAAGGCTTTGTGGACCAGTCTGAGGATTAACCTTGCAGGCACTGGGAAGCTGTTAGTGATTTTTCAGCAATGAGTAGCTACAAAGAGAGTTTCCAGTAAAGAATATTAATATGTGGGTTCTGCTAGTCACAGTGGCACATGCCTGTTATCCCAGTGACTCTGGAGGCTGAGCTAAAAGGATCTCAAGTTTGAAGCCAGCCTGGGGAACTTAGCAAGACCCTATCTCAAAATAAAAAGGCCTGGGGGTATAGCTTAGTGGTAGAGTGCCCCCTGGGTTCAGTCCCTAGTACCAATCACAAGAAAAAAATTGAGGCAAGAAAAAATCTGAGGCAGGAAGAAGGTGGAAGGTAATGAGGTTATCAACCAGGATGGTGACCATGACAATGAAAAGGAATGTATGTATCCAATCCAGGTTTTGGAGGTGGAGCCATAGGTGCCACAGAAGTCCTAGACTCCTGAGGTTCAGAACCTCCCCAAAGCCCTGTTCACATAAAGACAGGCATAGTCCAAGGGAGGCAGAGGGCAGGGCAGGCGATGCAAAGGGCCCTGCAGCTGTGCCTTCCATCTGTTTGTTGGTCTGTAAACATTCAAGTTGGCACAGCTTTGCAGTGCCTGACATAGTTAGCCTGTCATGCCCAGTGTTTGGCCATATGAGTGTGTATTAGAAATTTCTGTGCAAACCACCTCTCAAGGCTGGAGGCCAGGGTCTGAGCTGGGAGAAGTAGAGTCTGTCACTGCCGCACCTGGTAGTCTTCATACCATCAAGACTGTGTCACAGTTTCCATTATGCACATGGTTTCTCATTCCACCCCCCAGAGGTTTATAACTTAGCAATGAAAACTTGCTCCCACTGGGAACTTGGCAGGAAGATTATGTTCTGAGCCCAGCAGCAGTTCTAGTTAAAAAAAAAAAAAAAATTTTTTTTTTTTTTTTTTTTTTTTACAAAATTGGTTTAGTGCATTTTATAAAATGCAAATATTAATCTAATTCACTTTAAGTTTTTCAAACCATTTTTGTTCCATTATACCTTTAAGGCAGCTCACGGAGAAGCAGTCAGAAATGTATCTCATGAGAAATCTATTCTGAATATGTTTGAGTCCTTTGCACTCGTTCTTCTAGAATTGCAAAGCTTTGCTTAAATTTTTAACTTGCCCCAAATGGCAACTACATTATTGCTTTTTAGCCTGGATTTTAGGCATATTGGCATCAGACCTGAGAAATCTCATCTGTATCCTTTCTTCAGATAAGTCCATGATGAAGTTGTCTTGCTTTTATTTTATTATTTTTGTTTTTGCAGTACTGGGGATTGAACTCAGGGATATTCTACCTCTGAGCTATACCCCCAACCCTATTTTTTATTTTGAAACAGTCTCACTAAGTTGCGGAGTACCTCACTAGGTAGCTGAGGCTGGCCTCGAACCCAGATTCTCCAGGCTCAGCTTCCCAAATGCTGGGATTACAAGCGTGCACCACCACACCCAGCTTTCTTGCTTTTAAAGATGTCAGAGCAGGAGGATCACAGGTTCCCAGCCAGCCTCAGCAATTTTGTGAGCCCCTCATCAACTTAGCAAGAACCTGTTGCAAAATAAAAAATAAAAACTGGGACTGGAGGTGTAGCTTGGAGGTAGAATGCTCCTAGGTTCAATACCTAGTACCAAAGTAAATATAAATAAATAAATGAATAAATAAATAAGATGTCAGAGAAGGGATTCCAAAATTCTATGTCATTCAAAAGTTTGTTAAGTCTCATTATCAGGAGACTCTTTAAGTTGTGACCTGAGTTTGCTTCCTGAGTAGAGGTGGCCGGCCACTGACTGGCATCTCCTTCAGACTTTACCTTCTGCAAGTACCAGGCCCTTCCCTATTCTTTCCTAAGCCATATGATCCCAGTAGAAGCTACCATTGTAGGGTTGAACTATGTGTCAGTCACCACACTAAAGGCTTCATTACAGTCCAGGGGCATTCTACCTCTGAGCTACATCCCCAGCCCTATTTTATTTTTTTATTTTGAAACATGGCCTCACTTAAGTTGCTAAGGCTGGTCTCGAACCCGAGATCCTCCTGTCTCAGCCTCCCAAGTACTAGGATTACAAGCATGCACCACCACTATGCTACAAATGTGAAAACTGCAATTGATAGAGCTGAGCTACCTGGCCCAAAATTAAGCTGCTGTAACTGTCCCTAGAGATTGTGTCAGTCTCCAGGCCAGGCTTCTCCCATCATGCCATGCCTCCTCCCCCAGTACATGCTTGGTTGAACCCTGGGCCTTGTAATGAAAACATGTTCATGTTTGAATTAGCTGAACTTTTCTTGGAAACAATGACCTCAGCCCTCATGTTGTGATTTTGCTTCAGATCTTGAAGAGCAACTTGGTCCCCATGCCCAAAGGAGCTGAGTAATTGTTTGGGTAGCTGTTTAACCTTTGCAAAGATATGTTTTTTATAGTGTAATATTCTGAGTTTCTTGCTATGGGCTTTCTTAATGTGAGCAGATTCTGGTCTTTATGCAGTGGAGATTGATGAAAGAACCAAGGCTCTAGTGGGCTTGACTGGGGCTGGAGGATCCACTTCCAAGGTGGTTCATTCATCTCACTGTTGGCTGGTTGGTTTTGGCTTTTGGAAAGCAGTGCCAGTGCCTTACCATGTGACGACATCTGTAAGGCTGTTGAGTGTCCTCACAACATGGCAGCTGATTTTTTTTTTTTCCCAGAGCGAATGATCTAAGAGAAAGTAAACTGGAAGCCACAATACCTTTACTGACCTAGCCTCAAAAATCACACACTGTCCTTTTCATAGTGTTTTATTGGTCTCACTTTTCATCCCCATGTACTGTGAGAGGAGACGATATAAGAATACTGGGAGGATCATTGTGGCCAGCTGGGAGGTTGGCTACCGTACACCACCATTTCCCTTTGGCTGAGAAAAGCAAAATAGGATTAAAGGGAGAAAAAAAATGGTGGATAAATAGAGAAGGATAAAATAATATCAAGCCTAAAACAAGTCACATCTCTCTGGCTTCCTTGGCTGCTGACCATAAGTTTGCACAGGGAGACCAAGAGGCTTGGAGGCAAGAGTGTTTAAGTCTTAACCGAACCTTTTTCCCACTGACAACTGAGTTAAGAACTAAGGAGAAGTAGACAAGACTAACAGAACAGAATGTCAACCTCATTACCGGTGGTGGTGGATTGGATTTGTGGCCACAGTCCTCTCCTCTATACCTGGACCTTGGCACCACCTTCCCAAGGGAGAACATGGCTTTGTAAGGTAGATGAACTTCCTCAGAATTGCTGCCTCGCCCATGCTAAACCCAGAATAAGGGATGCAGAGGGACAGGCTTCTGGATCTCTCTCCAGGAGCACAGGCTGACCCCTGACCCCTCTGTGCTTACAATACAGAGGCAGAACAGGGCCCACCCAGCCTGTAGACAGACCACCCAGAGAGGGCTGAGGCACCTGCTCAGCTCCTCCCCTAGGCTCAACCATTGTATAAATTCACTCCTCTCTTCTTGGAGCAGAGGACAAGGCAGAAATGGTTCCCCTCCTGGGAAATGAAACAAAACTTGCCCTCCTTATGGCCTGGGTATACAGGTAAGGGACAAAAATGGCTCTTTGTATAGGTCATTCAAACAAACCAGTCTGGGCTATCCCTAGTGGACTAATACTTCTATCCAAACTTTGTTGATATCAAGCAAGTCTCTACTAAACAGAGGATAGCTGTATTTTGCATTTTCGCAAACCCTTAGACACAAGTTCACGCTGTTTCCTATTTTGTTGGTGTCGAGGGCTCGTGTGAACCAAAAGTACACCTGTTTGTTGCTGCTTCGAATGAACTTAACCAAAGTCTCCCTCTCTTTTGTAGGCACAGGGTGGTGGTTTCCTATCCTCCTCAGAGCGAGGCAGAACTTGAACTTAAAGAAGGAGATATTGTGTTTGTTCATAAAAAGCGTGAGGATGGCTGGTTCAAAGGCACGTTACAACGCAACGGGAAAACTGGCCTTTTCCCAGGAAGCTTTGTGGAAAACATCTGAGGAGATGAGCGCTGGAAAGGCTTAAAATCATATCCCACGACAAAAGAGCACAAAGCAATTTCACGGAAAGAGCACATCTGTGGACTTCCAGATGGTCAGGAGCTAAGCAAAGGATTGGCGTGTGACTCTAGATCCCCAGCACAGCCGTACCAGTGAGAAGAGTGACAAGGGGTCTGCGGGGTTTACCATGCTCAGTTCTGATGTGTGAGGTGTGCCTTGTACTGTCTGATGTACTATACAGAGAAACCTTTTTTTTTTAAAGATGTATAACTAAAATGGACAATTGTTTACAAGGCGTAACTAATTTATTTCTCTTAAACTTGAACTTTTCTTTAAATAGGTAAATTCTTTGGATTATGATTTTAAGAAATTATTAATTTATGAAATGAGCTATGGAGAAAGCTGGGTTATCTCCTATCGAGAGCAAGAGATTCTTTTTGACATAGAATACATCTTTCCCTCCCCAGCCCTTCCCCTGCTCCCCACCTTGCCCTGGCCTTTTTTTTTTTTTTTTTGCTTCTTTAAGACAAAAATGCCAGTTCCCTAATTTGGGTTTCCTCTTTTGGAAATCAAGTATACAGTTGAACCAGTTCCAACAAGGGCCTGGAGTAGGGAGACAGAAATTTGAGAGAAGAAAGTTAATGATTCCCTGTCCCCTGTCTTCCTAGTTTGATCAGGAATTAACCTGAAGACCTGGCCCTCAATTTAATTTTGTGAGTTTTTAATCTTCCTAAAAAGAAATCAGTGAAATGATAAGGAAAGGTAAAAGCACAACCATTAGCTAAAAAAATATACTTGGAAATAATACTTAGTTTTATAACAGAAGCAGCCCAACTCATGGGCGGGAAAATAGAGAAAGTTGAAGTCCTATTCACTGTCTGAGAATGGCTATGAGATGTGATTTCCATTTTACACCCAAGTGATCTGCATGCCCGGGACGCAGTGAAATGTCTGTGAGATAGTGGTGGTAAGTGGTGCGCTCCTGTTGAAGTCAAAGGCTATCAGAAACACTGTGAAAAGCGTTCGTTCATCCATTGTGATTCTTTCGGCACCGTCTTGCATGCGTTACTGGGTTCCCACAGTAACGGAGACTGTGCGTGGTGTGTATTATTTCATTGCAGTTTTCTGTTGAGGTTACTTTGCGCTCAGAATCGACCAGTGCAGGAAGTGAAACGTTAGCAGCATTCTCTTCTCTACCTGGAAGCCGTTGAGGACCGAGATCTGTTGAGCCCACTCGCTCCCTCTCTGGCTAAGGCGACCGGTCGTCATCGCATGAGTCAGGAGTGAAAGTGCTCTTTGATGTCCTCCCAGCAGACAGATGGAAAGGATGGATTGATCCAGGACTCTGCTCCTGCTACTGTGTTATTGAAGCTCTGGAAGGCTTGGCGGGAGGGAATGTGTCCACACCTTACAATTGTGGCGGGATCCAGCTGAGCCATCTTTTTATATCCATTCTTTGATGTCACTGGCCTCTTCCACCGATTTCATTACGGTGCCACGCAGTCATGGGTCTGGGTCGACCTGAAAACAAAAGGAGGGAAGACAGCCTGGTAGTGAATGAGATCATTTAGCACAGTTTTCTCATGGGAAATAAGTAAAGAAATAAGTAAATTTTTTTTTTTTTTTAAGAATTGAAACTGAGAAATAGAAACATGAGCTGAAAAGTCTTGTGACATCGTCTTAAAAAAGAGATATGATGTAGTTGGAAATGAAATCATTCCTAAGTTAACCTTTTTTTTTTTTTAAATAAAACACTGTATATTATGTTCCTGTGTGTTGAATTTTTTAAAAAAATACTTTACTTGGATATTCATGTAATATATAAAGGTTTGGTGAAATGAACTTTAGTTAGAAAAAAAGCTGGCACCAGCTTTCATCTGTGTAAGTTGACACCAATGTGTCATAATATTCTTTATTTGGGGAAATTAGTGTATTTTATAAAAATTTTAAAAGGTAAAAAGACTACTACAGGTTAAGATTTTTTTTTTTTTTTTTTACCTGTCGTTTCTTCATATTTTAAGCTATGTGATTGAAGTACCTCTGTTAATAGTTTCCTGGTATAAAGTTGGCTAAAATTTCATTTGTTAATAGATCATTAGGTAATATAATGTATGGGTTTTCTATTTTTTTTTCTTTTGAGACAGTAGATGGATTTTGTAACAAGGGTTTGTTACACAGTGATATGGTAATGATAAAATTATAATTTATCATTCCTTTTCATGTGAATAATTTGAGGACTGGATGAAAGGTTTCGAGATTAAAATTTGATGTTCAACCTTTGTAAGTCCCTTGTGTGTCAATCTTTAAAATTTTTCCTTTCTTAAAGTACAAAACTTTTACTGTATAGAAATTCTTTGCATACACCTCAAACAGCAGGTTTCTGCAAGAGTTGGTTGGTGGTTTTCATACATTGAAACTCTCTAACTAATAGACTTTATTTAGTTCTCCAAGAAGCTTACCGTCTTCTCCCAAGAGTTTATGGGGTCTCGCAAGGTACTGGATAACACTTCTGCTCCCCTCTGCCTTCAGGGTTACTAAATGATCTGGTGAGTGCTAGAAGTTGTCTTAGCCATAGCAAGAGTAGCAAACCTCTACGCAACCCTGGGATAACCCTTGGGTCTCAGAATGGTGCATAGCATAGGAGCCCAATCCTTAGACTCACCAAAATTCTAATCTGTGAAATGAAAGGACCATATGAGTCTTGTTAAAAGAATATTTTCCAATTAACTTTTGGTTACTATCAAATTACTTGTCAGAATTAGAAATAAGAAATTTTGAGTTGGATTGTAGCTTTACCAACAACGACTTATATAAATCAACCTTTACTTAGTCTCTTCCTATACCATCAACTCCACTGGGTAAAGATAAGGGGAAAAGGAGAAAATGTCACTATTTTGAAATTTAAATATTTTTATGTGTGACTTAATTTCATCTCTAGTTTCAAATATTTCATCTTGCTCCCTTGAAGCATATGATAGACAATAATGCCTTTCTGGGTCTAATTATGTTTGGAAGGAAAAAGTTAAGGTACGATGTACCAACTGCTATGCATTTAATTTCCTACTATGATGATAATAGGACAACCATTTGATTGATTGATTGATTATTTGTTGATTGATTGATGATTGAGACAGTGTCTCATTATATTGTCCAGACTAGCCTTCAGATCCTGGGCTCCAAGCAATCTTACTGCCTCAGCTGCTCTCCTACCTAGGACTATAGATGCAGGTTCCTGCAGCCGGCTTAGCACATTTTTATACCTTCAGAAGTTCAGGTGAATATTTCAACTCAGAACTATGAACATTAGAATTGAAGTTTGGAATGTGTTCTTAATAGATGTTTAAGTCATCCAAATCCTTGTGTGTATCCATGTGATTTTTTTTAAAATGTATTTTGAACCAGTTAAACCTAAGCCACTATCAAGAGAGAGTCCTATTGAAAGAGCTCCTTTCTGAGAAAAAGAATTTGCCAGCCTCCCCAAACAAAGGGAGGATATTTACAAAAGAGATTAGCCACGGTCCAGGTTTGGCAACAGGGAGTAACCCTGGACTCCTGGGGCTCCCCACTATAATGGGAAGTGGGGGGACTTTGCTCTGCCACCTCCAGGATCATCATCAGAGGCAGAAAGGAGCTTTTGACCTAATGGTAACCAGCCAAAGTAAACAGTGACAGTTTAAAAATACCCTGTCTCTGGTTTACAAATAAACATTTCTTTGACTTGTTTTGTATTTCCTATTACAATTAACCCTTGAACAACACAGTTTGAGCTGTGCAGGCCCACTTACATGTGGATTTTTTTTTTTTTAATTTGGAGATTTGCAACAATTTGGAAAAAAACAACAACCTACATAACCTAGAAATACTGAAAAATTAAGGGAATATTAGATATGTCATGAGTACATGAAATAGGTGTAGATAATTGTCTATGTTGTCCTTTGCTATCTTAAAATATATGCAAATCTGTAATAAAAATGTTAAATTTCTCAAAACTTACAGACTGTAACCTAGCACCATTCACAGTTGAAAGAGATGGAAGCAAATGTAGAGATATAGTATTAAAATATAACTGCGTAAGATTAACTGCATTACTGTAGTCATCTTCTAGCTGCTTTTTCCTGCTTCCATTGTGGAAAGCTTAAAACCCTGTGTGCTGCTCATCTGTGCATGAGCAGTTCCTCTCTCCCATAAATTGTGTATGGCAGTGAAAAGTGGTAGTTCTCACATATTTTTCATCTTAACATATGATGTACAAAATATGTTTTAATCAACTGTTGGTGCTATTGGCAAGGCTTCTGGTTAACAGCATGCTATTGGTTAAGTTTTTGAAGAGTCAAAAGTTATACCCAGATTTTTTACTCCATGAAGAGTGTGGAAGCCCCCACCCCCATCCCTACATTGCTCAAGGATCAACTGTAATAACTTTCTGATTTGGCTATTTAGATATCCACTTCAGAAACACCATATGGACCTCACTTTTGTTGCAAATTATTTTTTGGAGGGTGAGATCGAAACCATGAGCATTCTACCCCCAGCCCTTTTTGTTTTTATTTTGAAACAGGGTCTCACTAAGTTGCAGAGCTAGAATTGAATCCACGATACTTTTATCTCAGCTTCCCAAATACCAGGATTATAGGTGTACACCACCATGCCCTGCCACAAATTCTCTTTGTATTACAGTGATCCAAACTCCCAGTAACTATGTTGAAGGAACATGCAGGGTGTGTGTGTGTGTGTGTGTGTGTGTGTGTGTGTTGTAACTGGGAATTGAACCCAAGGGCTCACTAGGCAAGTGCTTTACCACTAAAGTACACGCCCAGCCTTTTCTAAATTTTATTTCAAGACAGAGTCTAAGTTGCCCAGTCTGGCCTTATACTTGGATCCTCCTGCCTCAGCCTCCAAAGTATTTAGGATTACAGGCATGTACTACCTCACCCCATTAATCTTTAAGCCACTATTCAATTCTATTATTATAGGAGTAGACTATTTTAATGGTACTGTTAAGTCTCCAAAGGTAACAGAATTATCTCAACTCTAGTCAGCCAGCCAGCTACTGAAATCACAACATTGGGGTTCTTGTCTACAAAATGCAAAGAATGATACTCGCAGACAACAGAAAGGCAAGCAGGGAGCTTATCATAAAGAGAACGGGGAAGGGAAAGAGAGGCAGAACATCCTTGCGGGCAGTGGAGACCCTGGAGTCCGGCAACTGCGTTTTGGACACTGCTTGGGAGTGGCCCAAGCCACGTGCTGTTGATTGCAAATTGCTTTCTCACAAAGTCCACCAGATCTACCAAACAGAGGTGCAGGCCACCTCTAGGGACCTCGGTCAGCCTCGATGTCCAGCGGGTGTCTTCTGGTCACTACTTGGGAGTTGCCTGGGCCAAGTGCTGTCAGTCATACCCCACTTTCTCTCAAAGCCAATGTGACCTGTGGGAGAGAGAAGCTCCCCAAAAAGAGAGGTTTCCAGAGTGGGTAACCATTTAGAGTAGCTAGTCTAGAGGTTTATATACTTCTTTGAGTCTCTTTTTCCAGTTGGTGTCTCAGAGGCAGTTTCCTGGGATTTAACAGTGTCCTTCTTTGAGTTTCTTTCTCTTGGTAGGAGTTCTGGACGCTGTTTCTTGGACTTTCCTGGGATTGCTTATCAGCAGGAACAACTGGAGTTTTGTGAAGCTCTGGTCACTCTCAGGAGGCTTTTGATCTCAGTATCACTTGATATTTGGGAGGTCTGTTCCTTTTAGGAGTTTTGGAAGTTGGTTAGCATCTGTTGCCTCTCAGGAAATGAAGTTTTTCCACCGTAGCCCTCTGGCCCTATCTGCCTACTTCTTTCTACCTCCTCACTACCACTGTTAAAGCTGGCATCTTAGATAAGAAATTTGATTCTAAGAGATCTTGGGCCTTGGAGTAGAATTTTGATTCACAAACCCATAAGAGACTTTGGAGTGATAAAGTCTTTCTAAGTATGACTCAAAACCAGAAACTATATATTAAAAAATTGATAAACTCAACTACAGAAAATTTTTAAATACCACAAAATACCATAATCAAAGTAAAAGAATAGCAAAGAAAAGTTATTTGTAACTCCTACAGCAGACAAAAAAAAAAAAAAAAAATCTCCCTTTATGTATAAAGAGCTTCTATAAATAAGGACAAAATCCCCAAAGTAAAATTGACAAAGGATTTGTGCCAGAAACTGCCAGTTGCCTCTCAGTATATCCATTTTGGATTTTGTTTTTTTCTCTTATTAACTGATATCTGGGCAATGTGCTCAGTTAAAAGTTTTTCAGTCTCCCTTAAGATTAGATGCAGTCACATTGCTAGCTAAGTTCTTGCTGTGTTAAAAGGAACTTCTATTAACCTTTCTTAGGGGAAGACACATACGTTTTGCCATTTTGATTTTTCCCCTTCTAGCCTACCATGTGGTCAGTATAGCTGTACTCTAGCAATTATCTTGAGCCTTGGTTTGTGTTTTATGAGATGATTCGTCAGATGCAGAGACAGGAGAAGCTTTTTATTAAACTCACAAGTCCTGGAGACAGGAGGCACCATGCACCTGTCTCTAGGTGCAGTGCCATATCAGAAACACATCAGAGTGGTCAGGGGCCCAAGACAGGAAAAAGGGGATGCTTAGGCCTCTGTCTTTTTTGGAGTTTCCAAGGGAAAACAGGGTGAACAGTTTGAATAATTTCACCAGCCTTTAGCATATAGGGATAATCTCTTGCTACCCTGTGCCTGGATCTGGGATGTGCAGGCTAGCTATATAGAGATAGGGTTCTATATGGGTCAGTTTGTATTTCAAAGACCTATTATCCCCCACTCCCCACTCCCAGTACTGGGGCATTCTACTTCTGGGCTATACCCTCAGCCCTATTTTTTGTTTCTTTGTTTTTTATTTTGAAACAAAGTCTTACTAAGTTGCCTCCCTAGTATTAGTACTATAGGCATGTGCCACCATGTCTCACCCTCTGATACAGGTAAGAATTGGCTAGCCCCTGAAGGAGCAGACTCTCCTTAGGCAGAAGGGAGACTTTCAAGATGTCAAAACATCCTAATAGCACAGTTATGCATGCCTGTAATCCCAGTGGCTCAGAAGGCTGAGACAGGAGCATTGCAAATTTAAGGCAAGCCTGGGCAATTTAGCAAGACCCCATCTCAAAATACAAAATGAAAAGGGTTAGGGATATAACTCAGGGGTACAGCACTAGCCTAGCAAACATGAAACCCCAGATTTGATCTCTAGCACCATAAAAAGAAAAACAAGGTGTACACAGTTGCACACGCCTGTAATCCCAGTACTTGGAAGGCTAAGACAAGGATCTCAGGTTCGCAGCCAACACACAGTAACTTAGACCCTGTTTCAAAATAAACTAAAAAGGGCTGAGGTGTAGCTCAGAGGTAGAGCAATCCCCAGTACATCTCCCGACACACACACACACACACACACACACACACACACACACACACATTTGTCTTCCAGATATCTGTTCATCATGTATAAAGTGTCACTACCAAATTTACTGCAGTATGGTTTATTTTTTACTTTTTATTTTATTTATTTACTTTTGTTTGTTTAGTGGTACTGGGGATTGAACCCAGGGACATTCTACCTTCAAGCTACATCCCCCACCCCTTTTTATTTTTTGTTTTGAAACAGGATCTCACTAGAATGCTGAGAATCTCACTACCTTGATGAGGCTGTGCTTGAACCTATGATCCTCCTGTCTTAGCTTCCCAAGTACTGGGATTTCAGGTGTACACCACCATGTCTGGCATGCAGTATTGTTTATAATAGCAAAATATTAGAAACAACTTGAATGTCCACTAGTTTTTAAAAAACTAGCTAAATATGTCCTTATCTTTTAGGTGCCGAAAGCAACTCTTTAACCATGTTACTATTTAACCATGCTACTGTGACTGAGGAAATGAATTTTTAATTAGATTTAATCTGTTTTTTGGTTTTTGTTTTTTTCCTTCTTTTGTGGTGCTGGGGATTGAACCCAGGGGCACTCTACCTTGGAATTACACCCATAGCCCTGTTTTATTTTTTTATTTGGAAAGAAGTTTTCGCTAAATTGCTGACAGTCTTGCTAAATTGCTGAGGCTGGATTCAAACCTGCAATCCTTCTGTCACAGCCCTCCAAATACTGGGATTACAGGCATGTGCTACCATGCCAGCTCAATCTTTTTTCTTTTCCTTTTTTTTTTTTTTTTCCATTGTTGATGTTGTAGTACTGGGAACCTAACTCAGGAGAGCTGTGCCATTGAGCTAGATCCTACTCTCTTGAGTAACTGGGATTACAGGCCTGTGCCACTGTGTCCAGCCTAATTTGATTTAATTTTAATTAATTTAGATTTAAATATAAAGAGCCACAGTGACCACAGCTATAGTATTAGGCAATGCAGTTTTAGAGAACAAAATCCTACTGCTCAAAAAGAAGAGAAATAGAGCCAGGTGTGGTGGTACACACTTGTAATCCCAGCATTTGGGAGGCTGAGAAAGGAGGATCCCAGGTTTGTGGCCAGCCTCAGCTATTTAGTGAGGCTCTCTGCAACTTAGTGAGACCCTGTTTCAAAATAAAGAATAAAAAATAGGGCTGGGGGTGTAGCTCAGAGGTAGAATGCCCCTGGGTTCAATCCCCAGTACTGCAAAAATAAATAAATAAATAGGAGAAAAATAATACACACTGCGATATACCATATCCAGCTTCTCATAGGGAGGTTATTTATACATGAAGGATTACAGAACTTTACATTAGAAACCCTGCCAGATATATGAAACACTTAACTTTGCACAACAGAAGTTTTTTTTTTTTTTCTTCTTTCTTTTAGAGGTGCTCAGCATGCTAGGCAAGTGCTCTATACTGAACTACATAATTCCTTCCTCCACATGCCCTCCAAAAAACAGGCAGAGATTAGGTTTCAGTAGAGAATAGGAGTATGAGGGTGGGTTCTACTGAAGCCTTTTGCTTTGGCTTAGTGGCCCACTGACTTCCCAGCACGCAGGAGTGGGTAATTCTCTAAATGTCAGGTCATATCTCCTCTGTATCTGTCTTGGCTTTGGCATTCACTATGAGCTTTAGTCCACTAAAGATCACCGGAATGAACACATGATTCCCGAAGCCATTAGGATGGTGATCAGATGATCTGCCTACGGTGAACTTAATGGACATTTTTCTCCACAAACCGAGATTGGAGATTATAAAGGGGGAAATGGCACTCTAGCCCTCTAATTAAATACTAAGCGACACCTCTGGAACAAAGGCCATGCTTCTTATTCCCCTGACCCCTGCAGCAAGGTCAGTTCAAGTGAAGGCCAACGCCTTATCTTTCCAATCACATCTATTTCATTTCTTTTGCCAGTGAAAATTGAAAGCTTAATGGAATTACTTTCTCCTTTTTTTTTTTCTTTACGCACTCAAGGATGCTACAAAGCATAAAGCAAAAACGTCCTTTTGACTAAAACCAATTTCCTTATAAATTATATCATAAAAGCACATTCAATAAATTCCCTAAAGGCAAAAGCGCAGTAAACACTGATATCTTGCTGCCAGCTCACTCTTTAATATAAACTAATTCAACCATCCCCTGTGGTTTCTTTTCTTTTCTTTTTTCTTTCTTTTTTTTTTTTTTTTTTTTTTCCTACCAGGGTTTAGTAAGAACTTTTGTTAAGAACTAATTTTGGCTAGGGGTATTGATCCATAAACCCTGAGTTCTAGCCCCAGGAAAAAAAGAAAAGAAAAGGAAAAAACTGGCTATTATTCTTGAGAATTTTGGTTGGGGGTAATGGGAAGGATTCTGTGACCCTTTTAGGATTTAGATGCCAGTTGACAGTGCCACCAAATCTCATGGGTCTTTTGTGCAAAGCAACTGCTGACTGCGTGTGTATATACTGGAAGGAAACTCAGCTGAGTTTTTTTAAAAAATAAGATAGAACTGGGGGTATAGCTCAGAGGTAGAATGCCTCTGAGTTCAATCCTCAGTACCATTAATTAATTAGTCAATTAATTAATTAAAAATAAAAAGGACTGGGGATATAGCATAGTCCCTGCCTTCAATCTCCAGTACTGAAAAGCAAACAAAAAAAAAGGGTCCGAGGGCTAAAAAGCGGCTCATGTATTATGTTGGCTCCGGGGTGCTTAAACAGCCAAGCCCACAAGAAACAACAGCCTGCAAGGAAGGTAGTCTGAGGTGAGGAGCCAGGATCCTTTCTTCTGCCTGGAAGGAAGAGCCCAGTGCTGTGGCCCTGAGGAGGTACGATGAGCCACCTCCCCCTCTCAGGCCACCCTGGCCACAGGGCTGTCTCCATAAATAGCCGGCACTGCTTGTTCTGGGGGTAGCAATTGTGGGATTCCTATGATGTGGTGATGGTTGCAAAAATCAAAGCTGGGCTTGGATTTCTACCCTATAAGCTGAAATGTTTCTTTCCTGTGATTTCTTTGCCCAAGACACATTGTGGGATTGGCATATTATCAGTCACCAACCCCTCCCCCCCCCCATAATAAAACCGAAGTGAGTGAAGCCTTCGAGAATGGGATTGCAGAAGAAATGTCTCCCAGGAGCAAGGCTGCAGCAGCAGTCCCTCCCAATTGAGTGCTCCCAGTGACGGAGGCCTGAAGGAAGCAGACTCAGAACTTTAAAAATCAGAACTTTAGCCTTTGATCTTGAACTAGTCCTATACCAGAGAATGTACTTTTTCTTTTCTTTTTGAAGTGTGTGTGTGTGTGTGTGTGTGTGTGTGTGTGTGTGTGTGTGTGCACGCTACGTATTAAACCCAGGGTCATTCTACCTTTGAGCTACACCTTCAGCCCTTTCATTTTCTCACTAGTTTGCAGGGGCTAGCTTTGAACTTGCAGTCCTCTTGTCTTAGCTTCCCATGCACTGGGAGCCCTGAGATTGCAGGCTCTTGCCACCAAGCCCCCATCTTCTATTTCTCTCTTATCTCAAGATCTCTGTCTCTCTCCTTGGGTCTCCACCTCTGCCTGCCATGCCCCTCTCTGCCTACACCCCCATACTCTCCTTGGTGGAGATTTGGGGTAATGGCACTTGGCCATCCCAGCATGGTGGTGCAAGTCTTTAATCCCAGTGATTCAGGAGGCTGAGGCGGGAGGATCATAAATTCAAGGCCAGCCTAGGCAACTTAGCAAGATTCTGTCTCAAAATAACAAATTAAAAAAGGGGGGCTGGGGATATAGCTCAGTGGTAGAGCCCTTGGTTTCAATCCCCAATACTGAAATTATATATATATATATATATAATTAGAATATATATATATATATATATATATATATATATATATATATATATTAGAAGGAAGATATATATGTATGTATGTATGACATCTGGTGGAATATCCCATATTCCATAAACAAATGTCTTCATCTGGAAGTGGTATATTCCAATTAGTCCCTTAAATTATCATATCAAAACCCCTTGGTTTTTTGTTTTTGTTTTTAGTTTGTTTTTGCCTTTTCTCTCTTTTTAGTTTTAGTTATAGCTAGTCAGTCATTATCATGGTACTGGGATATACTGAAAGCATCCCAAGCTGAATCAGAGGGGGAAAAAAGACTTAAATGATTCTATTAAAATTCAGATTCTTAAAGAGCTTGAGATACTTTTATTTGCCTGAAATTAATTCATGTATACCCTATTATACTTTAAAACCAATTACATATTTATTGAGTGGGATCTCATGGGCCACTGTACATTCTGCTAACACAGTGATATTGTGAAAGATACAGAAAAAAATACTTCTTTATTCTGCAAATGTTTGCCTTACAAGAACATAGGTAGTAAGATGGAAAAAATATATAAATAGGTACAATTTGGGATCGAGGAAAATGAATGGGATCTCTAGAAGAAGGGATAATTAGAAGGAAGAAATGAACCATATCATGCCTGCTCTCAAGAGGATTGCAGAACTGGGCATGGTGGAGTCTACCTGTAATCTTAGCAGGATGATAAGTTCCAGGCCAGCCTGGGCAACTAAGTGACACCCTGTCTCAAAATAAAAATAGAAATTAAAAAATGGTTGGGGTGTAACTCTATGGTAGAGTGGTTTGCCTAGCATGCATGAGTCCCTGGGTTCAATCTCCAGTAAAATACACATACATACACACACACACACACACACACACACACACACACACACACCCTTTGAAAGTTGACACAGAAGTTGCATGGGTAGTGTGTTTTATTTTAGAAATGTTGATTATGAAATGATGGTGAGGATTTATTTATTTATTTATTGTTATTTATTTATTTATTTATTTGAGGAGGGTACTGGGGATTGAACCCAGGGGCATTCTACTACTGAGTCACATCTCTCAGTCCTATTTTATTTTTTATTTTGAAACAAGGTCTCGCTATGTTGCTGAGAGCCTTGCAAAGTTGCTGAGATTGGCCTCGAACCTGTGATCTTCCTGTCTCAGCCTCCTAAATACTGAGATTACAGATATGTGCCACCAGGCCCTGCTGATGGTGAGAATTTAAACTGTAAATGTCTTGTAAGCAACTGGAGAAAAGAAATTTAAGTTTGAGTGGGGTAATAGAAAAATATCAAGTGGGTGACTTTGAACTCTTTACCTTGGAGGACAAGGAGTGTGGGTTGGTAGACAAGCCAGTGGCCGATCACAGAGCTCTAACTACTCAAAGAGGACCAGGACCATCATGGACCACTTTCTTTTGGGAACCAGGGCAGAAAGAGAGGGTCAGAAGAAGTCATGCATGATGGAAGAGGTCAACCATCTCTGTTACAGCAGAGTGAGGAACTGAGAAAGAATATTATATTTCCCAATCTCTGCTCACAGCATGGACACGCCAACCAAATCCCTGAATGGGATGTTACATTTGACTTTCTGAGAGATTCTGCTCGGAATGTTTTGGAAACAAACCAAGAAGTTCTTGGCAGCCATCCTGACCTTTTTTTTTTTCTTTCCTTTTCTGTTAGAAAAAAAAAAAAAAAGAAAAGAAAAATGTTATTTCTCTTCGGGAAAAGAATGCAAGGATTTTGTAGACCCAATCAGAACTGAAATGAAATTTCCGTGTTCTTGTTATAATGTGATTGTGCAATGATGTGTAAATCCTGCTGGCAGATCATATGGGGATTGACATAGTAAAGGATGTCTTTAAAATCATATAAAAACCTCATGAAACTCAGCATGCAATCTGACATATACATATGACAGTGTTTTCCCCACATTGATTTTTCTAGTGCAAAACATGAACAGATCATTTCTGAGAAGCGGCGCATCGCCCTGGCCTACTGTGCTGTTCACATAATTGTGTGCAGAGAGCTCACATCCTGGTAGGAGCAGCACTCGTGGCAAGTGCTTGCTGCTGCGAACACTTACAGGCATCCCCATTTGCTGTTGGGATTCACAACTTGGCCAGTCGTTCCCTTTATGCGATTTTTTTTCCTTCTCTAATAATTTTCTCTGCTTCTTATATTACATCTCTCATTCTGGGCATCTGGCCACAGAGAGGAAAGAAACACACATTGTTGTTGATTCTGCAGTGCCGGTGATGTCTATTAACTCTGCTGGTGATTTCTCAAGATCAAGAACACGGGGTGACTTTTAAAAAATGTTTCTTTCCTGACAGGACGAAATGGAAAAGCACCAGAATTGCTTGTGCTCCTCCCTTGGAGGAAGGGCACATCTTGCAAGCCAGACAACCCTTTGCTGGTCCTCAAAGCAAGCAAGTCCACACCATGCATCTGTGGGACTCAGATAGAGAGCACGTTTCCTTGTACAAATGCCAGGGTCCACATCTGCCTTCACTGGGCTGCCCTCCCCATGGGCTGGACGTCTGGGAGGGCAGTGTTATCACATGACACTCAACATTCCCCCCAACAACCCTTTTTCTGCCTGTTCCTTCTGTCCTGGGTCAATCAGTTAGTACATGCAATCCTAAGAAAGAAAGGGGCAGTCGGAGGTGTCACAGGGACCAACCCAAGGAAGCAGGTTGGAGGGTGGCCCCCAAGGTGCAGTCTGGCTGCCGGCTCAGCCCGGGTTCCGCTTTGCTCCTCTGCATGCCGGGATCCTCTGTCGGGCATCTGTGGGGAAAACTGCCCAGGGATGCCCACCTGGAGACTCTCCCTCACTCTCTGTTATAATAACTTATTAGGAACATGGTTGGTTTTTTTGTTTTTGTTTTTCCTAAGCATCTCGCTCCTTTCTTGCACTGTCTTTGAAATGGGTGACTTACATTTTCACCTGAGATGAGTCTCTTTGAACTATTTAGCCTCTTCATATCAGTGGTGGGTTTTTGTTTTTGATGATTTTGCTTATCTTTAAAGAGGGAGTCCTGTGTATCTGGTAATGGAAATTAATTTGTGTCATTTTATTTATTTATTTATTTATTTATTTATTTATTTATTTATTGCAGTACTAGGGCATTTGAACCCGGGGCATTCTACTTCCAAGCTACAACCCCACCTCAATTTTTTATTTTGAAACAGGGTGTCACTAAGGTGCAGGGGGGGCCTCACTAAGTAGCTGAGGCTGGCCACGAACCTTTGATCCTCCTGTTTTAGATTCCCAAATACTGGGATTACAAGTGTGCGCCATCACGCCTGGCAAATGTGTCCTTTTAGAATGGTGTGGACTCTGCTTCAAACCTCTGGGAGAAGGGAAATGTTTAGATTGTACTTTTCTTTGACATCTTACAGATAAGGATGAAGGTATGTGGACAGTTGTTGGTACCAAAAGCAGCTATATATTTGGGGTCTTAAGTTTTCTTGGTGAAATAACATGGCCCATTCCATCCCCAAGTAGCAAGAGCTCAAGAATTGCCTTGGTAATGGCAGGGATTTCTGATGTCCCCTTATCTCCCCTCGGTTTCCTGGTAAGTAGCACAGGTGGGAAGGTAGGCCTAAATGTGCTTGGTCCCATGTCAGTCTGCAGTTAGGTTAGAGAGGAGCTAATGGGACCCAGTGCTGTCATGTCAGGCTGCACAAAGCCCCAGACTCATCTGATGGCCAAAATATTCAGGAAAGAGGCAGTGGCCTCTGTTAGATCTTGATTTCTGTTTGTACCCCCATGTCGTCCAGTTTCAATTACCAGGGACCTTCAGGTTAAAAACCTTCTGTATTTTCATCTCAGCCAAGGAAGATCTGAGCCAAACTAGCCCAGAAGCTGTGAGCCAACCCCCTTCAATGTCAGCTCACAGGGGTAGGATGACAGAGTAGAGGTGGGCAGAGGCAGTTAACTTGGGAGTGTGATTACGTCTTCTCAGTAGAAGGGGATAACACAAGGGCTTAAACTGTCCCTGAATTCTGCGTCATCTGACCCTGCTGTACCATCTAAGCTAAAGGCAAGCCAAGTTCTGGAAGCAGTGACTCCCAGAACCGGGTTGGTTGTGGGGAACCTCACTCTTAACTAGGTCCAAGCCCAGAATGTTTCTTCCGTTTTTTTCAAAGAAGAGTATTTTCAAACCAAAAAGTACAAATCAAACATATAAGAAGATGATAGTATTTCTCTAGTAAGGAAAATTGGATTCCAGGCTGTTGAGAGAATTTGCAGAAATGATTGATAATCTTTGTGTGCAGAGATCTTTGTGATAATCTCTGAGGAATTAGGGAGCATAATGAAGTTTGAAGAGATAGGCAAAATGTAATTTTAATTTTCAAAAAGAGAACCAGGTGTGGTGGCACATGATTGTCATCCCAGTATTTGGGAGGCTGAGACAGGAGGGTTGCAGATTTGAAACCAGCTTCAGCATCTTGGTGAGACCCTGTTTCAGAATAAAAAGTAAAATAGAGCTGGGGTAGAGCTTGGAGGAGAATGCCTCTGGGTTCAACCTCCAGTACCAAACAAGCAAAAGTTGGAGGCCAGCCTGGGCAACTTAGAGAGACCCTGTCCTCAAACAAACAAACAAACAAACAAACAAACAAAACAAACAAACAAAAAAAAAAAAAAAAAAGCAGCATAGGAAATAAGTGGTGTCAGACTATTTTAATCTCTTTCTACAGGATTATCCTACTGACAAATTTGTAAATGAGCTTGATATGGTGTGCCTACATTTCAGGAACCTGACATGGTCACTCCAGCCAGTACCATGGGGATAAGGTAGAAAAGCAAGGTGTCATTTGTTGCTTTAGGTCAAAACAACAGGAACAAATTCTAATTAATTTCAACAGAATGGGATTTTAGTTAAGGATATTGGGCATCTCATAGACTCCGCAGAAGGTTAATCAACTAGGGTTAGTTAGCTTCTGCAAATCAGAACCATGTCCAAAAATCACTGAACAGGTCCTCGCAGGACATGACAGCTTATCGATATAAATCTGAACACCACAGTTGCATGATTGACCCTGGTGTCCCCCAAATGATATAAAGCTGTCCCCATACTCAACCAGAATGGACTGCATAGAGTCCCAACTTCTTTGCCTTTCTAATTCGTGATTCAAAGTTCATCATGATGCCTCTGTTCTGTGGAACCCAGACAACACACCTATACCCTAGCTACCGAGGGAGAGTCAGTGGCTGACAAGTTTTACAGTTCACAGTGGGATGTGGTCTCTGCTTTCTAAAAGACTCAGAGGCTGGTAGTTCTAGTTCTCTTAAGAGAAAGCGTTCTGATGCTGTATTGCCAGAAAGAATAGAACATGTCCTATTCACAGGGGTTGAAGGCTAGGGTATTGGGGAGGCTTATAACTAGTTGAGGATCATAGCCAAAAGTTGCTCACTAATCAATCTAGAAAAAGTTGTTGATGGTGGTTTTTTTAGTGGTACTGGAGATTCAACCCAGAGTTGTTCTACCTCTGAGCTACACCCCCTGCCCTTTTTATTTTTTACTTATTTATTTATTTTTTTGCAGTACTAGGGATTGAACTCTAGGGCATTCTACCTCCGAGCTACACTCTCAACCCTATTTTTTATTCTTTATTTTGAAACAGGGTCTCACTAAGTTGCGGAGGGCCTCACTAAGTAGCTGAGGCTGGCCACGAACCCAGATCCTCCGGTCTCAGTCTCCCAAGTACTGGAATTACAAGGTGTGCCACCATGCCCAGCTTATTTTTTGTTTTGAAACAGGATCTCACTAGGTTGCCAAAAGTCTTGCTGAGTTGCTGAGGCTGTCCTTGAGCCTGTGATCCTCCTGTCTCAGCCTCACAAGTACTGGGATTACAGGCATGTGCCACCTTGACCAGCTAGAAAAAGGATTTTATTGGCATACTATAGGACTGCACATTTTTGTGTTGTGCAAGGTTTTTCTTTCACATATACATCTAATACATTTATATTTTTATATATAAATATATTTCTTCTTTCATATATACATAATATACATTTATATTTTATATATAAATATATTTTTTCTTTCATATATATATATACATATATATACATATATATATATGTTTTAAATCAGTGACTTGGCTGAAGACCAAAAATAGGCTTATTGTATTTGCAGGTGACACAGAGCTGGTGTGGAATCCTAATGCACACATCCAGGGGAAAAACAGAATCTCAAAAGACCTCTAGAAATATGAACCAATCATCCCATATTACAAGACAAAATCCATCAGTAGGGCCTGGGGATATAGCTCAGTATAGAACACTTACCTAGTATTCGCGAGGCTCTGAGTTGGATCCCCGTTACTGAAATAAATATCAGTGGTAAATGGCCCGCTCTGTTTGGGGATTATAAAATTCAACTATTCGAATACGTCATGGTCGCTAAGAAACAAGCCATAGTTTAATATGGTTGCCAAGAAAGCTAATTAAATCCAAGGCTACTTAATAGATATATAGTATTTAGTGGTTCTGCACTGGAGAGATCTCAGCTGAACACTGCAAAGCTATGGGCGGCGAGGCCTACAAGGGACCAGACAAGTTGGAGAGTGTCCAGAGGTAGGTGGCAGGATGGTAATCTCAGAGCCATGGTACAGGAAGAAGGTAGGAACAGCAGGAGCTTGGCCTGTGAGCAGAAGCCTCAAAGGGAGGGATAAGATAGCGACAGGGAGCAGGGTGGCACTCACTTGGAGTCCTAGCTACTTGGTAGGCTTAGGCAGAACGATTGCATGAGCACAGGAGTTTAAGGGCAGCCTAGGCAACATAGTGAGAACCTGTCCAATAAAATAAAATAGTTGACTAAGGGTGCAACTCAGTGGCAGGGTATATTCTTGCACAAGGTCCAGTATTCAATCTCCAGCAGGAAAAAAAAAAAAAATGGATAGGAGTAGTGCCACTTTTCCAAAGAGCTTTCACATGGAAGATGGGCCAGTAGAAGCAACTGTTAAAGCTAGACTTTCAACTGAGCCCATGGAAAAATGGATGTAGCCGGGCCTGGTGGCACGTGCCTCTAATCCTACAACTTGAGAGGCTGAGACTGGAGGAACACAGGTTCAAGGACAGGGTTAGCTACTTAGTGAGGCCCTCCACAACTTAGTGAGACCCTGTTTTGAAATAAAAAATAGTGCTGGGGGTGTAGCTCGGAGGTAGAATGCCCCTGGGTTCAATCCCCAGTAACACAAAAACAAAACAAAATGAAACTAAACGAAAGAAAAATGGAAGGACCTAGGTGGGAGACAGGGAGTCACTGGAGGTGTTTAGAGAGGAGATTGGAGGCTAGCATTCAGGGGTGCTGCTAAGAGGCCTCAAGGTATGTTTAGATTAAGTTAACTTTGAACTTTAAGATTCTGTTTTTTATGAAAATATAGGGCATAACAAAGTTATGCACACCAGGTCTGATGTGCAAGTGAATGTTTTAGTAAAAAAAAAAAAGGGTGAGAAAGTTTCATGGATGCCCTGAGGCCTGCAGAGATTGCTTAGGAACGCACACAGGAAGCTCCAAAGCCAGAGAGTAGATGCTGCCGGGTAGGGCTCGTAAATAGCCGGCAGCAAGAATCTTCCTGGGCCTGTTTGGTTTGGACTCTGTCAGCGTGGGCTGCAATAGCAGAGAAATAAATTGCTAGGAATCCAATTCCTCTCTTTAGGAAGGATTGAGAGCAAAGCCGGGGCTGCGTCCCAGAGAGGGCTGTGTTTTCTGGCCGCCCACACAAGCCAAGGAGCTGAGCTGTTCCCCAGGGGCGACCAAACCAGACAACCAGTAATCTCTCACGTATTCTCTTCCAGTGAATATTTGGGCTACACCCAGTTTATAACAGAACTTAAAGAATGTCCTCGTTTTACCTACAGGGTTTGTAATGCTGTTATTTCAACTCCTCCTGAGTCATCGCAGTTCTGTAAAGCCGTAAACCACTTCTTTCTCATAGAGCAGGGTGAAAGGAATAAGTGAAATTACTCCAGAGAAAGCAAACAAGGACGTTCAGCTCCGGGGTGTTTGGATAACCACAGTCTGAGCCTCTCACCCACATACCCAGAGATAAATAATTCTGAGGCCTAACAGAGGGAAGCAGAGTCGACCTACTGGTTGAACACCTGGTGGGCTGTGCCCAGCCTGACCTGCGGGGTGTCTGTGAGATGTTCCTAATCATTGTGGACAGCAATTGAAGAGGATAGTTAGAGCAAAAGCTACCTTATAATTATCTGATTCCCAAGATACCAGTTAGATTAAAAGGAGTGAGGAAAAAAGTTACCACTGTACTACTTATCATATTGTCTTCGATTAAGATATTAGGCTAAATCAAGCATGGTGGTGCATGCCTGTAATCCCAGTATTTGAGAGGCTGAGACAGGAGGATTGCAGGTTCAAGGCCAGACTCAGCAACTTAGTGAGACCCTGTTTCAAAATAAAAATAAAATAGGGCGGGGGTATAGCTCATGGGTAGAATGTTCATGGATTCCATCCCTAGTATGCCCCCCCCCCAAAAGACATTCAGATAGTAATTATGATTATCAAGAAGACAGTGGGGCCATTAGTGTTTATGTCTTTGTGACCTATACTTCCTATCCTGAATACTTCCCCAAATTGGATTTCTTTATGTTCAAAATACAGTTGTCCCTGACTATCTGTGGGGGGTTGGTTCCAGGACCCCCATAGACAACAAAATTGACAGATGCTCAAGTCCCTGCTGTAAAATGACATAGTATCTGCATATAACCTGCGAACATTCTGCTGCATACTTTAAATAATCTTTAGATGACATAATATTTAATGCAGTATAGATACAATATAAATAACTATACTGTATCCTTTAGGAATATGCCAAAAAAATGTGTATATGTTTAGTACAGGTAAAAAATTTTTTCAAATATTTTCTTTGTGTGTGTGGGGGGCAGTACTGGGGATTAAACCCAGGGATGTTCTACCTCTGAGCTATACCACCTGCCCTCTTATAGTTTTCATTTTGAAACAGGATCTCACTAAATTGTGGAAGGCCTCACTAAATTGCAGAAGCTGGCCATGAACCTGTGATCTTGCCGTCTCGGCCTCCCAAGTACTGGGATTACAGGCATGCACCACTTCATCTGGCTTTTTTCAAATATTTTCAGTCTGCAATTGGTTGAATCCATGCAGAACCTATGGCTATCGAAGTCCAACTGCAGTGCTTATTGCTGGACATCTGTTCCAGACCTGCTAACCACACCCCTAAGTGTAGGCAAACGCCCTGCGTACAAGGGGGCCTCTGTGAGTGGAACATTTCAGGGGCATGGAAGAAGGCCAGGGATTTCAAATGCATGCAGTAGGTTTCAAGTTTATAGTGACATCTCAGATGTGTAAAAATCAATGTTATTTCTCTGTAATGACACTCAATTTGCTTATGAGGTAGTGGAAAACTCTGTCTTGGTACCTTAGGCTAACCCAAAGCCTCTTGAGTAATTCCTTGGGCCATTCAGGATTTTTAACTCCACGGGGCTTTTCTCCTTTGTCTTCTTCTGTGGGCGAGCCCTGGGTTTGAGTCCCCCAGTTCTTTCCTCTGGCCTGCTTCACCCTTGGCCACATCTCGTTGCCTGGGTGACGGCATCCTTCTTTGTTCCTGTTGCGGTAGGTAGGTTGGGTTCAGCTTGTCCTGTGCTCTCAGGCAGCGTGTGGTGGCTGGAATCCCTGCTCTCTGGGCCCCTCTGTAGTGGCTGGCGCTGCCCTGGCAAGCTCTTCTTGGCCTCTGCCGAGGAGCTGTGGGCTCTTCTGATCACCCAGAAAGGGAGTGAGGGAGTCTCGGGTGGGGTGGGGTGGCGTTTGAGGCCCTTGGCCCTCCTACTGGCCTTCTCCCTCTACTTGTCTCCCACCCTGTGTTCTCAGGGGGCAGGTAGGGAGAGTTTCAGAGGGAAACAAGGCCAAAGTCTTTCCTCTCTTACCCCCCCTCCCTGACACCCATCCCCATACACAGAATGGGAACTCAGGAGGTAGCCCCTGAGCCCTCTGGGAATACGCGCTCATACACATGTACCACAGATATGCATATTTGCACCACGTTAGTGTAGAACAAGAGTGTATATATGTGTGTGTATATACATATATTTATGTCTATCTCTTTTTCTATCTGCCTAGGCTCTGCCACCCAACCCCCTGTATCCCAAGTCAGAAAAGGAAAAAAAAACATTTTTGTATACTGGATATTGAGCCCTAGGGCATTTTATCACTATGCCAGCACTTTTTAAATTATTTATTCATGTATTTATGTATTTGTGTGTGTATGTATGTATGTATGCATTTATGTATTTTTGTGTATGTATGTGTGTGTGGTACTCGGAGTTGAACCCAGGGGCATTCTGCTTCTGAGCTACACCACTAGCAGAGGTTGAGGCTGGCCAGGAACCTTGTGACCTTTCTGTCTCAGTCTCCCAAGCACGTACCACCATGCCCAGCTATTTATTTATTTTTTGAAACACAGTCTCACTAAATTGCTGCAAGTCTTGCTAAATTGCTGAGGCTGGACTCAAATTTGTGACCCTCCAGTTTCAACCTCTCAAGTACTGGGATTATAGGAGTACAGCCCCGTGCCTTGTTTAGGGAAGCAAATTTTATCTCTTTCCTTTGTGAGCAGATGACCTTGTACCGCAGCCTGTATCCTTTAGAGTTTAATACTTATAAATGCTCTGGTACTGGTCCACCCAGCTTTTACTAGCATCTTAAAAGGAAGCCCTTTTGGAATTCAAAACAAAACCACCTCTTTCCTCACATGACTAGCTCTTTCAAGTCCCTCCAACTTCAGATGTTGTGAATTATATGTCCATTCAGCACCTCCATGGATAGCTTTGTTCTGGCTGTTTCCACTTTCTCCTTAAGCAAGGAATTCCCTTGAGTCAAGGGAGACAGGGCCAATGACTCTGGGAAGGAAAGAGCTGTGGTTTAAAATTTAAATATTATTTTAATTTTTTATTTGATTTTGCAGTACTGAGGATTGAACCCAGAGACATTCTACCTCTGATTGAACTACACCCCTAGCTCTTTTAATTTTTATTTTGAAACAGAGTCTTGCTAAGTTACTGAGGTTGGCCTTGAACCTGCCATCCTCCTGTCTCAGCTTCCCAAGTACTGGGATTACAGTCATGTGTCATCATGCTAGGCTCCGAAAGTTTTGTTTGATAATGTCATTTAAAATTCTAGAGTTCAGCTGGTTGTGGTGGCGCAGGTTTGTAATCCCAGTACCTGGGAGGCTGAGACCGGAGGATCCAGGTTCGTGGCTAGCCTCAGCTACCTGGCAAGGCCCTCTGCTACTTAGTGAGACCCTGTTTCAAAATGAAGAATAAAAAATAGTACATCATGTGCCTTAGGATGCCCCCCCTCCCCCGTCCATCCCCTTCGGTTAAATCAACTTCTTTGCTTATCGAGGGTCTCTCCTTTTTCATCTGGAGGCCCTCTTATGCCCCATCTTCTCCCTAGCATCCGAATCAGCATATTAGGGAGAACATATGCTTCTTTACTCTTTGTGACTGGCTAATCTCACTTAACACAATTATATCAAGGTCACTCACTGAACTGAGCTTGAGAGGGAGGGAGGGTGAGGGAGTGGGGCGGGAATTGGGGAAGGGGTCAAATGAGAAATGTATGCACATATGTCGTTATCAATTTGTACCTAACAAAGATGTATGCTTACAATGCACGAATTATTATAATAAAAAAAAGAATAAAAATAGGATTGGGGGTGTAGCTCGGAGATAGAATGCCCCTGAGTTCAATCCCCAGTACCACAAAAAAAACAAAAAAAAAAAATTCTAGAGTTGTTTTTGAATTTGGAACGACCGTTAAGGAGTTCCTTTTATAGGCAAACTGTAAAATTTGAAAGAACTGAAATTCCCCTGGAGTGGCTTCTGGCTCCATAGGTTTTATATACCAGGTTTAGATTCTGGAGCCACAGGCTTGTGGTATGGAAGCTCCCTTACACATTTATATTGAGATGCAAATCCTGGCCTTCACCTTCAGGGCCATGTGGGCGAGTCACCACTGTGGGTGGTAGTTTTCCTGGAAGCCATTCCTAAGCTGGAACGACTAGCAATAAATTTAACTATGCCCAGACAGGTCTGCAAATCAGATGAATATGTCCTATCAAGTCCAATTAATGTAACTCGACTTCCCCTTGGCTGGATCCCTGAAATGCTCAGGGTCTTTTCTGTGCCATCTAACATAAGGGGCGTTAGAAGGAATGAAGTTGGCCTTAACCACGTGAAGTTAAGATATTGTTTGTAAAAATCTTCACATACACGCGTCACATTGGTAGAGGTTAGGGATAGGGTTAGGGGTGCTCCCAAGGCCTTTGGAAGGATCCCATGCAGATGAGGGATTCTGAAGCTTCAATTTCATTTGCTTCAAGTACAGATGCTCCTTGACTATGACAGAGTTAAATCCCAATAAACCTATTGTGAATTGAAAATTCGTAATGCTTTTTTTTTTTTTGGTACTGGGGATTGAACTCAGAGGCATTCTACTTCTGAGCTACACCCCCAGGTCATCTTATTTTTTTTATTTTGAAACAGTCTTGCTAGGTTACTTTGAATCTCACTACCTCCTTGAACCTGTGATCCTCCTCCTGCCTTAGTCTCTTAAGTACAAGGATCACAGACATATGCGCCACCATGCCCTGCCCCAAATACTTTTAATACATTTAACCTACCAAACAGCACAGCTGAGCAACACAGGACACTGAAGAGCATTGGTTTGTCCCTCTCGATCATGTGCTACCACCCAGCATTTCAAGAGGATTGCAGCATGTGGCTAACCTGAGAACAGGTCAATATTCAAGATGCAGAGTATAATTTCTACAGAATGCTCATGGCTCTTGCACCATCATAAAGCCAAAAAGTTGAAGTCTAACCAGGTAAGTCAGGGACAGTCTGGATGGCCACTCTGAGAGAGTGGGAGGAGGCAGAGCAGAGACAGAAGTCAGACTCATGGATGGAGTGGCAACTAAGAGAGAGACAGGGAGCACCTGCCGTGGACTCCTGGTCATTTGCCTTCAAGGGACTTAAGCAATGTCTCTGCATTTAAGATTTAAACAATGTTTCTCCTTCCTTCCTTCCTTCCTTCCTTCCTTCCTTCCTTCCTTCCTTCCGCCTCTGAGCTATACCCCCAGCCCTATTTTATTTTTTATTTTGAAAATAGGGTCTCACTAAGTTGCAGAGGGGCTCAAACCTGTGATCCTCCAGTCTCAGCCTCACATGTACTGGGATTACAGGGATATATAACCATGCTCTGCTTGCCTTACGTTTTTGGGCACTAAAGTGTTGTGATCATGTGACTTTTGTTATCTGTTTTTCTTCTGTGTTATTTAGTGTGTGTGTATGTGTGTGTGTGTGTGTGTGTGTGTGTGTGTGTGTGTGTGTATGTGTGTGTTTCACTGGGGATTAAACCAGGGACATTCTACCTCTGAGCTACACCACAGTCCTATTTTATTCTTTTATTTGGAAACAGGGTCTCACTAAGTTGCTGAGACCTCACTAAAATTGCTGAGGCTGGTTTTGAACTTTTGATGTTCCTATCTCAGCTTTCCAAGTACTGAGATTACAATCATGCGCCACCATGCCAGGCTTAAGTTACTATTTTGAATGGCTGGTCAAGCCTGGTGTTCTGTGATGCACCTGTGCATAAAGGGTGTCCTCTAGTACACTCCTATGCTTGTGTGCTAAAGGTTGGTGGGGGAGTATATTGACTTAGAGGCCACAAAGGCAGCATTTAGCTGAGGAATCACGGTTGTTACCCATTAGGGTATATTTTACTCTGCCTGGAAAAGTTAATGTGTTTCACGGTTGCTTCCAGGGAAGGACTTGGGCCCTGGGAGATCTTGGTTCAACAATGACTGTCTTATGGAAGAGTCATTGACTTTATGACCACCTTAGGAAACCCTAAGGATGATAAGAAACACACAGCACTGTTTGTGGGACTGCCCTTTCTCCTGTTCATTCAGGAGGGAAAAGATAAAGCCACATAGCCCTGGGACTCTGGCTTAGAAAACACCACAGTTTAGTCATTAAGGCCGTTCTGATGGCGGAAAAGTTAGTATTTACAGCTTTAATACAATGCTTGTCCTATCGCTACGATGTCCTTCTTGTGTGATTGGGACTATTTTCTCTCTCTTTCTTTTCCCTCCTTCCCTTCCTTCCTTCCTTCCTTCCGTCCTTCCGTCCTTCCGTCCTTCCTCCCTCCCTCCCTCCCTCTCTCTCTCCCTTTCTTTCTTCCTTTCTGTACTGTGGAATGAACCCAGGGACATTTTACCCCCCCCCTCCCCAGGCTACATATTCAGCCCTATTTTATCTTTTTATTTTGAAACAAGATCTCACTAAGTTGCTGAGGGTTTCGCTATGTTGCCGAGGCTGGCCTCAAACCTGTGTTTCTCCTGTCTCAGCCTCCCAAGTAATGAGATGACAAGCATGTGCCACCATGCCAGTGATCAGGACTGCTTTTAAATATCCTTCCTAAACTAGGTATGCCTGCAATCCTAATACTTGGGAGGAGGCTGAGACAGCAGGATCAAAGGTTCCAGGCCAGCCTCAGCAACTAAGGGAGAACTTGTTTCAAAATAAAAAAGTAGGTCTGGAGATGTGGCTCAGAGGTAGAATGCCCTTGGGTTCAATCCCCCAAACAAACAAACAAAAAAATTAAAAATTATTATAAATACCCTTCTAATAGATCAAGGGATGCATCGAATGTGGATATCTCAATTGTCTGGTTTTGTTTGTGAATCTAGTGTGGAGAACCATTTTGTTATCACCTATTCATCTTTCATCGCCAAACAGTCACCATGATATTGGTATAGGAATAAATTTAGCAATGAATTTTACTAAATGTGAAAAAAAAATACCCTTTCTATTCAATACCATCTGAATTTTAGGTGCAATGCTTAAGTAATTATCTTTTCCCCCTTCCTCCCTCCCTATTCTCTCTTTTTTTCTGAATCCCTGCCAAAGTAACTACAGTCGTATAATTTTAGAGCTGGGAGCCCGGGGAGAGAGGTTAGGATCCTGATGAACCAAGCATGGGAAAGACTGGAGAACTGTGAGCAGCCCTCAGCTGCTGAGCCCACACATTTACTCAATATGAGCTGGTGTTGGCAGAGGTTTATATAGGAAAGACTGCAAATTTCTGTGCCCCATATAAGCAAGATAAAACCTGGGGAATGGAGTATTGGTTTAATTTAGAAAAGCTCTGGTTTTTATTTGATACCAAACAAATTCTGCAGTTTACGAGTCCTGCGACACTTGAACATTTAACCAGCAGTTTTTAACATATTGGATGGTGTGTGGATGGGGGTTTTGAAAAGATGAGTCATCTGTAAATAGAAGCTCTTAGGTATTTTACCTGTGGTTACATCTTTCCTTTATATTATTTTGCTCAAAAATTAATTTTGACCTGGAATCCTCTTTTTGTCCCTCCAAAATACATATTATTGGTACAGGGAACAAATTGGAGGCCTGCTTCGAAATATTGTATTTCCCAACCTGTCAGTTTTTGTTTTTAACTCTAGCATTTGTATATATGGAATTAGAAACCTTATCCAAGCCGGATGTGGTGGCACATGCTTGTAACTCCAGTACTTGGGAGGTTGAGGCAGGAGATCGAAGGTTTGAGGACAACCTCAGCAAGGTAGTGAGGCCCCCAGCAACTTAGCAAGATTTAAAAAAACAAGCTAGAGGTACAGGTCAGAGGTAGAATGTCCCTGGGTTCAATTCCCAGTATCAAAAAGAAAAGATGAGATCGGAGGATCCGGGTTCGCGGCCAGCCTCAGCTACCTAGTGAGGCAATCCGCAACTTAGTGAGACTCGGTTTCAAAATAAAGAATAAAAAATAGGGCTGGGGGTATAGCTCAGAGGTAGAATGCCCCTGAGTTCAATCCCCAGTACCGCAAAAAAAAAAAAAAAAAAAAAAAAAAAAAAAAAAAAAAAAAAAAAAAAAAAAAAAAAGAAATCTTATCCAATGCTAAGTAATGAATGTATATGAAGATATCACATGTTTTTTGTTTGTTTGTTTGTTTTTTGTGGTACTGGGAATTGAACCCAGAGGCAGTCTACCTCTGAACTACATCAGTAGGCTGTTTTTTAAAAATTATTTTTAATATTTGTTTATTTATTTATTGTGGTACTGGGGATGGAACCCAGGGGCATTCTACCTCCGAGCTACACCCCCAGTCCTATATTTTCAATTCTTTATTTTCAAACAGGGTCTCACTAAGTTGCAGAGGGCCTCACTAGGTAGATGAGACTGGCCGCTAACCTGTGATTCTCCTGTCTCAGTCTCCCAAGTAGTGAGATTACAAGAATGCACCACCATGCCTGGCTGTTACATTTTTTTTTTTTTTTTAACCCAAAAGCCCAGGATTTCAAATAATTTGGGTTAGTGAGTGGAACACATCATTTGGATTGTCCTCTATGCTCTGCGAACTGGTACTGCAGTAAGCACATTCATTCTCCCCTAACCAAGAGGCCAAGAGGACTGAAAGTTTTCAGAGGAATCTCATTTCTTTTCCTTCTTTCTTTTTTTTTTTCTTGGTACTGGAGGTTGAACTCAAGGGTATTCTATCTTTGAGCTACACCCTCCCACATACACACACATACACACACACACACACACACACATACACACATATATATACATACACATACATATATATATATATACACACACCACACACATACACACGTATATATATACATACACATCTACATACATTCATATATACACAAATGCACATATACATGTATGTGTGTATATATATGTATATATATAAATATATATCATTTTTAAAGGGGGTCTTGCTAAGTTGCTGAGGGCCTCACTAAATTGCTGAGGCGGGCCTCAAATTTGTGATCCTCCTGTCTCAGCCTCCCAAGTTCTGAGATTACAGGCATGCACCACCAGGCCCGACTACTCATTTCCTCTCCCGCTGAACATATCACTGGGCCTGACATGGGCTTCTTTCCTATACCCTGCCTCCCAAAGTAAGAAGCAACAACATCACAGAAAAAATGATTTCTGTGATGTCAACAATATAAATCTGTCCAGTTAATTTTGTGCTGGCAACAGGTGCCAGTGGAGACGAGATTCCAGGCCATTTTGTTGGCTATGCTCGACCCAAATTTGGCCACGGGAAAGAAAAAAACCCAACATATTCTTATGAATTGTCCATCAGTGAGCATACAGGGGAAAAGTGGTAAAGATGAGCGATAGGAAGAATGAAGAAGTGTTGATAATATTCCAGGTTCCTCAACAGAATGAGAACTCAAGGGTGTTGACCTTAGAAGCCAGGGACCCCAAGTGACACTGCGATTCCAGGAGCCGCTGGAAACTAAAACTGAGGGATAGAGTCAGCATGGCTTTCAAAGTCTCTGATCAGCCTTCTCCCAGAGTGGAATTCAGAATTCACATACTTTGATTGAAATGAAGCAGACTTCAGGAGGTCTGGTTTCTGGAGAGCTCCAAGAGCTGAATGTTAATTTTTTATTTGTTCCAGAAAGTCCTGGCAAAGGCGATCAGCACCATACGTCCAACCTATCTCAGTCCTGGTGCCACGCGCAAGACTAGACTGCAGAGCAGCTTGCGATGAAGGGAAGAGCTGGGAACATGGAAACTGTCCCTAACTGTGCAGCGGGGAAAAAGGAGGGCTACCATTTTGCAGTGACAAGTTGGCTGGGAGAGGGGACTGGAAGAGGGCTGGCAGGAAGAACGTAGACTTGTCTGTGATCCGACAGAAGAGAAGCAATCTGGAGAAGCCCTGGATCTGAAAAAGCCACAGAGAAATGGATTCCGTCATTCCATACTGGGGGGCTGGGTGGGAGCCTGAACCAAAGGAGGCTTCCGTGGGAGCTGGGGGAGGCTTCTGTTCCAGGGGGGCTGAGCTGTGAGCTACAGGCTGTTTGCAAAGCCAGGAAAGTCAGCCGCAGGTTGGCTTCAGCTTACTGAAATATCCACGTTCCCTCCACTCTCAAGATTGCTTCCTGCAACCAGGCATGGTGGTGTCAGCACGTAATCCTAGTCTTTGGAGTCTGAGACAGGCAGGATCACAGGTTCGAGGCCAGCCTCCCAACTTATCGAAACCCTGAGTAACTTAGTGAGACCCTGTTTCAACATTAAAAGGGGTGGGGTGTAACTCAGAAGTAGAAAGCTCCTGGGTTCAATATTAATTAATTAATTAATATTTTCGTGGTGCTGGGAATTGAACCGAGGGGTATCCTACCTCTAAGCTATACCCCCAGCCCTATTTTATTTTATTATTTTTTCGGAAACAGGGTCTCATTAAGTTGCTGAGACTTGTCTTGAACTTGGTGATTCTCCTGTCTCAGCTTCCCATGTCCTGGGATTACAGGTATGCGCGATGCTCGGCTCATTCCTTTCAAATTTGATTTCTGCTGTACCAAGTCTGACAACCCAATCGCCTGGAATATGGCCGTCACTACATTGGCCTACCAGGAGGCCTATGGGGCTGACGTTCTCAAACAGAAGTTTTTCTGGGGTCAGCTTGCATGAAAGAAGAAGCTGAGGTCAGAGGAGGTGTTGGTTGGCTTTGGGAAGTGCAGGAGCCTTAGTGGGACTGCTAGAGACCTTTGGAGGGCTTGGGGAATTGTCGCCGGGGGCTCCTTTCCCTTGCCCCCAGGTTGCACAGTCTCATACACGGTCCTCAGAGGAGAATGGCCCCTGAGACTCACAGTATGTCTGAGTGTTTGCTCAGAAAAGCACCATGGTATTACGTCCTCAGAGCTAAGCCTGAGCTCAGGGGCACAATGTGGGGTGGGCAAAGAGGGGTCCCTCTGTCACTGTGCTCCATTTACAAGTGAGTCTAGACGCGAGTCTGTGCAGACTTCCAATCACCAGTGGTGGATATGTGACTTCCCGAGCTGGTGGCCAACTTTAAAAGGACTATTAAAAGCCAGGTGCAGTAGCAGATGCCTGCAATCCCAGGACTTGGGAGGCTGACACAGGAGAATCGTGGGTTCGAGGCTAGCTTCAGCAACTTAGCGAGACCTTGTTTCAAAATAAAAAAGTAAAAAAATGGGGCTGGGGGTGTAGCTCAGGGGTGGATTGCCCTAGAGATTGTTCAATCTCTAGTACCTTGTGTGTGTGGGGGGGGGGGGGGGGGGAAATGAGGACTATTCCAGGCATTGTGCAACTCACAGCCTGAGAAAAGAATTACCACTTCCCTCTCTGTCCCATGACCTCGCAGAATCTGGTCACCCATGTGGCCTTTTGTTCTTGGGGAGGACTGGAACTTTGGAAAGTGGGGTCACTCTATTACTTCCACAGGTCATCTTCCCAGACTTGCCCAAGCTTCAGAATCTGTCTTCTGCTCTGTGTTGCATCTCTTTTTTTGAACAGTTTTTTTTTTTTTAAGAAATCATGAAGTACTGAATTTCAAGCATATAAGAATCTAGAAAACAATATAACAAATATCCACCACTCAGATTTTTAAAATGGTAACATTTTGCTTCCTTGCATCAGATACTTTAAAAGTTGTAGATGACGTAAAACTTTGCACATCTCTTTTTGGTAGAGGGGAAAGCACAAATGATTTAATTTTAGTTGGTTGCTGGCTGTACAAAGTAGCTTCTGTCCAGTCATACCGTGATGGAAACTGGATTTGCGCATGGCACCAATGTCCCAGAGATGGGCCCAGTCAGAAAGACTGCCAGTGAAGTGTTCATTTCAGAATTTGTGCGAATCTTTTCAAACTTAACATTATGTCTTTCTCCATGAGATTGTCAAATGTCCACAGGATTAGTACTCTTTCCAGCGAAATGTCAAGAGCCCTGGGTCTCCAAAGGATAAGGGTATGAAAAAGTACACCCTAACCTCCTTAGAGTTTTGTCCTGTTAAATAAGTAAAGAGTACTAAGTATTTTTGGAAGTCAAACTCTGTTTTTTGTTTTTGGTTTTTTTTTTTTTTTTTTTGGTGGTACTGAAGATTGAACCCAACAGTTTTCTACCTCTGACCTACATCCTCAGCTCTATTTTATCTTTCATTTTGAGACAGGGTCTCACTAAGTTGCAGAGGCTGGCCATGAACATGTGATCCTCCTGTCTCAGCCTCCCAAGTACTAGGATCAGAATGACAGGCGTGCACCTCCATGCCTGGCTTAAACAACTTTGTGTGTGTGTATGTGTGTGTGTGTGTGTGGTGTTGGGAATTTAATACAGAGGCATATCACCTCAAAACTACACCCCCACCCCTATTTTTATTTTTTATTCTTTATTTGCTGAGAGTCTCACTAAGTTGTGGAGACTGGCTTCAAACCTGTGATCCTCCTGTCTCAGTCTCCCAAGTACTGAGGTTACAGGGGTGCACCAAAATGTCTGGCTTAAACAACTCTTGAAATAATGTTCTTCTTCTGTTTTGCTTTGTTTTTGGTGGTGCTGGGGATAGAACCCAGGGCCTCATGCATGTAGGCAAGCACTCTGCCACTGAGCTGCATCGCTAGTCCCAGGTTCAAAAAATTTTAAAGTTTGGAAAGCTAAGAGTTAATTTGCCTACTGTTATAGAGGTTACTTGAGGGTTTATGCAGAGACATCTCTCCTGAATTTTAGTTCCGAATTCCAATTTACTTCATTTCCTCTAGAATGATCTCTGAATATTTCAACCTTGCAGTGCCTGAAGCCAAACTCAATTCTCTTTCCATCCAATTATCTCTTCTTTTCAATTTCTTTTCCCCCATTAAATGTACTATTTTCCCAGCCACCCTGACTCAAAGCCTCACACCCAGCCTCAATTCCCTTGTCTCCTTTATCGTCAAGATCCCATTATTCACAAAATGTTTTTGAATCTTTCCTACAAATATTTCTCCTATCTGTTCACTCCATTCCAATCCCACTGCCACCATGCAACTTGAGATTTTTTTTTTAATCTATTTTATTTTTTTATGTGTGTGTGATACTGGGGATTGAAGGGGCATTCTACCTCTGGGTTACACCCTCAGACCTTTTTATGTTTTGTTCTTGAAACAGGGTCTTGCTAGGTTGCTGAGAGTCTTGATACATTGCTGAGGCCAGTCTTGAACCTGCAATCCTCCTATCTCAACTTCCTAAACACTGGGATTACATGCATGTGCCACCTTGCCTGGCTTTAATTTTCACCTTTATTGTTTGGCTATTGTAGTAGATTCTGCCTCTCCCCCTTCTCCTTTCAATCTATTATTAGTGCCAGATTACTTTTCTGAAAGAAGGATTTTGTGTGATTCTGCCCAATGTAAATTCCGTGGTTTCTCAAGTAGCTTTCCAAAGACAATTTTTATACCGCAACCTTCAGCATTTTTCACAATCTTTTATATGTACATTTTTCTTTCTTTCTTTCTTTCTTTCTTTCTTTCTTTCTTTCTTTCTTTCTTTCTTTCTTTCTTTCTCTCTCTCTCTCTTTCTTTCTTGTTGGTACTGAGGTTGGAACCTAGGGGCCTTCTACCTCTGAGCTACACCCCCAGCCCAATTTTTTTATTCTTTATTTTGCAACAGGGTCTCACTAAGTTGCAGGGTGCCCCACAAGTAGCTGAGGCTGGCCATGAACCTGTGATCCTCCTGTCTCAGCCTCCCAAGTACTGGGATTGCAAGCATGCACCACCACGCCCGGCTCATATACCCACTTTTCTAGGTACATCCCACATTGTTACTCCCATTGAAACTTCTGCCCCAGGAACTTAACCCTAATTGCCCCCTTTTGAGTCTCTGATTCCTGTTCAATGATCTCCTCTGCTTGAATCTTCTTTCTCCTCCTTCATTAAACTAACCAGTATTCATTGGGCACCTAATATGAACCAGATCTTGTGATTGATAGGCAAGATAGGAATGCAACTTCCCACATAGACCTTACAACCTAATGGAGAAAACCAAACAATAAATAGGCAATTGGTATGCCAGGCCGTGCAGGAAGTACTAAGATGGGAAAGGCAAAGACCCAGACACAAGTGTGGGGATACAAAGTAGGTTTCCCAAAGGAAGAGATGCCCAAATTATGATTCATTCTCCATGCTGGTTAGCTAGGTGAAGGAGAGACAAGTTGAGGAAAAACCCTCCAGTGAAGGGAACTCTCCTGCTTATCTCCTATCCATCCTTTAGTATCCGCTTCAAGAAATGCCTTCTTGTCTAGAAAAATGTAGCAACATAAGAATACAGGCTTAAAGTCACACAGATCTGAGGGAGGTGTGGTGGTCCATGCCTGTAATCCCAATACTTGAGAGGCTGAGACAGGAGGATAATAGAGGTTGAAGGACAGCCTCAGCAATGTAGCAAGACCCTTAGCAACCTAGTGAGAGCCTGTTTCAAAATTAAAAAAGGGCTGGAAGTATAGAGCAGAGATAGAATGCTCCCGGATTCAATCCCCTAGTACAAAAAAAAAAAAGTCACACAGATCCATATTCTAACCCTGAAACCCTGATCCTACTATATGCTACATGTTGTATAAATGACCATGCAAAATTTACTCTTTATTTTATTTGGTACTAGGGATTGAACCCAAGAGTGCTCTACTACTGATCTCTATCCCCAGCTCTTTTTAGTTTGAGACACGCTCTCACTAAGTTTCCCAGGCTGACCTCAAACTTGTGATCTTTCTACCTCAGCCTCATCAGTTCCTGGGATTAGAGGCATGTGTCATCATGCCCAGCATTTACTCAGTCTTACTAAGAGTCAATTAGGAAATCTATACACATACTCACTCAATAAATATTTGTTAGATATAAGAGCCAAGTACTCTTCTTGATGAAAAATATGTTTTTATGGACATGAAAGAAATCTCAGATCTTACAGCATTTGCATTTGAATAGGAAAAAGTAGACAGTAAGTGAAACGAATATATAAATTATGCGATATATTGGTGGGTGATAGATTCTATGGAGAAAATAAATCAGAGTAAGAAGAGAAAGTGAGTGTATGTGTGGGTTTGCAGTTTATTCATTCATTTATTTATTCTTTAACTAACTTATTTGTTTCAATAAATAGTATTGAAAGCCTTCCATATACCAGATACTATTCTAGTTCCCAGAGATATGGTAGAGAGCTACAGACAAAAGTCCTTGCCTTAATGGAACTTACATTTTGATAGGGGGAGGGGGACAAGAAACAAGATAAAAATAGGAAAACATGGAGATATTAGTCTAAAACAGGGAGGTGGGGGAAATGAGTAGATATAGTCAACTACTAGACAAGGGAGGCCAGCTTAGCCTAGAGAGAAGTGACAGCTATACCACTTGGGTATATACACAAAAGGATTGAAACCAGACTACTATAATAACACATGCATATATATATATTTCTAGCAGCATAATTCACAATAGTCCAACTATGGAACCAGTCCAGGTGTCCATCAAGGGATGAATGGATTACAAAATCATGGTATATACACACAATGGAATTCTACTCAACCATAAGGAAGAACAAAATTATGTCATTTTCAGGAAAATGGATGGAACCAGGGAATGTTAAGTGAGATTAGTCAGTCACAAGAAATGAAAGGTTGGATGTTTTCCCTCATATGTGGAAGCTAGGGAGAAATTGGGACACAAAAGACAGGACTCTAGACAAAAGAGAAGAAACCCTAGTGGAGTGAGAAGAAACCCTACCTTACAAGAGGTAAGGGAGGTGGGGGAGAGAGATTTGATGAAGGAAACACGTCAATGGACATGATACACATACACAAAATTATCAGTGCCCATCTCAGTATCATGTCCTGGGAGGAGGAGGGAGCGGGCTGGGAGTTGGGAGGAAGCTCGTCAAGTGCTGTGCGAGTGTACGTCTCCATCACTCCGAACTTCATCACGATGTATGATTACAATGCACCAATTAAAAAAACAAGAAAAAAGGAAGAGTTGATTAAAGGTGTGGAGGAAGTAAAGAGGCAAGCTATGTGAACAGACGGAGAAAAGAATTCCAAGAGCAGCAAGTACAAAGGTGCCAAAGTAGGATGGTGCTGGTGGAGGCCGGGGGAATGGTCAGGGGAGGGCAGAGAGAGGCAGCAAGGCTGGCCAAGACCCTGTGGGTTATTGCAAGGACTTTAGCTTTTATTCAGAGTGATGTGGAAAGCCGGTTTGGGGCAGAGGTATGATCTTACTAGACTTGTATTTTAACAAGACCACTCTGGGTGCTGTGTCAAGAAGAGTCTGAAGAGAGACTAGGGCAGAAACTGGGAGAGCAGCTGGGAGACTACTGCAGTAATTCAGCAAAGAGGTCATGGTGACTTGGACCAAGGTGGGTGGCAATAGAGACGGGGAGAAGTGGCAGCATTCTGGATGTTTTTTGTTAGTTTGTTTTTTGGTACTGGGGATTGAACCCAGAGGCATGCTGCCTCCGAGCTATGCCTCCAGCTCTTTTTATTTTATTTTATGAAACAGGGTCTTTCTATGTTGCTGAGGCTGGCCTTGAATCTGTGATCCTTCTGTCTCAGCTTCCCAAGTACTGGGATTGTAGGTGTGCGCCACCACACCCAGATTTCTGGATATATTTTAAAAGTAAGACCAGTGGGATTTATGATGGGTCAGATTTGGGATAAAGCAGAAGTGAATTGATTCTATTTTGGCTTGAGCAACTATAGGAAAAGAATTGCTCCAGTTACTGAGATGGGGAAGACTCTGGAAGGAATTGGTTGGAGGAAATAACAGAAGTTTAACTTTCAATGTGTTGATACAGGGTGATCCAGCAGGATTTCACTGCAAAAGAGACAGTTCAGTCAAGACTTGAAGGAGGTAAGGAGGCAAAACATGAGAAGACTAAATGAGTGGATGGATAAGAAAACACCAGGCAACCTCAGGCCAGTTCATTCCATTCTTTTATCAGTTAAAATCCCCCTGTGCTCCGGGAGGTGGGTGACGGATGCCACTCTTTGTAACATCCTCCTGCTAGTGGGCAGACTAGTAAGAAACTCAATTTCTTTACATTGCTTAGTGAGCCGATGCCACAATGAGGTCTATAAGTCACATGTGGACTTCTGGCACCATTTTTAAGTGGGCCATTGTCCATTGTAGTTGCTAAACTCTATCTGCTTGAATGCATGGAAGAAAGGAATAAACTAGAATCAGTAAAGGAACAGGTTTTGGTCTCTTTCCCTTTCTGCTTCCTCTCCGAGGAAAGGGATCCTGGCCAAGATGTTCTTGCTTCTGGTAGAGGGGAAGTGGAGGTCTGTCCCCCCTATCTCCTATGGCATGGTTAATAGCATGGCGAATCTCCAAGTGTGGCGCTACCTGCAGCAGAATCAGCAGGGACAGCAGTAAAATCTGAATCCCTGGACCCTTTCCCGGACCTTCTCATTCCGAATTTCTAGGGGAGAAGCTGGGGTCTTTCTGTTACAAACACCTTGAGTGCCTCCTTGGAAACAAAAGTTTCAGAACTACCGACATTAAAGAAGTTGACCCTTCATTGACACTTTTCCTCGGAGGCAGATCGTGTCTAGCCCTGATGTGGTGAGTTACAACCGCCCTGCAATTTTATGATAATGTGTGCTCATCACCTAATCAAACTGCCCCGGTTGAGTTAGACCCTGGCTGGCTCGGATCCCACTCACATCGTCAGGTGATTGCTTCAGCAAAAGGCCTTCTGCCAAATACCTCACAGTTGAACTTTGCAGCTTGAGGAGAGAAGTCTGGGGGAACACAGAAATGCCAAGTCTCTCCTCGTTCCAAGAGTTTTAAAGTAGCGAATACGATTCCATCCCACATGCTCAAGAAACAGGGCTTCACACCTACCTCACTCTTGAGTATTAGGAAGCAAGAAACCGCGTTTCTTTACATTGCTCAGTGAGTCTATGCTACAAACAGGATTAAAAGTCACGTACTGGCTTTGGGCACCATTTTTAGTGAGCCATTTGTAGCCCACCTTTTCATGCCACTAAAATGCCAGCTTCATAAGGGCTATGTTAGTCCTGTTCATTGCTTCTTTCTCTAGTGCTTAGAAGAGTGTCCGGCACACAGTAGTCACTCAATAAATGAATAAACCCATTCCGCTTTCTGAGGTGAAGAGCTAAGTTTACATGCATTTCCATCTGTGGAGTCTCACTGTTTCCTGGAGTTTACTTCGACATTCCTCAGCCCACCAGTTCACTACCCCCTATATAAATCTGTGCAGTTTTCACTTAACATATAACTTTCTGGTGACCCCATAAAAAATTGGCAGAAATTCTCGGAAAGGATGATATTGTAATTGGTCTTGTGGGGGACCCACGGAGGGATAAATTTCACATTATTCATGTTTCCAGATGGGCTCTGCTCCCCAGGGCAGTCATTCCAGAACCCTTTCTCAGCATTAAGTTTACTCCAAGAAATATAAATAGTGATTTAGGGCTTGATTGCTCCCACAAAAGGCTCCCCTGTTTTTGGTGCAGAGGGAGAAGTAGGGTAGGAGAAGAGGCAGCTGGGTCCACAGGGAGGGCATTGTGTGTGAGCAAGAGGCTGGTCCACACTGTCTCTCTGGAGGGCTAGGGCTGGGGTCAAGGGTCAGGGTCTCCCTAGAGCTGGAGTTGTCCATTGTCAGGCAGTTGAGGAAGCCGTGAGCATCCATCAGCCTTGGCTGCTGGCCTGCCAAGGTTGGAGTAGATGTGAGTCCATTGCTACCCTTCCACACAAACAGTCTTCAAACACCAAGGCAGTGTCCACGGCCACTTTCAGCCAGTTGGGATGCTATACTACTAAGGTTTAACTGTAGTATTTCTTGAGCTCTTGCTAGGTTAATATATTAGCACCTGCAGCAAGTATTTGTGTGTCTGCCTCTGTGCTGAGTGATGGAGATGCAGCCATGAACAAGGATGCAAACTAGATACCATTTTCGCTAGTGAATTCTTCATTTCCTAGTCTCAGATTCTGGGCCTTCATATATTTGTCAAATACCTGATGTTGTTTTCCAACGGGTATATTCAGAGTAGGTAGGTCTCCGCTATGGGTTAGTAGAAGTCTGCTATTCTATGACTATATGATATAATTTATGATTGAAAATGATACAGCCAAACACACATTAGGCATTCGATTCATGTAAGGCTCAACCACAACTGCAGGATAATCCTGATCATGGGAGGTTCATTTGTGCAGAACAGGATGGTGGCTGGCCTGGACTGCTGCAAAACCTCTAAATGGCAATCTTTGCTTCCACTCTTGCTCTGCAGGGTCTATTTTTCAGCCAAAGCATTTTATCATGACTCCGTTGAAAACCCTCCAGTGTCTTCCTGTTGCAATCAGAATAAAATTCCATCTCCTTACCAGGATTTACATGGTCCTTGGCTTGGTCCTACTTGTATCTGTGGCTTCTCTAGAAACTTGTTCTGGCATGCATGCTGACCCAAAACTCTTTCCCACTTTATCTTTGCTTTCCTAGCTCTTCATTATTCAAGGCTCAGTTCAAATATTTTCTCAGAGATGGCCCTCCTGGCCACCTCATCTTAAGTAATGTTATGCCTTTTCCCTACCGCATCTTTTTATCTCCTTAGCATATTTCATGTTCTTCATAGCAGATATATTATAGCAATTTATAGTAATAAATATTTATTGAATAAATGAATATGTATCACAGTTACTAAACACCCAAGTGTTTTCTGGAGTGTCTATGACTATTAACAAAATGCCCATGGTTTTATAGCCCTTTGTGTGTGTGTGCATGTGGGGGGATACTGGGGATTTAACCCAAGGGCATTCTACCTCCAAGTTACATCGGGCCTTTTTATTTTTAATTTTTGTGTTTTGAAGCAAGGTCTCACTAGTTTGATGAGAGTCTCACTACATTGCTGAGGCTGATCTTGAACCTGCAATCCTCCTGTCTCAGCCTCCCAAATACTGAGATTACAAGGGTGCACCACCCATGCCCATCATTGACAGATTTTTTAAAATAATATTTGAAAACGTGGTTACATGGCACAAAGCTCTAGTGCCTAGTATTAACATAGTGCTTTATATTCTTTGTTAAGAATTAGCTTGAACTAAATTAGCACCAAACTAGTGACTGCGCAAACCACATGTCACCAACGATTTAATTCCCTTGACTGTGCCAGACAGTGACCCAGGACCAGGAGTTCAGAGTGGCTGCTGGTTAAATCCGCCAATGTCACTCCACATTCCTTTTCTGAAAATGCAGGTTGTCGACAGGCCCTGGGGAGCACAGTGCTACTCAATAAAAGCAGGAGCACATCACAGGGGCAGGGCTGGTTGAAATGTGATTGAAAGGTAATGGTGCGGTGGTCTTGGGCTCACGTCATTTTGAGACTGGGTGTTGGTAGGACGGTGCCCTGCTGTAATGTGTGTGGTGGCAGCAATTGCTGAATTGACAGCCTCTGTGTTTAAAACTGACAAGGAGAAAATTAAAGTTTCCCTGGGCTTTTTTTTTTTTTTATTGTCACACATGAATAGCCAATTGAATCTTAGCAGCTAGTTAAAATTCGTAGTTCGCTTGTCAGGTTTTTAGCAACTGTGAAGATCAGGTTAATATAAGTCCTCTCTCTTTGCCCTCTGGGCTAACTAGCTAGCCATATTTGAGTGCTAGTTCACACACACACACACACACACACACACACACACACATTTATTTATTTATTTTCCCCCCTCTGTCCCCTTGACAGCACAGTGTCAGAAATGGCATGTCATCTTCACAGATGTTCCATGTGGGAAAAGCATTTGTTCCTCTATAAATATAGACACAGAAAGAGGCACTTTGCATGTATCTGACCCTTTTAATGACTCAAGGTCAAAGATTGTTTTTTTTTCCTCAGGGAAACAGCCATCAACAACAACAACAGCAAAAAAAGATTTGTCAACCACTGGGGATTTTAAAAGTTTTCTTATCCTGCTGGTATGGAAAGTTCCGAACATTGCGAAATAGAGTTTTCCATCTGTAGAGCTCCGCTGACAGATCCTAAACCAGACAATTGTTTCCCTCCCTGGTGGAAAGGAAGAATCACTACAACTCTGGCCTATTACTCACACCTGTGAAACACCTGGCGAGGGTTTCCCTCTACTCTTCTCTTCTCTGCCATTCAGAATGATCAAATCTCAGGATGCTGGAAAACAGACCCCCTCTCCCCTAACCCTCTCTTCTCATCTCTGCTGGATCCACAACTCACTCGGAATTGCTGCTGAGACCCACTCACTGGCAGCTGTAGCTACAGATCTTCTCTCCAGTTTTCAGGGAAATGACTTAGAAGGGAATTAAGAGTTATCTCTGGGTTTCATAAACAAAGCCTCCGGAGCACGACCCTGGGCAAGGAATGAGAACTGGAGAGCAGGATATGAATTTTTCTCACCTCAAAAAAACCCAGGAGAGAGACTCTCTAAGGCTCATAGGAAATTTGTTTCTGACCCAAGGGTCAGAGAATAGCTCACTGTGAATTTTAATTGGCTGCCAAGTGATTGCTAATTCATCTCCAACTTTGGCAGAAAAAAAAATTAAATGTTAAGGAAATGAATTTACTGGGAAGATTTTTTTTTCTTTCTCTCTCTCCCTCCCTTCCTTCCTTCCTTCCTTCCTTCCTTCCTTCCTTCCTTCCTTCCATCCTCCTTCCCTCCCTTCCTTCCTTCCTTCTTTCCTTCTTCCCTTTCTCCTTCATGACCCAGCTACTCCAGAGGCTGAGGCAGGAGAATCACAAGTTCAAGGCCAGCCTAGGAAGCTTAGTGAGGTCTTGTCTCAAAATAAAATAAAAAGGGCTGGGGATGTAGGTCAGTGGTAGGGCACTTGCCTAGAGCACTTGCATGTGCAAGCCCTGGGTTCAATTCCCAATATGGAAAAAAAAAAAGAAAGAAAGAAAGAAAGAAAGAAAGAAAAAAGAAAGAGAAAACAAAGTTAACAATACCTGCCTTCAATTTGAGAAACTGGGGTCCCAGGTCCCTGAACTCACTTCCCATCATGAGGAATTTAGAGCACCTATCCATGTCCCTACTCATTCCTTTCATTTCTTCTTCTTTTGTGGAACTGGGAATTGAACCCAGAGGCATTCTACCTCTGAGCTACACCCCTAGCCCTTTTTATTTTTTATTTTGAAACGAAGTCTCACTAAGTTGCTGAGGCTGGCCTCCAACCTGCAACCCCCCTGTCTCAGCCTCCCAAGTACTGGGATTCCAGGCATATGCCACTATGCCTGGCTTCTCATTTCTTCCTAGTTTTTTTTCCTTGACTTTTCTCTGCTCAAGCTCACATTTTTCCTTTCTCCTACTTGATGTCTATTACATATATAACATAAAATATATTTAAACATTTACAGTTGAATTACCAAACATCTAAATACCTATAACAAAACTGGACATTCTTTTTGGGAATTTATGGTGCTTGACAGATAATATCCATCTGTCCATCGAACATACATTCTTGGTCACCTTTGTGCTTGTCTTCCTTGATTGCAGAAGCTAGAAAGGAAAACAAAAACAAAAACAAAACCAATCATGACTTCTCTGCAGCAAGGTGGAACATGGGGAGTCTGGCTCCTGGCTGGAAAACTAAGTGATTTTTCAGGTCTGTCCATAGGCAATTGCCAAGGCTCCCCTGGTAGGTGGTGGGAGAAAGTGAGCGTCCCTAAGGCAGAGCTGGTGCACCCCTGCTGCACTGCCGTCTCCAAAGGACCTTGCAGCTGAGTCCCAGGACCTGGGGCTGGTCATGCTCTTTTGCATCTCTGTATTCCTAGTCCAGGAGCCTGCATTTGGAGGTCTCGGAGAACACTGGAGATGATTTTCTCCACTATGACTCAGTACTTTTCCACTCTTAACCCTTCTTCTTTTTCCCTGGCCCAAATTCATAAAACTCAAAACACAAGAAGAACCTTTTCTGGGGGGGGGTCCTTTCAAGAGTGAGGTACCCCACATCTGTGCATATCCACCTGACCCTCCTCCTGAGTGGATGCACTATTGCACGGGGGAGAAGTAAAACAAGGGGTGGGCATTTAATTGCAGTAGGTGACTAAAGGTGTCACCATCATTTTGTGTCAATATTGCTTTAATTGGCCACTCTGACACCTGACAGCTCAGCCCCCTTCCCAGCTCAACTGAACTCTTGACAGCCATGTGACACAATTTTAGGCAATTAAATCTAAGAGGAAGTCAGCTGCATGGATTATAGGAGAGTGGAGAGTGAAGAACAAATGACATTCTGCCTTCTTCCTGCCTGGACTGTAGACGAAACGCCTGGAGACACAGCAATCGTTATATGAACATAAGACAACAAGCCAGGCTCCTAAAGATGCTGAGAAGAAACGCTGAAAGCACCTGGGAACTTGCTACATTTTGAGGGGCTGCAATAGCCTTAGGATACTTGTCTTTGTTCTTCTCCTGTCAGAAAAAAAAAAAAGAACTCCTAATAGTGATTTTAAAATATATCCACAAATGCTTTGACCCTCTTCTCATCAAAAGGAAAAGTCCAACTCTCTTCCCTTCAATTATAGGTCAGCTTTAGCTTCTTGCCTCTAACATATAGAATATAGTCACGTGCTAGAGAGCCCACATGGAGAAACCACAAGAGAAATGTCCCAGGAGCCCCTGCTGTCCAATGCCCGGATACCTCCGGGGCTCTGGACAGGTGGGTGAGTGAGTCTTTACACATGGGTGACTACAGCCATTTTTCAGCCAAGGAAAAGTGAAGCACAGATGAGCTCTGCTGAGCCCAACCAAATTGTATATGTGCAAGGAGAATGGATTTCTTAAAATATACCTTTATTGGTGCATTGTAATTATACATCATCATAATAAGGTTCAGTGATAGAAACACAGGTGCCCACAGAGCTTGATGTGCTTCTCCCTGGATCCCACCCCCCTCCCTCTTCCAGCACAAGTTATTGAGATTGGTGTTGAAATCTTCATTATAGGTATGTGGCATTATCTGAACGGATCCATGAATGTTTTTTCTTGAGCCACAAAGTGGTGGGTGCTTGGTTATAGAGCATAGAACAGCTTTGTTAATTTAAACTATAGTTAGTCAGGTATGCTGCTATCTGTGGCCAGAAGCATTCCTAACTGATCAATGTTGCAGTGTTAACAAGAAGAGAAGTAAATGTCTTCATCCTATCAAGGTCACATGAGATGCTTCTTCAGCGTCATCACCCTGGGCGCAAACCTCAATTTCATAACCTAACGCATTCGAGTACAACTTAGAGCTGCCACATCGAATTTTATAGGAAACAGGAATATGGTAATATAAATCTGTAATTAAAATCTTGGCTAGAGTGAATGCATTTTCCTCTACTCTTTTGTTATTAGAGTTAATATCCATTCATGGAGAACTTGCTGTGTGCTGGTTGCTAAGGACACAATGGTGAACAAGACAATTCGTGCAAGATCCCTGTCTCCACAAAGCTTACTTTCTAGGGCAGGAAGAGACAGAAGAAAAATGCAAGTGAATATATTAATATGATAATTTCAGATAATAGACATTGGGTTGTTTTGTTTTTGTTTTTGCAGTGCTGACGATTAAACCCTGGGGTGCTCTACAACTGAGCCACATCCCCTAGCCCTTTTTAAAAATTTTATTTTGAGACAGGGTCTCACTATATTGACCAAACTGGCTTCAAACTTGCAATCAATCCTCTTGCCTCAGCCTCCTAATGAGTTGCTGGGATTATAGTACAGACATGTACTATTGCAGAAGGCTATGGGAAGTGTGACAAAGAAATTATTGTGGGAAATAGGTGAGATGCCTCCTCTGACCAGGAGACATTAGAGGCGGGTCTTGATTGGTGAAAGGAGCCAGCCACGTGGAGTTCTGGGGTAGAAGTGTTCAGATCAAGGGAACAGCTAGTGCAAAGGTTCTGAGGCCAGAACAAACCTGGAGAGTTCCAGGATAAGGGAAAGAAGGAAAGGAGTCCTAGGGGGCACAAGCAGGGACCAGACCATTTAGGTCTGTGGCACAAGCAAGGGCCAGATGATTTAGGTCCGTGCAGGCCACAGCGCGGAACTTGGATCTTAATATCCTAAGTGCGATGTTCAGCCTGGGAGCTGTGTAAACAAGATAGTGACAGGACATGATTTGCATTTTTAGAAGGGCACGCTGTGGAGGAAGGAATGTGAAGACATGATGCGAGGAGGCCAGCTAGAAAACTGTAGCAGAAGAGGAGGAGACGGCTGCGGCTCACACTCACAGACAAGCTGCGGGTGGTGGAGGCTGTGGGGACCATGGCTTCGGGATATACTGGGACATGTTCTGAAAGAGCAGAGCTGGTGGAAAGTGCTACTGCAGTGGGAACGGATTTCTGCCTCAACCAGAAAGGCTTATCGTCCATTTTTGGGAAACTCACTGGCCAGCTTTGGGCTTACCATCCAGTTGTCCTCTTGGTCTGTCTCTGGTGTGCAGAGGGGGGCGGATGTCAAGAGTCTAAAGGTGAAGCCAGGCATGTCCTATATGTTGTTTCAAACAGGTGTCTAGTTGGTGCCCCTGTCTGGCTGTGTGTGACAAGCTGGACAGCCACCCTTCTGGGATTGTCCTGTTAGTTCCAGCTTCTGTTTGTTCTAAATCAGAGCCCTAGGACTTGGATTACTTAGGACTTAGCCTGAATTATTCTTGTGGGACCAGGTGGAGGGTAATGAATGCTACTAATTAGCTTGCTAAGTATTCTCTGTAACTAGAGGATATTTGGTTGCAACTAGAAAGCTGAGGTAATTATCTCTTTATTATGCATGAGCCTTATTACATGATCCACATGGGCATTTATGACTAGTTAGCGCAGATAAATGGATGAACAGGTACAGGCTAATGGCAGCTTCACAGATTCATGCCCTGTAGCTTTCTTCTATTCTAGGGCTATACACTCTATTTCTTGTAATATAATTTAGTTACCAAGTCTAGAAACACAGATAATACTGTGTGTGTGTGTGTGTGTGTGTGTGTGTGTGTGTGTGTGGTACTAGGGATGGAAACCAGGGTCATTTTCCCTGTACACTATACCCCAATCCTATTTTGTTTTTTATTTTGAAACAGGGTCTTGCTACTTACTGAGGCTGGCCTCAAACCAGTGATCCTTCTGTCTCAGCCTCCCAAGTACTGGGATTACAGGCATGCACCACCATGCCCAGCTCAGATAATAGTATCTTATCATATAATAATATTAAATCACTTATTCTGTGTTTACCTGAATTTCCAGAATTTGGTGTCCATTGGAGACACTCTTTGGAGCATCTTTATCAAAACAATATTCTGGCTTACCAATCATCCCACTATATCTGAGAAGTGCCCCTGGTTCCATCAGGGGGTTCTGGAAACTCTACCTGTGTCAGGAGACTCATCTCTCTAGCCTCCTATGATTGGACAAGAGGTGGACCCTTGATTTATGCAGGGCCAATCAGATTCCTTTCCCAGGAACAGGAATGTGGAGCCAGTCAGCCAGTCTCTGCTAATGACTGAAACAGTCACAGATAAACTCATTAGCTGTGGTTCCGCCACATTCAGCCTTGTTGCTAGAGAAGCAGAGAGAGCTTGACTTTAGTGTCAGAGAATGAAGCTGGTATGCAAAAGAAAAAGAAATAAAGAAACAAAAATAAAAAATGCAGAGGAGAAGCTGGGCGTGGTGGCACACGCTTGCAATCCCAGTACTTGGGAGGCTGAGACCGTAGGATCCGGGTTCATGGCCAGCCTCAGCTACTTAGTGAGGCTCTCTGCAACTTAGTGAGACCCTGTTTCAAAATAAAGAATAAAAAATAGGACTGGGGGTGTAGCTTGGAGGTAGAATGCCAGAAAAAAAAAAAAATGCAGAGGAGAGATGGACCAAGAGGGTGCCTTTGGAATGTGGATGCTTTCAGTTTTCAATTCTAGCCCTTCAAAGGTCTGACAGCTCCCTCGCTCTTGGTTCCTTGACATATGTCTGTAGAATCCAGTTGGTTTCTGCCACTTGCCACCAAAGTGTCTTAAGTGTCATGACTGAAATCTTGTCCTCAGCCCCCCCCCCTCCTGGGAATGCCACTCCGTGGTCATGAGGGTCAGGAAGGACAGTGCAAATGAAGACAAATCTACCGTCACTCAAGTGGAAAGAACTCCAGCATGCCCTCTTCCAGGACAGCACCATGGCCCCTTCTTTAAACAACAGGGGCAGCTGCCTCCATTCTGCAAGCCAAGGAACACTCCTCTTTCTATTCCAAAATGGACTTTTTTTTTTTTTTTTTCTATTAGAGAAGAGCCTCCCTGGGGTATTGACAGAAGAATCTACTGTCTGAAAATACAATTTCAAATACTTACACTCCAGCAGATCTTCTCTAAAATGAAAAGCCATCCAGACACCCATGACTGAAATGTCCTCATAAACCGTTTACCCTGTCCTTCGCTAAAGTTTTCTCCATCAGGTACATCCAAACAGAACTGCTTCTCAGTGTCGGGTCTGTGTGCGATGCCACCAAACTGCACCTTATTTGATGATAAGGGTAATGTTCCTGGTTTTCAAATGGTTAGTGGTGGGAGGAAGGGGATAAATCACTTTATTTCAGTATAATGTTTCTTTTTGTTTATTTAAAAAAATTTTTTTTTAGTTATATGTTTTAAAGTATTGGGGGTTGAATGCAGGGACACTCTACTACTGAGCTATATCTTCAGCCTTTTAAACTTTATCTTAAGACAGGGTCTAGCTAAGTTGCAGAGTCTGGCCTTGACCTTGCTATCCTCCCTCCTCAGCCTCCGGCATAGCTGGGATTATAGGTGTGCACCACTGTGCCCAGCTCTTCTTGTTTATAACTGGAAACCTAATAAGGCTTGGCAAGAAGTATCTCCTCAAAATGGCAAAAGACGAATATGAATGAGAAAGGCCAGGATGAAGGACAGCCAATGGCTCCCAACCCAAGCAGCTCGCTGAGGAGCAGATCAGTGGGTGAGTTCCCGCAGGCCAAGGGTCCCTTTGCCCAGGAGCCAAGCGCTTGGCCTGGACCGCAACAGCAAATCAATCCTATTTGTACAGGGAACTGACTGAGAATACACAAACGACTGGAAGGTTTGATAAATCGAAAGCCAGAATACTCGATTGCCCATTGCTAAGAAGACACAAATTTGTTTCTGCTGAATTTCAAACCTTCAATCGTCCTGAAATTTGTTCACCCAATTAGAATCTGATGTAGCCTCGGGACATAAAAAGCAAAATTCTAAAGGCTTATCATGTTCCCATAGTCAACACTCTTATACATTTATTTATTTATTTATTTTTGGCACTGGGGATTGAACCCAGGGGCATTTTACCTCTGAGCTACACACCCAGCCCTATTTTACTTATTATTATTATCATTATTATTATTCTTGTAGTACTGGGGACTGAAACCAGGGGCATTCTACCTCCAAGCTACACCAGCCCTATTATTATTATTATTATTATTATTATTATTATTATTATTATTATTTTGTAGTACTAGGGATTGAAACCAGGGACATTCTACCTCCAAGCTACACCCCCAGACCCCCCCTTTATATTATTCTTTATTTTGAAACAGCATCTCATTAAGTTGTGGAGTGCCTCACTAACTAGCTGAGGCTGGCCACAAACCTGCAATTCTCCTGTCTCAGCCTCCTAAGTACTGGGTATATAAGCATATGCCACCATGCCTGGCTTATTTTATTTTTTATTTTGAAATAGGGTCTCGCTAAATTCAAGTCACAACCCATAGACCCTGACCTTGCCACTGGATATATGAATAGAAGAACTCACTCTGAACTCTCTCTTTGGGACTAGTTTTTACATTCTAATGGCTGTTCTGCTTGGGCTACCCCCATCCATAAAGAACAAGACAGACCTTACCTTGTATCTGCAGCCTGGTGCCAGCCCTGTCATGGGGCACAAAAAATCACTGCCACCCCTTTTAATTACAGTCTCCGAAAGAGAAGACTGAACCCCCTCTGATTTAGAGAAAGCCTCGTTCCTTTATCTTATTAACAATAACATATCCCAGCGCTCCAGTAATTACAGACCTAGTCCTGAAGCAATCAAATTGCTTATTTGAAAGAAAGACTGTTTCCTTTCCCTAATGAATGCGAAGGGTTCCCCAGAGCCCGAAGGTGATGTGTATGAATGCCCCCTGTAACAATGAAAAGCGATTATAAATAAATGACACAGAGCTGCTCTGTTCTTAAAAATCACTGCATGATCAATTTGAGAGACATGCGTAGAGACGGGACTCATGAGATTTTGTTTTAATTATTCTGCCTGAAGGAAAACGATACTTTGTTCTTGGCTGGCACTATTGTACAGAGAAGCTTAAAGAGACTTGCAAAACATGATTTGATTCATCGTTCTCAAACCACTGGCAGGTACAGTTGTAGAGGGGGAAACTGAGGTGCAGAGAGATGGGGGTGCCTGTTCTTAGTGGGATGTTTAAAGGTTTTTCTATTATCACATCTCACCAATTTTAAAGTGTCCTGCTCAACTGCTCTGATTATTGTTCACTTTAGCGAATCCACCGAAAACGGGAGAAATTAAGAAGGCTGTAAAAAGCTGGGTGTGGTGGTGCACACTTGTCATCCCAGTACTTGGGAGGCTGAGACTGGAGGATCCGGGTTCGCCGCCAGCCTCAGCTACTTAGTGAGGCCCTCTGCAACTCAGTGAGACCCTGTTTCAAGATAAAGAATAAAATAGGGCTGGGGGTGTAGCTCAGAAGTAGAGTGCCAGCCGGGCGTGGTGGCGCACGCTTGTAATCCCAGCATTCGGGAGGCTGAGACCGGAGGATCCGGGTTCTCTGCCAGCCTCAGCTACCTAGTGAGGCACTCCACAACTTAGTGAGACCCTGTTTCAAAATAAAGAATAAAAAAAATAGGGGCTGGGGGTATAGCTTGGAGGTAGAATGCCCCTGAGTTCAATGCCCAGTACCGCAAAAAAAA